>KK118803.1:300488-387117 GCA_000611955.2 Stegodyphus mimosarum | reverse complement strand
CTGCTGAAAGCCAAAATAATCCACAATACATCAAAGCATCTTCTTTGCGGATATTTTAGATTTGTAGATTTAAGTGGCAGGATCATCAGAGGAGTTTACTGGTTTTGAGATGGGTATGACAACAGTAGATTTTCTTGGAGATGGAAAGCAGGCGAGTTCAAGAATCAAGCTGATAATGTTCGTAAATCGGTGCATAATGATGTATCCTATATTCTTCATTATTTCTTTGTTTGTTATATCAATTCCAGGAAATTTCCTTCCATTTTTCTTTTCTTAATGTAACGTAGAACCTCGGGGGCTTTGTCTGGGATGACTAGAGTCTTTTACCCTCTAGAATTTCAGACTTTGAAAGTCTACCATGACACATATGTGGGAATATTGCAGATCCTTGTATACTTGGATTGGACTTTTTAAGGAAATACAATTTTTCCTTGGACTTCAAAAACAATAAACCGCTTTCAGCATCTGAGGACATGCCTATCCATCATCAGAAGGGATCCTCACCTCTAAACGTCTACGTGTTGTCTGAAAGACCTGTCTCAGAAAGCCGACGATATCATACTAGGGTCGAAGAGAAAACCGAGACTACCGGCAATTCTCCATCCCAGATGCTCATCGGTCGTGATATTCGTCTGCCTTGTGATATCTTGTTTTATCGCCCTCCGGACGCGCCTCCATCGCCTGAGGAATACATCGAAGATCTCCAGGCGCTGTTTGAAGTAAAGCATAATTCTGTGTGAGAGCGAGTCAACATGGCGACAAGCAAGATGAAGACCCGATACGACACGAGAGCTATTGAACATCAATTGAACGAAGGAAGACAAAGTGTGTTTGTGGAATCCGACTCGGCGGAATAGACTCAGTCCGAAATTACGGTCACCTCGGGATGGTCCGTACACAGTCCTAAACAGGCTGAACGACGTCGGGGTTCGGATTGGTAAGTCACCGAACTCTAAACAAGTCGTTCATTACAGCAGGTTAGCTTCTTACTACGGCCGTAGTACGTAGTGTATATAATTGTAAATAGTAATGTAAATAGTCCAAGACCATGGTCCTTTTTGTATTTAGCATTTGATAATATTTGATTTGTATTTACTATCTGGTAGTATTTTCTTTGTATTTAATATTTGATAGTATTTAATTTGCTGAAATTTAATTTTTGCAATTATTTTTTAGTTTGTTATTGTAATATAATATCTATTATTGCATTGATGCCTTAGTTGTAAGTTTGGCTTCCTGTACAGGGATTGTACTGCCCGGAACGTGCAGTCCTTGGGAAGGGGTAGTGATACGGATTTTGTATTTATTTATCTATTTATTTAGAATTGTAATTAAAATTCTTTTATTTTCCCGTTCAACTCAGACGATTTTTTGAAGACAAAGCTACGTCAGAAAAGTAAAAATACAAAAGCGGTGCATTTAATGTTTAATAAATAAATATCTCGTAAATGCTGTTGCCGTCCAGCAAAATCGAGAAAATAGATTTTAACAAAATGTTCTCTTGAATAATTAAAAAGCTTGTAAAAGCCGAATTGAAATACCTCAGCTCAGTTGCTGTTGTTTTAAGCGAACTGTTTGTTTACTTAATGTTGTTATTGATTATAGCAAATTCGCTGTGAGATTGAATTAGTTCCTCTGTTTTGAATTGAGTTCTGTTTAACGTTTGAGATATTGTGATATTGTACGAATATCTCTGAGGAAATATTTCAGCATTTTGTTTTATTTCTTGTGAAAAGAATAAATTTCATTAACTTTTTTTTACGACTTGTGCATTGAATCCATAACGAAGCCGTACGCACGCAACAATATTTAATTGTTAATTTATTATTTGTTTGTTTAACTGAATACGGTAAAGTATTCAGTGTTCAGTAATTTATCATATAGATCTGTCTACGAAGAAGGTCTTTTCTATTTTACTAATATTTTCATTTCCTACCCCAAGAAATGGTATTTATTGTATAATAAATTTTGAAATAAGTAAAGGCAATTCACCTTTATTTTTGTTTTCTTGCAAATAATCACGATTATTTTTAAAAGATGATTATTCAATGTATTCAATGCGAGCACTTTTTTCTTAATTTTGTAAATATTATTGTATATAATTATATTATATATATAATTTATGTTGCTTAAAATTATATTATATATATAATTTATGTTGCTTAAAATTATAATAAAATGTTAGAAATGAAATGATGAAAGTTTTTTTTTTATAGAAACACACAACTGAAAATTAGTAACAGTATTGTTCTCAGTCAGCTTTTAATGGGGTGAAGTTCAATAAAAGAACACATTATGCGCAGTAAGTATTTTGAAATTGCTGATCAAAATTCTGCAATGTAAAGTTTTATTTAAATTTGTTTTTGTTTTACACGAAAGATGTATTTACAGAATTTTAAAATATTGTTCAATTAATATATTTTTGAAAACTGGATATAAAGTAATTCATTATTTCTATTTTCATTTACTATTTTTTGATTGAGTAATCGTTACTTAGTTCTATAATTAATTCATAATTTTGTTATTATAATGGTTTTAGTAAACCGACCTCTTCCATTTCTATTCAATACTGATTGCATGTATTGAACTCTGTGTAATTTACAGCTTCTTTGACGAAAAGATAACGTGTATAAAACTTTAACAGCATTCAAATTAAGAAAATTTCAGTACTCTGTCTCTTCGAAAATTTTATCGTGTTTTCGAGGACACAAACCTTGTTTCTTCAACGGAGCACAATACAAGTTGAAATGAAAGAAATGTTGTTAGTCATATAATGAATTATTCATTAGCTAAACTCCCGAAAAGACAACTTACACTAGAAATTTAATTTAAATTATATTTCTCAAAGCAGTTTAGTATTTTTCTACTAATGAAGAATTTTTTCCCATCACAGAGTGCTTTTGTTGTAAACATTTGCGAATTACATCTAATCTAATCCATAGGTGTTAAGATTTTTGTAATATCAATGTTCGTTAACTGGAAGAAAAAAGAGAATACAGAACAAACTTTACATATAATTGCACTATTTACATAATTTCAAGACAATAGTTTCGAAAAGGCTTAAATTATATTAAACGCGAAACTATCAAATTCCAAGTAATAAAGAAGCTTCTTTATGTTATAATCTTTGCAGCTTTTATTCAAATGCGGAGAGGATAATGAATGAAACAAAGGTGAAGTAACAAACCTTAAATTCTATGTAAGCAAGAAGAAATACAATAATAACAATGAGACAATTATACCATTTGATCTTAAATAGAACATTCGGATCTTAATCATACTTTTCTTAAGAAAACAATAAATCTCTAGCATTGAATTGTATCTCATTCTTCCTTTGGGTCTTAACTGCCGCTATACTGTCTCATTGTTTTGCATATTACGTATATTCTGAGAAGGGATTTCTTTAAGTAACATGTTTGTTTACACAGACTTATGAATAACATTTTCCTTACATTTAAGAATTTTTCTTGTTATATTTTGCCTTTTAGGTACTTTAGAAAGACATAATTTTCTTGCAGTGTAATATTTTTTGAAGCTCCTCTTATCATTACAATAGAAGAGAAACACGCATGTGACAATCAAATTCGCTAAAATAATCTTGTATTTGGCGTACATTCACTAAAAACATTCAATCGATTTCGAGGGCAGCTACAGGTCCCTCCTCATCAGGAGAACAAAATATCTAGAAGAGGAAAGAAAGCTGAGTAACGGCTTTTTATACTCTCGGGTAGAACCACGCGCAATGAGGCAACGCCATCTATCAACAAAAATAATCATCAAGAATTATGTTAATAGAATTTTAAAAGCGCTAGGAAGGACTGGATTAGACTTAAAATCGTTCACTAAACTTGCTAAATCTTTGTGAATATGAAAAGCCTCAAGAAAATCCAATATATCAACGGAAGAAGCTTTTTGGATAATTTTTGCAGATCCAAAGTCAAAGTTATTATTAAATTTCGAACTATGATACGCTATTGAAGACTTGTTAATTTCGCCCTTTCGGACATAAGATTCATGTTCCTTGATACGAAACTTTAACGCTCTTTTTGTTTGGCCAATACATTTCAAGCCACACTTACACGATATACTATAAATTCCCCAAGAATTAAAGTCAGAAACAGAATCTTTTAGAGTCGAACCGTGAATTTTATTGATAGGGGAGAAACTGACTTGAAAATTGAATTTGTGGAGAATCCGTGCAACCTTATAACTCCACAAATTCAATTTTCAAGTCAGTTTCTCCCTATCAATAAAATTCATAGTTCGACTCTAAAAGATTCTGTTTCTGACTTTAATTCTTGGGGAATTTATAGTATATCGTGTAAGTGTGGCTTGAAATATATTGGCCAAACAAAAAGAGCGTTAAAGTTTCGTATCAAGGAACATGAATCTTATGTCCGAAAGGGCGAAATTAACAAGTCTTCAATAGCGTATCATAGTTCGAAATTTAATAATAACTTTGGCTTTGGATCTGAAAAAATGATCCAAAAAGCTTCTTCCGTTGGTATATTGGATTTTCTTGAGGCTTTTCATATTCACAAAGATTTAGCAAGTTTAGTGAACGATTTTAAGTCTAATCCAGTCCTTTCTAGCGCTTTTAAAATTCTATTAACATAATTCTTGATGATTATTTTTGTCGATAGATGGCGATGCCTCCTCGCGCGTGGTTCTACCCGAGAGTATAAAAAGCCGTTACTCAGCTTTCTTTCCTTTTCTAAATATTTTGTTCTCCTGATGAGGAGGGATCTGTAGCTGCCCTCGAAATCGATTGAGTGTTTTTAGTCAATGTACGCCAAATACAAGGTTGTTTTAGCGAATTTGATTGCTCCTTTTATCATATTTTTAATCATTTAAAATTTAATTTCAAATCGATGTAGAAATATTTGTAACTATTGTTGGAAATTGTTTATGAATAGTTTGTTTAATTCAGTAATTAAGTGTAAAATCGGATTACCTTGACGTATTGAGTAATGAATTTGTGTACGGTCTCGTAATGGATTGAATGCACAAGTCGATAAAAAGTTAATAAAATTTATTCTTTTCACAAGAAATAAAACAGAATGCTGAAATATTTCTTCAGAGATATTCGTACAGTATCAAAATATCTCACAGCAGTTATATTTAGAACTGCTAAAACGTTAAACAGAACTCAATTCAAAATATAGAGAAACTAATTCGATCTCACAGCGAATTCGCTAGAATCAATAACAGCCCTAAGTAAACAACAGTTTGCTTAAAACAGCTGCAACTGAGCTGAAGTGTTTTAATCCAACTTTTAAAAGCTTTTTAATTATCATGCGAATATTGTGGTATAATCTATTTTCTCGATTTTTCTGGATAGCGAAACAGTACAATTACGAGATATTTATTTATTAAATATTAAATGCACGCGTTCTTGTATTTATATTTTTTTCGGCATAGCTTTCACTTAAAATTCGTCACGCACTCCATTGCAAGGGAAAATAAAACAATTTTAATTACAATTGTAAATAAATAGCTAAATAAATACAAAATCTGTAACAATATTGTGTAAATATAGTATTTGCAGTACATAGTGGATATCTATTTATGCTGAACTTATAAATGTAGCGGCATGAATAAGAATTACAAAAGCATAAGGAATATAAAATTTGCTCTATTTTTAACATTATATATTATAATATAGTGAGTGATAACTATGTTTACCAACATAACATAGTACAAATAATAAGTATTATTATGTTTATCAATGGCACAGTAATGTTAAAAAAAACGGCAATAATAAAGTATTTCGAATTAATAGAAAAGACAATATTTTAAGATTCTTATTCATTTCTCCAAAACAAGAGATTGTGTTAACGTGTTGGGTGGACTGCTTCATAGACGGTATAGTGGTTAGAGATGCTGAATACTATACCTGTGCGCTCAGCTCGAATCCCGGAGAAGGCATTGATGTTTGTAAGGGTATAGTGTCTGTGCGTGCAGCAAAGGTCATTCAAAATACACGGCGAGTCGAATGTCCTCTCGAGTGGTTGGTGGTAGGCAGAGAACGGTGGGAGATCCTCAGGTGTTCTTTCTCAAAATTTTGGTGGAGTTAAGGCTGTGGGACAATACTTGTATAGCCAATGGCGAATTTTTGATGTTCCGCCTCACATATACATTGCCTTGTTATTCATACATTGCATATACATTACCTTTAAAATAATTCGCTCTTTTATTTTCTTTAAGGTTAACAGTGAACAGTCTAATAGAAAGAAGAGACAACAAAATTGAAACGAAAACAACTCAATAAAACAACATAATAAAATAATCTAACAAATAGCTGAAAATGTTTTAGTCCTTTTTCAAGGAGCGACTGGACAATTTTCGATAGAGCCATGTTTCTGAATTATATCTGGAGGACTATAAATTCATAAAATAAATCAAAAATCCGTGTTAAATTAAAACCAATTAAATTAATTTCAATAATGTAAGACCATCAAAATGTTTTTGTAATAAAGAATGCAATAAAATAAAATATAGCAATATTTTTTCACCCCAAGCAAAATACTGTATAAAAACTCAACCGTTTAAGTAAAAATTTTTGAATTTAGAAACTAAACAAACAATTGGTAAAATTAAATGAATTAGTTAAATTAATATTTTCAGAATTCGTAAGTAACTGTTACAAATTAACGGTAATTAAAATTTTAAAGTCAGCATTTAGGGAAAACAAATTAATTAATTTTTGTTGAGAATGGTAGGGTACTAACCTAAATTTAGAAATATTTCAATGGGGAGTAGATCTAAGCGAAGAAAAAAGAATTAATTTAATACTAAATTTTAATGAGAATTTTTTCGAGAGATTAGTGACAAAGAAAAAATGTTACAAGAACTTAGATTCTATCCACATAGTATTAGCAATAAGCATATTACCATGTTAGTGGTATTTAAAAATAAGCTAAATTAATATTTTTTAATATCTGTAGAACCTAAGCATTGATAAATCTATTAAACAGCTTCCACAAAATAAAAGCAATTAAAATTATAATGTTAAAAATTTAAGGAAACGAAGCTGAGTTACTTTTGTTGAGATTGGAAGGCTATTAGCCTAAGTTGGAAAATATTTATACAAAGAAAAAGCCTAAAATTAGGAATACATTAAACAATAAATTGAATTAATTAAATAACTGAATGGAATAAACAAAAGAAAATTAAAAACAGGAGATAAAAATATTCCCCAGTTTCATTGTCTGTTTTCCACAAGATTGGAAAGGAAGAAAGCTTACGTAAGGTCTTGAATTGAGTTGAGCAGTAGGAAGATATTTTGATAAAACCGAAAAAAATATTGGACTTGAGTTATATAGAAGTCACCTGCAAAGGTGAAAAATAAAAATGCTACAGAGTGAAAAATCCATGACAATATTAGTAAATTTAATTACTAAAATGAAAACTATATATATAATTTTATTATAAATAAAAATATTATACTAATAAATATAGCTTTGTCAGCTTACCACAGCTTTATTTCGATTTAATTCGATGCCAACGATAAGGATTAGAAATTTCGTTTGAAATTTTTATTACAATCGAATCTGTACATTTCTATAAAAGCTGCTAAAGCACCATTTTGTTAATGAGATAAAAAGCAAAGTAATTGTTTTGTGATAGTATTGTATTTAAGCTATCCTTATCGTTTTTTTATATATGAAATTGTTGTGTCGCGAATTCTGTGCTTTTAATTTAAGTGTTTTTAATGATTTAAGTAATCAATTATTTAAGTATTTTATTTGTATTTGTATTTGGTTTTTTTTAAGTTCGAAATTGTGAAGAGCGTATGAATATATATATTTGGAAAGTGTGTACTTAAAATCATTAAGCAATTATTTTTTCCTTCAACGGTCAATTTTAACGCAGAGAGGGGAGCGTCTTCTAACGGAAGTAACATCTGTGGGAAATGCCTTTTAAGATGACAGTTGCAACATTGAGTAATATATCGTGGTTCTCTTGTCTTTGTTACCAAGCTGAAAGTGAAGACTGTTGTCGGGCGTCCCGCTGTGATGTCGCCTGGTTTATGGCCTCGGTGGAAGTTGTAAATTGAATCTTTGAAAGGGCAGTTTTTGTTGTTTCTTATATTTTTCGCTTGTTAGCAGGGGGGGTCGAATGTTTAGTTTCCAGTTTTTCGCAGGTGCTACTGTAGACAATGACTTAATTCTGATTCGTTTGGGGGTTTGAACTTGTCCTATTAAATTATATTGAAAAGTCTCGGATTGGCAAGAATTTAATTTTATGTGTAACTTTGGACCTATAATTGTAGGTGGGAGGAGAAACCGAGTTTTCCTCGGTTGTTGCGCGAGTTTTGAAGTCAGTTTTTACCAGAGTCTTCGAGTTTTTGGAGTTGAATATTTAGCAGAGAGGGCCTTTGGCCTGCGGCCAGGCCTACCCGGGCTTGGGTGGCTGGCGCTAGCGTTCTGCGGACGAACTCGGCTTTTAGCTGAGGAGATTTGCGATGCTGCACTTGTACCCCGACGGGTGGCTCACGTTTGCGATGCGGCATGATGTGATTAATAGAGAATTTTCTTCTAATTTGCGAGAAGTAGAACTCAGAGCGAACTCTTCCGAGTTTGAAGCGGGTTTTCCCGTAAAACGGAAGTGTAAGGGCTCGTACCTAAATGAAGCTCTCTGTTCGTGAGAAGGAAAAGTATCATCGTTCTGTACCCGGAGGTTCTCCTTCAACTTTAATGTTTTAGAATTTTGATTGCCGAGTTTTCATCTTTGAAGTTCTACAAGAGGTCATTTTTCGTGGGCTTTTTGAATTTGATTACCTAAGATCCAGTTCAAGGCGGAATTCATCTGCAGCGGTTTCTCCTTCAACTTTAATGTTTTAGAATATTGATTGCCGGTTTTTTTTTTCATCTTTGAAGTTCTACAAGAGGTCATTTTTCGTGGACTTTATTGTAGCTCATTACCAAGATCCAGTTCAACGGCGGAATTCCTCTGCAGCCTATAGCTTCTTATCATGATGATCCCGAAAGTCAACTGTGAGTTTTTTCATAAGATTATATTTTTTTTTGTAATTTAATTTAAACTGTTCTTGCTTAATCTGGGGAGAAAGAGGAAAATTTAATTGAAAAATAAGAAAAAATAAAGGGGGAAAGTTATTGTCAAAAATAAGAAGTTTATGTAAATTGTAATTTCTATAGAAGTTGTTTTAAATGATTAATTTAATGTATTTCAGTATTTCTAAGTAACCGTTATTGTGTTAAAAAAAAAAAAAATTGTTATCTTGATAAATGACTCTTGGAGAAATTTAATGTGGAATATTAATTGCATTTGTATGTAAGGGTAGTCTGGCCAGGTCTCCCATAAACTTATCCTAGATAATTAATAAATGAGTTTGATTATATGTTATTACTTGCATTTGTTTTTTTGTGTGTATGTAGTTGGTCTGTTCAGTCACTCCATTTGTTTGAGCCGGGAGGCTTTTAAGAAACATGGAGATTATTTTTGCTTGGGGTTATTGAAAAATGTTCATGCATTTTAGGGTTCTCACAACGCGCCCTGTTTTAGCAAATGTGTACTAACCACTTATTAATGATACTTTGAATGTGTTTTAAGATAGAATTTGAAATGACTTTTAGGTGCCAGGACAGTTAAATCTAGTGCTTGATTTTTAGTAGCGGAACTGATTGATTGGTGTCTGAATATTTCTTCTCTGGTGCTTATGAGGTTTTTGCTATGAAATGAATATGAATTATTCTTGAGTTTATTTTAAAATGAGTGAATTATAGAAATGCTTGGTTGAGATTTAGTATTTAGTTTTACCGAGTTCCAGAGAAGATTTATTCCAGCTTCCTTTTCAGGTTAAGTTTATTAAGAAGAATTTGCTTTGTCTTGCTATGTGTGAATTAACTGCTTTAAGAAAAGTTATACTTAATATTATTATGAGTCAGATCAACCAATTAGTTCCTTCCTCTATTTTCTAACAAGTTCATCTTAGTAGGGTTTATTTTAAGTTTAGTTTGTCCGGCACCTAGAGGGAGTGAGTATGAGTTAAAATTTTAAAGAGTTAAAAGTAGTAAAAACCCCTAAGGTTTAAAAGGATTATTTCTCTCTATTTAACAATGGTGCCGCGTATTTCTCGATTTAACAATGGTGCCGTGACCTTCGCGACTGACAGACCACAAAGAATATGTTATTTTGAATTCTATTATATGCAATTTTTATTTTATTTTGTATTTTGTGTGAATATTATATTTTTGAATATAAGTAATGAAATGCTTTGCCCTCTCTAAGATATCTGATCATTTATCACTTAATTTGAAGTGTTTGAAAATTGAATTTTCGTTAATGGGTTCATTTTGATAATTGCATTTTTTTTAAGTAATTGTTTTTTTAAATTTCTAATTTTAATCAATTGACTTAATGTTGGAGCAGTATTTATGTGATCAAGAAATAGTGATTTTTTAATTGCTTGAAGTATGGTTATAGATTTATGTAATTTGTGCCTTTGAAGATGAGTTAAAAATTTGGGTTTTGATTTTGTTTTAGAAAAAAAAACTGAATTGTTAGTATCTTAAACTTAGTTTTGGTTAGATTTGTAAAGTTGCGCGGGAACAGTGATAGTTAGCTTAGAGATTCATTGATTTTTTTTTGGGGGGGGGAAGTTAGTTTTCAGCTGGAGTGAAGTTTCTGTCTTGTTTTTATGAGTAACTGAATTTCTGCCTATTTTGTGAAGAGTTATTTTTGTCTGAGAAAAGTGTAAACAGTAGAAGTTTGGGATTTTACAAGTATTTGGAATTGCGAATTTATGAGAATTTTGGAGAATTTTGGTGACAAGGTAGAATTTGTTGTGGTGTAATTTAGGAAATGAGGATAATTACTCTTCTGCAATTTTTGTACAGGCGTTCAAGTTGTTTAAGTACTATTCTGGTGTGAAAATTATTCAGTGAATAGTTTAACTGGGTTTTGAACCATGAACTTAATTGTTATCTGATTAGGGAATTTGATTTTCATTACTTTTCTAGCATTTGTTACTGGATTTTAGTTCTTGATTGAATTTTTTGCAGATTTAAGGTTAATTCTAATTCGTATTTGAGTTTTGTGCTGAATAAGATCGTTGGTGTGAATTGAGAATGAATACTTATATGGGAGACTTCAGGTTGCTGGAGCAGACTTCAGGTTGCTGGAGCAGTTTTGTGAATTTGGTATTTTGAATTTTTATTTTGGTATATATTATGCATTTTCAGTTATTGCCAGCGTTTTGTACTCACAAGACTTGTTGCTTGTAAGCGTGGGTAGAGACACTGCCAGGTTTCGGTGTGGATTTTTCCTTGGAGCTTAGTGTACAGATTTGTGGAGTTTTGGGATTTGAGTTCGAGTTTATTTTGGGATTTGAGTTTATTTTGGGATTTGAGTTTTAAAACACTTCCTCCTTGTTTGAGATTTTCACGTTTATTCCTTGCAGGTTTTTGGTAGTCTCTTTGGTATTTATTTGTGTTTATGCTAAAGACTGCATCTCACAATTGCAGTGCATGCACTTTTGTTTCTGAACAGACTGCTGTCTCGTTTTCTAAATTGGGTTTTGTATGTTTCATTTTTGCTTTGGGCGTTTTTGTATAGATGTTGCTCAAGACTGCATTTTCTCAAAGCAGTGCACATTCCCTAAACAGCTCTTTTGCGATTTTTGTTTCATACTGACTAAATTTTTTTTTGTGGGTAATTTTTGAACACTTTTGTTATTTTGAGATTTTCTATATGTGTTCTTTAACTTGCTTCGGTTCATTCTTGGCGTGTTCCTGTGACAATTTGTTTAGATTTTTTTTCTGTAAATGGGTTATTTATGAGTTTTGAGTACATTTGAAGTATCTAGAATTTTTTTTCTTTTGCTCTTGGAAGAAATATATAAAATTTTTTTTTTCGATTTCTTTAATTGGTTTTCTTTGTAGAGTGGTATGCACACGTTTGAGAGTTCTCTTGGTTTCGGTTCTTAGTTCTTCTTTAGGAAGTTTTTCGGCTGGTCCGAATTTTCTTTCTTGGGTTGAAATCAAGTTGCAATTTTTTTTTTTTTTGGGTTTTCCTGGCTAGGGGACGCTTTAGTTTTGGATTACTTGTGATTAAGCTACTGAGTTCCGTTTCTGGAGTTTTTCGCTACGTGTTGGTACTTCTATTTCAGTTTAGAGCTTAATTTCTTATAAGCGTTTCTGGTTCATGCTGGAGTTGGTTAATTAGAAATAAAAGCATGTAATTTTTTTTTATTCAATAGTGGTTTAATTTGGTTCTGGTTTGTGAGCATTTTGTTTACCAAGTTAATAAATAAGGGTATTTATGACACTTCACTCCTGCTGTTTGTTTTGAGTTCGGTTCATTTGAGTTGTAACTAGATTTTTGCTTTAATTTGCTTAACTGATTGCTTGTGTGTAAACTTAAATTTTTTTTATCACTGATCTCCGTGACAACTAGTTAAGTTAAATATTTGTTTGGCACTTAACTTGCAAATGTTTTTGGAAATGCTGTTTTTCTGCAAAAATTTTTGTTGCACAAAAATTTTTTCCCGGTTCGTGGGGGGAATGTTGTGTCGCGAATTCTGTGCTTTTAATTTAAGTGTTTTTAATGATTTAAGTAATCAATTATTTAAGTATTTTATTTGTATTTGTATTTGGTTTTTTTAAGTTCGAAATTGTGAAGAGCGTAATGAATATATATATTTGGAAAGTGTGTACTTAAAATCATTAAGCAATTATTTTTTCCTTCAACGGTCAATTTTAACGCAGAGAGGGGAGCGTCTTCTAACGGAAGTAACATCTGTGGGAAATGCCTTTTAAGATGACAGTTGCAACATTGAGTAATATATCGTGGTTCTCTTGTCTTTGTTACCAAGCTGAAAGTGAAGACTGTTGTCGGGCGTCCCGCTGTGATGTCGCCTGGTTTATGGCCTCGGTGGAAGTTGTAAATTGAATCTTTGAAAGGGCAGTTTTTGTTGTTTCTTATATTTTTCGCTTGTTAGCAGGGGGGGTCGAATGTTTAGTTTCCAGTTTTTCGCAGGTGCTACTGTAGACAATGACTTAATTCTGATTCGTTTGGGGGTTTGAACTTGTCCTATTAAATTATATTGAAAAGTCTCGGATTGGCAAGAATTTAATTTTATGTGTAACTTTGGACCTATAATTGTAGGTGGGAGGAGAAACCGAGTTTTCCTCGGTTGTTGCGCGAGTTTTGAAGTCAGTTTTTACCAGAGTCTTCGAGTTTTTGGAGTTGAATATTTAGCAGAGAGGGCCTTTGGCCTGCGGCCAGGCCTACCCGGGCTTGGGTGGCTGGCGCTAGCGTTCTGCGGACGAACTCGGCTTTTAGCTGAGGAGATTTGCGATGCTGCACTTGTACCCCGACGGGTGGCTCACGTTTGCGATGCGGCATGATGTGATTAATAGAGAATTTTCTTCTAATTTGCGAGAAGTAGAACTCAGAGCGAACTCTTCCGAGTTTGAAGCGGGTTTTCCCGTAAAACGGAAGTGTAAGGGCTCGTACCTAAATGAAGCTCTCTGTTCGTGAGAAGGAAAAGTATCATCGTTCTGTACCCGGAGGTTCTCCTTCAACTTTAATGTTTTAGAATTTTGATTGCCGAGTTTTCATCTTTGAAGTTCTACAAGAGGTCATTTTTCGTGGGCTTTTTGAATTTGATTACCTAAGATCCAGTTCAAGGCGGAATTCATCTGCAGCGGTTTCTCCTTCAACTTTAATGTTTTAGAATATTGATTGCCGGTTTTTTTTTTCATCTTTGAAGTTCTACAAGAGGTCATTTTTCGTGGACTTTATTGTAGCTCATTACCAAGATCCAGTTCAACGGCGGAATTCCTCTGCAGCCTATAGCTTCTTATCATGATGATCCCGAAAGTCAACTGTGAGTTTTTTCATAAGATTATATTTTTTTTTGTAATTTAATTTAAACTGTTCTTGCTTAATCTGGGGAGAAAGAGGAAAATTTAATTGAAAAATAAGAAAAAATAAAGGGGGAAAGTTATTGTCAAAAATAAGAAGTTTATGTAAATTGTAATTTCTATAGAAGTTGTTTTAAATGATTAATTTAATGTATTTCAGTATTTCTAAGTAACCGTTATTGTGTTAAAAAAAAAAAAAATTGTTATCTTGATAAATGACTCTTGGAGAAATTTAATGTGGAATATTAATTGCATTTGTATGTAAGGGTAGTCTGGCCAGGTCTCCCATAAACTTATCCTAGATAATTAATAAATGAGTTTGATTATATGTTATTACTTGCATTTGTTTTTTTGTGTGTATGTAGTTGGTCTGTTCAGTCACTCCATTTGTTTGAGCCGGGAGGCTTTTAAGAAACATGGAGATTATTTTTGCTTGGGGTTATTGAAAAATGTTCATGCATTTTAGGGTTCTCACAACGCGCCCTGTTTTAGCAAATGTGTACTAACCACTTATTAATGATACTTTGAATGTGTTTTAAGATAGAATTTGAAATGACTTTTAGGTGCCAGGACAGTTAAATCTAGTGCTTGATTTTTAGTAGCGGAACTGATTGATTGGTGTCTGAATATTTCTTCTCTGGTGCTTATGAGGTTTTTGCTATGAAATGAATATGAATTATTCTTGAGTTTATTTTAAAATGAGTGAATTATAGAAATGCTTGGTTGAGATTTAGTATTTAGTTTTACCGAGTTCCAGAGAAGATTTATTCCAGCTTCCTTTTCAGGTTAAGTTTATTAAGAAGAATTTGCTTTGTCTTGCTATGTGTGAATTAACTGCTTTAAGAAAAGTTATACTTAATATTATTATGAGTCAGATCAACCAATTAGTTCCTTCCTCTATTTTCTAACAAGTTCATCTTAGTAGGGTTTATTTTAAGTTTAGTTTGTCCGGCACCTAGAGGGAGTGAGTATGAGTTAAAATTTTAAAGAGTTAAAAGTAGTAAAAACCCCTAAGGTTTAAAAGGATTATTTCTCTCTATTTAACAATGGTGCCGCGTATTTCTCAATTTAACAAAATTAATGTGAAATGCGTGAAAATAAAATGAAATTTGATTAATCGTAATTTTATTTATTTGAACACTGGGGAATAAAAGTATGTATAAAATGAGTACTTGTAATATAAATATTTTATTTGATGCAGTCAAAGAACACCATTTCCATTGTAAAATTAGCAACAAAGGTTTTACATCAATAATTTTAAGAAGGCTATATATCTTAAAGTTATTTGAGATGAGGGACAGATGTGCCTCTTGTCACGGTGTCCGCCAATAACATCGCGGACGAAACGTCGCGGAGAAAATAAAGCAAGGCGAAAACGTCGTGGTACAAAACATCGTGGGAGAAATTAAAGCAAAGAGAAAACATTGCAGTTCTAAAACATCGAGGTACAAAACATCGTCGTCGAAAATAAAGCGGTTCAAAAACTTCTCAGTTTAAAAACATCACCGTCGAAAATATTTTGGTCAAAAAATAAAGTACCTACAAATCATCACATGACGATAACATCGCATACATGCGTTTTTCAGGCCTTAATAATTGTAAAATTTAATGATTGTTTAATAATTGAAAAAACTCGCATAAAGATTTGTGAGCGCAAGATGGAAAGAAGGATAATTTCACTGTCATATTTTTTATTAACTAATAAATATTTGCTGAAAATGTAAAATGGAAACTTAAACGTAGAAAATTAATGCAACTTATAGCACTTAATTTCTGACCAGCAAAGGTCCTTAATAAATTATTTTTTAATAAAATTTCACTGGTAATTTTTCAGGAAAAGTATAATCTAAAAAAGAATAGAAAAAGAAAGATAAGTAACTGCATGAACTTATCTATAAAAAATTGCTAAGTTAATTATGATATTATTTTCTTCACTTTTGTTAATCTGATACTCTTATAGTGAAATTTATTTCTTGTTTTGTTTAAATTTCTTGTTTTTTAAAAATTTATTGATAAATAAATAATATGAAAATCAAAATGATCCTTCTTTCCACCTTGCTCTCATAAATCATTATGTGAATATCATTAACAATTATTAAAGCCTGAAAAACGCATGTCTGCGATGTTATCGTCATGCGAAGATTTGTAGATACAGTATTTTTTACCACGATATTTTCGACGACGATGTTTTTAAACTGCGAAGTTTTTGAACTGCTTTATTTTCGAAGACGATATTTTGCACCACGATGTTTTAGAACTGCGATGTTTTCTTTTTGCTTTATTTTCTTCTACGATGTTTTCGCCTTGCGCTGTTTTCTCCGCGACGTTTTCGTCCGTGATGTTTTTGCCGCGATGTTTTCGGCTGTAACCCTTGTCACTGGGAATTTGAATGAATAATGCTCATGGTTTTCCTAATTCATCACCGATGCAAGTATCTGCTCAGGAATGCTTCTGGAGTAAAACTGAGTAACGAATGGCTCATGCTAGAAGAAATCTAATTTGTGGGATAGCTGTGAATCTATTGGCATTAGAGTACGGTAACATACTGAAAGTCGTCTTGCCAATTTATATGGCATCCCATTTCTGTTGCCACGAACCTATTGCTTTTTGTTGCGGATTTGTGGGGAAAAGATTTTATGACAATTGTATGCATAGTGTTGTGTCTTTCCCATATGTGAGATAGTAAACCTGGCAACAACGGCAGTGGTAATATGGTTACAGAATTTTGTGTTAGCGAATTAGAAATAAGCTTTCCCGGGTTTTAGAGTTCTCGTTCTAAAGTTAATTTTAGTTTTCAAAATTGGATTATGTAACTGAGTTTGTTGCGTGACATACGAAATGAAATTCGCTGCGTTTATTACACAATTCTTTCAATTTGCTGCGTTAAGAAAATGACGTTTCCTGTGCTTCAGTTGCGATGTTCGATCTTCAGAAGTGTTCTAGTTCAGGAAATGATTCCAGGTTTATTGTCGACATGTAGATAAGTAGAGCTTTTTATGTCATTGTCGATGTGCCCAGTTTGTAAATACAACTGTAAATAGAATGGTATAAATGTTTAAAAGTTTTAGAATGGTAATTTTATTTTGTCGTAATTGGCTACACATTATATGTCTGAGCCCACTGCAGTCAGGTGTGCAAAGAAATTAATACCTAGCTATAAGAACATTTTGAAAGTTTTGCTCATGACACATAGTATTGCGGACTTTTATATTTATTAAATACATTTCGCAATCATCTGTCAAGCAAGGTGCTGTAGTAATAATTTCCAAATACAGGATACGACAATGTACAAAAGTTTGGTATACTCTGGTTTAAATTCTAAATTGTAATTGCTATATAACTTACGGAAGATTTCATGTTTTGCATAATAGATACATAAGTATCTAACTATCGCAATAATCTTGAACTATGAGTGTTAATAAAAACTGAGTTTTTCTGTTTTTACTGGTCTTACAGACCTTGTTTTATTTAAAAAGTGCATAAAGTGTAGAAAGTATTTTTATATGTGAATTTTGTCCAACTGTACAAAAAGTCTATGTGCGCGTAAAACGTTTTTAGAATCCAAACTATAAATAAGATATTTATAGTTATGCATAGTCTATTTTGCCATAGGCTGTTTTCTCGAGGGATATTTTGTGGTGGACTATTTTGACGGGCACGGCGAGGTTAGTGTAACTCTCAATTCGTGAAAAAACCAGGACACGCAATAAACATATCTTAGGAAGTCCTATGGTACCACGCACTGAGTCAAAGAATTGTTATATCATTACTTTACCTTCTCTGACTTCCACCAGCAAACGCTGACCGTTTCAATACTAGTTTTGACTCCACCAGCGGCAGAGCGGTGAAGTCACTGAACACTTGTAGTTCGTTCCAGGGTTCGAATTTCAGCGAACGCGTTAACTGCATGGGCGTTCTTCCCTATGTGTAACGTGTAAACTAGCCAGTTTCCTTCAGAAAGTCGTCTACGAAGGGCATCTCTCCCCTTTAAGGCAGATAGCCTTCGAGTACTCTGCCATAATCAAATAAACCATACTAAATCCAGTACAAGTTTCGCACAATTTTTAAAGTTTACTTGAATCAGCATTATACTTGGTTAGCTGTGCTTGCTAGCGTGAGTCGAGGGCATGAGCCAAAATAGCGGAGTCTTCTGTTATTATACGAGCAGTGTAAATTGTTAGAATGGAGATCTAATAAAATGATTTGTCTAAAATTTACGGAAGAATTAAGACAGGACGGTAAGCCTCCTGGCTGTTTTTGTGGATATAGCATTTAACATTTAAGAACTAGGGGATTAGGATAATATGTCACTTGTTATTGTTGCTACGCTTTGTGAGCTTACTTTTGTAAGTATATCTGCTTCGCCTCTTTTGACCTACAAGATAATTATTTGCTGATATTTGCAGCTGTTTAATATTTATTAAATTATATTTTATAACTGGTAACTGTGTTGCGTCTTTCTAATGACATGTAATATTGATTAATAATCAGATTAGATATGCAGTCCACCAGCGGCCGAGCTGTAAAGTCGAGGAACACTGGTAGTTCGGTGCGGGGCTTGAATCCCGGCTGGCGAACAGGCTGGCTGCATGGGCGGTTTCGTGGTTTTCTGCATGCGTAGCATGTATACGAGCCAGTTTCCCTTAGAGAGTCCTCCAAGAAGGTATTCCTTCCTTTAGGCGGATAGCCCTCGTGTGCTTTGCTGTAATCAAATACACATACCATTAGATATGCAGTTTGTTAATGTTAATTTTTTTTGCAGATTCCACCAGTTTGTGCATTGTTAATTCGTGGTGGGATGCAAAATAAATTTTTGTAACTTAGTAAATAGAAAACTTTGTTAGTAAATAGAAAACTGCTTTATACACAAATCAAGAAATATTTTTACATAATTATTAAACTTCAGAGTCGGGCGGTTTGACATTTTTATCCAAATGAATTTGTTTGAAAGAAAGTAAAAGTATGTTATTTTATTCTGAGTAGTAATTCCAATTGCAAACTCTTATTGTTATTTATTGCTAAATTAATTAAGGGAATAATCATAATTTCGTAGCGAATCCATCTACTCTGATTTCAAGGGACAAACCACGTTTTCCATTGTAATGTAATTTGCGGTGCTCATTATACGTTAGCATTATCTTTATACTTGTAATTCTCTTAATGGTTATTATTGCTCTAATCTTCTAATTCGATTATTCTAGAAATTGAAACATCACCAGGATTATCATCACATCAGCTATAGAATCATTAAGGACCTTCCTCAGTACTTTAGTTAATGTCTCACGGTCGTGAAATAAATGCTTAACTATCGCACTATATGTATCTTAAATGACGAATGATGTACGTAAAGGTTAAAATGCTTAAAGTTTAAGTTATTGGTGGAAGTAATCGCTGCATATTTAATGAATGATAATATTTGTAATAACATTATCCTGCTTTGATTTTATAAAGCTGTATTGGGGGAAAATAGTTGCGGTACATTAATGGTTGAAAATATATGACTGTGGCATAATAGTTAAAGCATTCATACAATACGTGCAGAGCAGCAATTTGGGAACGAGGCTAGTTAAAAAGATAGTAAATTATCAGCCTTGATTTATTTGATATAATTTCCTTTTGAAGTACCAGAAAATGGTTTCGAAATTTCCATTATGTCTTCGCCTATAAAGATACAGTACTTGACGTAATTTTAAATCCTCCTTAAAGCGCTGAAGAGAAATTCTGGGAAGGGGGGAAGTATAGCTAATATCCAAAGTAACATATACTAAGCTTATATTTGTCTTTGATCTATACAATTTTTATATGAATTATTCTTAAAACTTTATATATATATAGAGAGGAAAAAATATGGCAGATTCATTCTTTTTTTAAATTCTAGTTTTGCTGACGCAAATTAATTTAAAACTCCCCATGGCAGCGACTCATAGAGGAAATGGAATAAAATTCTAGTTGACAAATATTTTACGCAGAAATTTTAGCAAAAAATGTCACTAAGAGCTGAGTTATAAGAAAGAAAAATTAGTAATATTTGAAGACTGCAATCTGCAGCCCTAATTTTAAGGAAAATATACGATATTTTCAATGAGCTCTTTTAAGAGGTTTAAATCAAGTGTCACAGAATCTGTGGAAAAACGCCCAGGGAACTTTTGTCTTTATCTGCGAGGATGAGAAGTTTATAGGCAAGCATATTTGTCTGCTAAGCAAATTGATATGCCCATTACTAAGAGAAAAGCTAATTCGAAATAAATATACTAAAAACAAACAATTTTTAGATATTTAAATTGTTATTTAAACAGTAAATTTGTGGGGTTTCACCTTCTTATTTCACGGTTCAATCTTTGAAACCCCTAACACCGGTAAGCGAATAATCGCTTAAGTGTGTGAACAGAAACGTAACACTCAAGAAGGATTAACTTCCCTTTATTTCTCAAATTAAATATGACACAATAAACTCCTAACTCGGAACGTACAGCAAAGCCTCCACTTGGGCTTGAGGTCAAATTAATATAAAATTAAACTTAAATAAGCTTAACTAAAGCTAACCGAAAGATATAGCCGAAGCTATTAAGATTCTAAGTAGTTGGCCCCTAAATATCAATTAAGTTGGCAAGCCAATCAAGGGCCTAAAGTACGGCCGAGCGTAGCAATAGATTAAAGAGAGACGTAGCCAAAGGCAAACACGCGCTAGTCTGGAACTCGGGCTGTCTAACGAAGTCAGTGAAACATCGACTTAAATACTAATCTTACTCATTTGCATTAACCGCGTTCCTGAAAATACATTCTGACATTCTGGTAGGAAATTGTTAGCTGAAGCTAGAAGAGATAGGAAAGATGCATAAACTTAAAATAACTGTTATAAAATTAGGATAAATCTTACATCTTTCCCCACTAGAATTTAACTACTCGAAGAATAAGGTTTCAAAACGACCTTGTTTAAGAGTGTAAATTCTACAAAAATTCTTTTACAACAAAGTTTAAACTTGTAGCAATTGTGCTTTCTAGAATGAATTTCATCATTAAATGTTTCCTGTTTAGGGCCAACTTTACAAAAATTTCTAAGCTAGACTAAAACTAGGAAAAATATACATTTCACATATTTTACAATTTGATTGGGAACAAACATCTGCTTCTTCCTGGAACAACTATTCAGTCTCCGTCCTTCCACTTTATCTGGAAGGCAAGAATGCTAGTGGTATTCTTTCATATACAATTTATATTTTCCTTACCACTATACTTTTATTGAAGTTATTTTGATCCTCAAACAACTTTCACTCACAAAACATTTAAATCTCTTTCTCCCCACGTTCTTCAGAAATTGTTCTGAATGAATTGAGCGTATTTATGCTGTGTTTCCGCGAATCTACTCTACTGTTTACACAACAGCTATGACTTGTTAGAGCTTGACATTCAAGACCTCAGAAGACTCCTTAAACACAAAACTACCTCCAATGTACTAAAATAGAACTTGATTTAAATTCTTAAGTAAAGCCTGGAGAGCCTAACTTTAAACACATTCAGTCTATACTCTCTTTCTATTCATCTATTATACAAAGTATGTTGCAGTCATGCTTTGACCAAAACTTTCATTTATATTAGTTTAATTTTACGGTACTTTTAAAACTGACAATAACATTTCTATTTTCAATACAACTTTTTTAATATGCAGTACTTTAAAATTCCCTTTACATCATTATTTATAGTTGTTATACAAAATTTAAAAACTTTTGCTACAATGTTACTTTAAGTTAACATATTTTCAATTGAAGTCTTTCTACTAAAAATATTCACAAATTAGTTTCTCTCAACTTGACAATTCTCAAAAAGGTATTTACAAAATAATTTCTCGCCAACTTGGCGAATTAAAAAATTTCTTCTGCTTAAAAGATAATTACAAACTAAATTCTAGCAAATTTGCAAATTGAAACATCTTGCTTTAAAAAGCATCAAGCAACTTTTAACAGCATGACAGAATTTGAACTTTTAATGCAAAATAAGCAACCAAAGAAGGTTTTTCACTTATCTTTTTGGTTTTTAAACTCTTCCATTCTGAGGTGAAACTGCTCTAGAATAGGATGTCGTAGAACTTGAAGTTTCCTCCTCCTCCTTGGATGGTTCGTATCCTCCATCGGAATTTCATTTCGTTCCCTCCCTCTGTCGATGAAAAGAGCTGGTTTCCTGATCGGTTGAGGATTCTGCAACTCCAATCTTCTCTTTAGCTCTTGGGGCCCACTTTGTTGCTGAGCATCTTTAAACCTGCTGTTGGGGTTTCTGGCTTGCTGGAACGCTACCGCAACCACATCGGCTGACCTTTTCCTTGGGCGACCCTTCGCTCCAAAGTTCCTCTGGCCTGTTTTGAAGTGGTTGGGTTGTGTTTTGGAGTTAGTCGTTTTTCTGGAACGCTATTCATGGACTTTTTCCGCTTCTCCATCGGAACTTGCTTCTGCTGTAGGGGAACGTTTCTCTTTTTTGTTTTCTTCTTTTTCGCTGAGCCTGCACCTTGCGGCTGCTTCGCGGGTATTTCTTCGGTGCTCTCAGCTTGTTTCCTTTTTGTTGCTGGGGGATTCCTGCTCGGCGACCGAGACATCGCGGTTCTTGGCGCACTTCCAGCATCCTTCAATAAATCTTTTAGATCCAAGAAATCAGTACGACTATAATAGGGTTTGACTTGACAATTCCTTGGCAGCAAATTTGCACTTCTTTGGATTTATTTTCAGGCCGGCCTTATTTAACAGTGTAAAGCTTCCTCCAAATGTTTAATTTGTTCTTCTATGATTTCGCTGGTGACAATAATATCATCGAGATAGATGACTGTACTTTTGCCTAAGACTAGCCTTAAAACAATGTCCATAACAGGATCAAGATAATTACGCCAAGTACAGCCTCTATGCAAGTCCAGTAGTTTTGTGGAGAAAAAAAAATGGGCTGCCATCCGTAAATCCGAAAGCATGAAGATTCGCAGTCGATTATCGGAAATAAAATAGCATAACGAAATACCCCACACACCCCTCCCGATAATAGATGAGAATTATAAGAAAGATTTGTTCTACGAAATATATTACCGCACTAGACCTGACGTCAGGCCATTTTCAGATCGCAGTAAAACCTGAGGATGTCGAAAAAGCAGCTTTTATTACAAAGTCAGGCGTGTATGCCTTTTTGAGAATGCATTTGGCTTAAGCGGAGCTCCGGCTACATTTCAAAACGTTATGGACATTGTTTTAAGGCCAATCTTAGGCAAAACTACAGTCATCTACCTCAGAGGCGGGTCTGAAAATAAATTCAAAGAAGTGCAAATTTGCCGCCAACGAATTGAGGTACCTAGGCTATAAAATCTCGAAAAACGGGATTGAGACGGACAACTCTAAAACATTAGCGATTAAAAATTATCCGCATCCAAATACGTCCAAGAAATCCATCCGTCTTCCTTTTCGGGAATGTGCTTCTGTTATAGAGTGTTCATAAAAGATTTTGCAAAGATAGTTGAACCCTTGTTAGTTCTTAAACGAAAAAAGACGTAGTTCACACGGACAGAGGAGGCGAACACGGCGTTTGAAGAATTAAAACAAGCCTTAATTAACACTCCTGTTCTTAAATTCCCGGAAGGGAATAAAAATTTAGAAATTAGAGCAGACGCGTCAGACTACCCAGTTGGCGCAGTTCTTTCCCAAAATGGGCAGCTAATAGCCTTTTTCAGCAAGACGCTGAATCAAACTCAACGTAATTATACCGCAACTGAACGGGAAACCCTAACAGTCTTACTAGCGTTGCAAAAATTCCGCGTTTACTTCGGAAGTGCCCCGATAACTGTGTATTCAGATCATACGGCATTGGTCGCTTATACTCCGGTAAAAATCTTTCACTCCTGTTGGACGTTAAAACTGCAAGAGTTTAATTTAATAATAAAACACACTCCGGGAAAAGAAAATGTAGTTGCGGATGCCCTATCAAGAATCAAGATCGATGAAGAGGGAAATAAAATTAGATGTACGATGCTAACTGCTGAAATAATTGAATCCTGTGAAACAATAACTGCAGGTTTTAAAACGGACCCTGAGATCAAAGACATTTACGCATATCTGGAAGCTCCCGAAAATTTTGAACATGTAAACTTAACGGCAATTCGCAATAGGGCAGCCCGTTATGAAATTATTGATAAATTCCTGTTTTACACGAAAACAACCAACGATAGTGAAGAGCTGCGGCCAGTAGTCCCAATGAGTCTAAGCTTAAATATTTTAGAGGAGCTTCATGATTCGAAATAGGGGGGCATCTCGGGATTAGAAAAACCCTGCAAAGGGTCCACGAAACGGTGTATTTTACGCAGTTGTACAAGTTAGTGACGGCGTATGTCAGGTCATGTTACTTGTGTCAATTAATTAACGACGTTAATTACAGCCCGGACGGGTACCTAAATAGCATAAAATCCACTTTCCCAAATGAATTGGTTGGCAGTAATTTGCTCGGTCCCTTCCCTAGAATAAAAACTAATAAAACCGATACTTGTTAACCATTGTGAATCATTTCTCAAAATGGGTGGAAATAATTCCCCTTAAACGAGTTTCAGCAAAAATAGTAACAGATTCGTTTCTAAGTAAATATATTTTAAAATCGGAGGTCCCAGCAAAAGTAATATCAGATAATGGTAGGCAATTCATAAGTAATTTATTTGAAAATCTTTGAACAGGCCATGGCATACGCCATCTGAAGATGGTACTTTATAGATCGCAATCGTATATTGCGGAACATGTAAATAAGAATATAGTTAAAATTATTCGGGGATATGTTAAGAATTATCATGACCATTGGGACAGCTGTATCACTGAGTTAGGCTTTGCCTTGAGAACAGCAAAACATAATACCACACAGAAAAACCCCGCAGAATTATTTTTAGGAAGAAAAATCTTAAAGCCACCGGATAAGCTATTTTTCTTTTAACAAAGACAAGAAGAGTTTAAATTAAAGGATATCCAGAAAAGTATGAATGAGGCCATCAAAAAGTATGATGCGGCTAGGCAGAAGTAGTAGTTATATTACGATAGAAATACACGCGATGTAGAATATACCATTGGACAGAAAGTGTTAACCCGCGAACACGCGCACGGGGTGTCACGGCATCCCACGCTCAAACAAAATCGCCGGCAATTTTTCCCCATAATCCGAAACGGGTAAGTCCATCAGTAGCTGCCTACAAAGTCACCTTCAATGCGTCTCGAGTGAAAACGGCAAATTCCGAGCATCAGTTTGGCGTGTGCCGACACCCCAAGCGCGCTTTCGTGTTGCTATTTTTCAGTGTGAGCCATGGCGTGTAAGTCACTCTGTTCGATCTTTTTCTCATTTGACGTAAGGTCAAGAAATGAAAAATGCTTCAAACATTATTAGAGGAGGTTTCTTCAGATGAAGATTCTATAGAATAATAATTAGGAGATCAGATAACGAAGACATATTTAATGACCATCAGTCTGAAACAGAAGAAGAGTGCAATTCTTCCCTTATAATCAAATTGAGTATTTCATAGCAAAAGATAAAATAACAAGATGGCAGAAAGAACCCTTTCGAGTTTAAAGACGCATAGCGTCCCATAATATCATAAAAAATTGCCTGGAAATACATATGTATCTAAAGATGGGGCTTCACCCAACGATGCTTGGAACCTGGCATTTGCCCTTTGAGAGCCTCATTTGAAATCACGACAGGAACAGAAGAAACATAACGAAGTTTCTCTTGATGAGCCACAAAGAAATGAAAATTATGTTATCGGAGATGTTACATGTGGTCAAGGGAAAAAGACAGAAAATCAAAAACTATATGTGTGAAGTGTAAAAATAATTCATGTCAAGAGCACTGTGAAATAGAACCTTGATGTATAAAACTGCAAAATGTCTAATGCTTCTTGGACCTAAGTAATTTAAAAAATAATTATATAACTCATTGTTTTTGTAATAATTCTACATAATTTGGATTACAATTCGGTTCACAAATAAAAAACAAAAACTTCTTATAGAAATCAATGATTCCTTGTCATCTGAAAAAAAGTAAGCACTTTTGATTTATTTGTTATTAACTTTAAAATTAACATTATTTTTAAGCTATTTTATATAATAAATATTGTTATTAATATAGAATGCATTCTTTTACTAAATTGTAATAATATGTTTCATTTGTACGTCATGTAATTGCTTGGGATGTGTTGACACCCCATGCACGTTCTCATGTTATATAATACAGCGCGCGTCCTCCCGGGTTAAAAATCAGACATCCATTATCGTCTGCACCCGAAAGCAGGGTGGCCAAATTTGAACCCAGGTTTGATGGGCCGTTTGTTATTGAAAAGATGAAGTTCGCAACGTTTTATTTTAAGGCAGAAAATAGCCAGCAAATAAGTGTTAATGTTGACCAGCTTAAGCCATACTGTATTCGTACTGATTTTCAAACTCTAAAAGATCTATTGCAGGATCCTGGGAGAGCGCCAAGAATTTCGAGGTCGTTGTCATCGAGCAAGGACCCCCCAGCCACCAAAAGAAAACAAGCGGAGAACACTGAAGAAAGTGCCACGGAGCAAACGCAGCAGCAGCCGCAAGGTTCAGGCTCAGCGAGAATGAAAAAAACGAAAAAAAAAGTTCCTCCACAGCAGAAGCAAGTGCCGATGGGAAAGTGGAAAATCTCATGGATAGTATTCCAAGAAAACGTCCAACGCTAGAACATCAGTCAACCACCTCATAAAAAGCTACAGGAACGTCGAAGCGAAGAATCACAAAAGAGAAAAAGTGAGCTGACGTGAAAGCGGGCCGTTCGAGCATGCCCAGGAAGCCCAAAAGGAAGTTTAAAGATCTCCACCAACGAAGCCGGCCCAGGACCTAAAGAGAGGACCAGACATCAAGAATCATGAACCCATAACGAAGGCTGCGCGATTCATTGCGAGAGGAAAAAAACGAAAAAGAGTGCCAGCAGAGGCAACAAGCCAGCCAAGCCGGAAGAGAAGCGTGCAAGTTCTGAAGTATCTTACTTTCGAGGAGTTCTGCTTTATTAGTATGGAAGAGTTTAGAAGAAAAAAAGATTATTCGGAAGGACAAGACTAACGTCTGACTGAAAATGAAGACGAAGTAGATGTCTGTAATCAAATTCAAATTGTAAATGTGTTATATTTGCCTTAGTTTCAGTATAGCTTTAGAAATTGTTGCAAAGTTGGCCTTAAACAGGAAAAGGTTTAATGATGAATTCAAGAAAGCACAGTTGCTACAAGTTTAATCTTTGATTTAAAAGAGTTTTGCAGAATTTACACTCTTAAACAAGATCGTTTTGAGACCTTAGTCTTCGAGTAGTTAAATTCTGGTGGGGAAAAATGTAAGATTTATCATAATTTTATTAAGAGTTATTTTAAATTTATGTAGCTGTCCTATCTTTCTAGTTTCAGCTTACAATTTCCTACCAGAATGTAATTTCAGAAACGCAGTGAATGCAAATGTAAAAAGAGTAGTATTTAAGTCGATGTTTCACCGACTTCGAGAGAGAGCCTGAGTTCCTGACTAGCGCGTTTGCCTTTTGGTTAGGTCTCTCTAAGCTATTGCTACGCTCAACCATACTTTAGGCCCTTATTTGGCTTTGCCGACTTAATAAGGATTTAGGGACCAACTACTTAGAATCTTGATAGCTTCGGCTATATCTTTCAGTTAGCTTTAATTAAGCTTAATTAAGTTTAATTTTATATTCATTTACGTTCAAGCCTAAGTGGAGACTTTGCTGTACATTCCGAGTAAGGAACTGATTGTATCATATTTATTCTGAGAAATAAAGGGCAGTTAACCCTTCTTAAGTCTTACGTCTCTGTTAACACACTTAAGCGATTATTCACTTACTAGTGTTTGTGGGGTTCAAGGATTGAACACTGAATTAAATAAGTAAGACCCCACAAAGTGCTGATATCGTACATGAGAAAAATTGTGACCACAATGTTCGATGACTGCATGCAATAACTTGGGCTTAATGTCACGAATGCAGCATTAAATATTTATTCTTAATACTTCAAGAGCTCATGGTTTGTTCGCATAGAACAGCGAGTTCAAATAACCCCACAAAAACTAATCTAAAGAAATTAAATCGCGACTTTTGGGCTGGCAACTAACAGTTGCATTAACAACTAACAGAGATAGTGGAATTAACCGTGTGACATGCGACACTGTCTTGTTAGAATCACATTATTCTCGAAATCAGTGTCTCCAAATTTGACCATAAAAATCATCAGTTTTTATCGCTCACCTAGCACTGTAACAGCATCTCCATCTTCACGTTTTGGGAAAACACTAGTCCGATGATGCCTGTATGTTATGAACCACGCCATATAATGACCTTTTGTGACTACAAGGGCTTTCTGTGCTTTATTTTCCCATCCCAAAACAATTTTGTTTGTTGATATATCTATTCAAGCAGAAATGAGCTTTGTTTGAAAAAAAAATTCTTCAAAATTAATGTTCTTGAAGCAAGTTAAATTATGAAATGCAAATAAACATCAGTGACAGTGACAAAAGTTTCACCACTGTCGCCATTTCATTTTAAAAACCATATTATTCTTACTGGAATATCCTTTACAAACCTATGATCAAGTTCGTCTACGTTTCTTAGAGAAATCATTTCATAGCCTTTTCCGTGATGTAACGTCTTATCTTTTAATGAGAAAAATGTAATCTAGATGATCTAGATGGATTCCATTCATATTTATGTGATTTGAGGCCCATCTGATGTCATGTTATCTATTGAAACATCGGATAACCATGCATTTGCAATGCTTTTTCTGCCGCAGAATAAAAGGGAACTATTTGTTTATTTATCAAAAACATGTATTCACCGGCCTGTATGGAGTTGGTGGAAGAACAACACCAAAGCTCTTAGTGTGAAAGTATGAATATTTTAGCACGAGAATTCGTTCATCCAAGAATCAAACTACATGAAAACAATGGCTTAGTGTATAAAAGTTGTTTCTTGAACTTTGATTTTCTCTGAGCCGGAGCCCCTTGCGAAATCTCTCGAATATCTTATTCACAGCTGTTTACTGAGTGAAATTTCCGACTGTTGCACGCCTGCGATAACGCAAATATGTCAGAGTATTTTATGTGAAATTTTAATAGCCTTGGATGAATCGACTCTCTGATCGCATTTTTGAATCTGTAAAAAATCGAAACGGTTATGCAAATTATAAATTTTTGTCTCTCCAATTCATGTTACATAATTTGTGTCCGTTCAGATAGTGCTTCGGCATTTTATGTATATTTTGTCACATTTCACGTTTTTCTCCATATAAATCTAAGGGAACACAATTGAGATTTGAATATGTTGTAAAACATTTTCTTTAAATAATGATGTTATTAACTTGGCTACTTCATTACGTAAATTCATTATGTTTGTCGAAGCAGGAAATATGAAAATGTCCAGTATCATTGCTAGGATTCGAACTCCTAACTTTCCGTTTGCTAGCCAGGTTTTTTTTTAATTGCAATAAGGAGACTCGCTGTATGGATAGAAAAAATACTTCCTCAATACTCTTCCTCAACCTCGAAAATACTTCCTAAAAATTGTCCCTCATTTTAAGACCAGTTGAGAAGGTGAGGAGCTAATCGCCAAATCTTGGTGATGACGAATTATCGTTCGTTCAGGTAATCTGATAATTTTACATCACCTAGAATTTAGGAACTTTGTTCTGTGACAGCAATCATGCCATACGACTAGATAATACGACAGATATGTAGCTTAGTTTTCTTATGTATCTAAAATATCCTCCCAAAAATATGATTTTGACAGCAAATGTTTAAGAAACACTTCTCAGTGAAGTTACCTGCCCGGTTAGCTTAGGCCCACGTTCGAATTCTGAAGAAGACATAGATTATTTGCAGTCTTTCTTTCTCTGTAGTTGTACTATCAGTTTATTTCCTGCCATGCAACCTGAGTAACATTCTTGGTGACGAGATGACTAAATGTCCGTTACGTTCGGTTGTACCTTACCAATGCTTGAACAATAAAAGAATGATTTCGTAGCAATAAAAGAATCATTTTAATAGAAATTAAAAGAATCAGTTCTTAATTGGTACATAATCATATTAACATGGGTTTCATATAATCAGTCTCGATTTTGAATTACTATATTTTGCAAATAAATGTAATGTTTTCTTAATTTTATGCATTTATTATTTATGAAATTAGGTCCACAAAGAGAATTTATTCGAAGAAAGAGGATAGATGTCTGGCGAAGGTAATAACAGTATCCAAAAAAGGGATATTTTCTTCTTCATTAATTTGCTTAATTAGAAATTTAAATTGCGCAATTTTCGGTGAATATTCATAGTAATTAATTCACTACACAGATCATAACCTAAAACATTAAAGGTCTCTAACAAAGGAAACTAATAAAAATGTTTGCTGTTTTTGAATTTCTTTACAATTTTCAATATTACATGTACCAATATATTTGCTTACGTTTTTGTTTTTAAAAAACACTTCACATATAAGTGGGATGCTTATAAAAATTAGAAAAATAACTCTTTTATGGAAAACTAAGTAAGTTGAACAGAAGGCACATATGTTGCTTACAAATCAGCCAGCATTTATGGTGTGAACTCAGAAGTAGAATTTTAAATTTAAAATATCTGTATCCAAAGGCTACGCAGAATAATTTAAACGCGAAAATTGGTTCTTAAGCAAGAATAAAGCAACGACAAAACAGGAACTCTTATCTTAGAACTAGTTGGCTTTAACACGCTCTATCTAAACAATCTCAAACCCTCACATAAATACTGGAGAGTTAATTTGCATTCTGGTAAGGAAACCGGAAGAGAGAAGTGACAATAGAGATTCGGAGCATAAAATAACCGATTAATTAAAGTAAATAAACCGTACGAAGTCACTAAACCACAATTTATTTGCATGTATGTAAAAGTGATTGCAAAGACATTGTCACACCATTTCATGTTGGCATTTGTTATAGTCACTGTTACTGAACTGGGCTCTCATCTACTATAGATGGAGGACTATGATTACATAATTCAGCTCCAGTTACAGCTGCATGGCCATTTCCTACACGTATATTTCATCTTAAATGTTAAATTTATGTGATAAAAATTTAGGTTTTGAGTACTGAGCTGTGCAAATGATTTTGTTTAATATTAACGTTAAATTTGCTGAAGATTTGAGGCTGAATGCGTGTGAAGTGAAGAAATATTGTTCTTAACATTTTAGAAGGCATAATTTGCCTCATTATGAAATTCATCGAATCCCGTTAAGATATGGAATTATACATAGCTCCATTTCCCCTTTTCAGTTGAAAGGCTTTATATTTTTTCATTCGACAGATAAATCTGCAATCTTAAGCTGGTTGAATGATTAAATCAGTTATTGTTTACATCTATCAAAAATTAAAGATGCATTCAGAGCGTTAAATTCAGACTTATTTAGTAGAATAAAAGACCTAATTGGTATTGTTCTAGAAAGAGCTGCAAGGAAGTTTCGTAGAAAAGTATGTGGTATTTCTTTCCACTTACTTGATTAAACACGTTGCTGAAAGCAATTGCGTTAATTAGTACTCGATTTATTTTCCTTTCCGCTACCTCTTGGAATTTGATTATTTACTCCAGTAAGTCAATGGAGCACTAAATAAGTGCGCATTCGCCGTCGTATTTTTATCACTATACATTCTAATTTCCTGTTATCTTCTTCCATTAAACTATACAACAGAGAATTTCCTCGACATAGAGAAAACGCTAAAAAATGCGGATGCTCTTAAAAGTTCACATAAAAGTTGAGATTTTCTAGAAGCAAATACGTTGTTATAATATATTAATTAATTTACATGGTTATTTAGGAGCACAGCTTAGAAACACCATTACGTGATCGTAAATAAGTCGTTAAAATGTTCTGGGAGCGACACTCCTACGACGGCGATGTTTATATCTGGAAAACTTAACGGATATTTCGTTAATGACTTTGATGTCATATGAGGCATATTTGTTCTAACGCACCAGTGCTTGAAACTTAACGAAAGAATGAATATCTCTGGCTTCACACCTTAGAAATTAAACAGCGCCGAAAGAAGACGCCTTTTAACCGCAATTATTCGATCACAGTTTCGCATGAATCATTTAATTTCCTAATTATCCTCCAAGGCTAAAATCGCAAAGGAAGGTATGAGGTTTAAGAATCTTGTCTCAGGTATTCTCGGTAAATATCTTTTGAGATAAAAAGTAACTTTTTCTTGAAGTAGTTAGAGTATGCAGTTTTGTTCTAAATCGACTTTATTAATTTATTAACATTTACTTTCAGTTAATTGCTTTTATGAAGCATATCATAATTATATGTAATGATTTCCCTTATACATTTCTTTTACCATTGAGTAATCTTACACTTGAACAAGTCTACTGCTGGCTGTTAAAAAGTTTCATCTCGAAGAAAACTTACAATAAAGTTGACTTTAAATGAAACGTAGAACCTGCTCTGGTATGTGAATGACTAGCATTTCACAGCATGCTTACTCTATAGAAATAGAAAAAAGAGTTATAAAATAACAAAACAATATAAAAAATCAGACTGATATTCTGATTCTTGACATGGATATTGCATGTACTCATTATTTTTTTATGTTAGAGGTCTCTTATGCCTTGTATAAAAAGAAGGAGCTTATACCAACACACCTCTAAATTCGATCTCGGAGAATCGCAACTTACCAGGACTGCGGATTAACTTTCTGTGCAACTGCTTCTCTCGTTGATAAATGATTCAAACACTGTCATGAAATTTTGCAAGCCATGATTACTGGAAGACCACATAGAGCGACATGCGAGGCCTTGATTCCTCTCTTCCTCAACCACCAGTACTGGAGACGACACACATTTTACCTATATTGATGCCTTAAAATCTTATAGCGACATCCAGAATACCGGATCAGGAAACTGGGGGTGCTCCACATCAAATATCAAACATCTGTGCGTATAGTACGACAATCTCTGGAACGCCACAGATTGTTAGGAATGTGATCATTGTTTCGGCTTCATTTGAAACTACAATACTGATGAATAGATGGGCAGAAGTACGGAGGACACTTAAAATGCACAAATAGTAGATAGGTATCATCTTTTGGTACTATTTCTCCAAGAAAAATACTGATTGATGGATTATATCCTATTGCAGTATATGCGTTTGCATTCTCACTATTCATTATATTTATAATATTTCGAATCTAAATCTGGAACTATGATATTGAGCTTTATAAACTGGAATCTGATCATGAATAGTAAGTGCTCTTCATTTGAAATGCATTTTTATCTTCTGGAAAATTTTCCCACGACAACAACATTTGCAGTTATTATTACACTTATTGTTCATTTTATGCAGTTGCTCTTATGATACTAAGTATTGCATTAAATAAGCTGTACGGAATGCTTCCTAGTTTGAAGACGGATCTGTTTGGATGATGTCTACGGCTGACGTAGTTCAGTATCGTAGAACTGGAGAAGAGTCATTATTTTAATTATATTGCGCTTCATCTGCTTTGTTTTTACTAAATACCTACTGAAAAGTAGTAAATCTACCTTTGAGAACTTGCTGTGATGTGCAGCCGTTAATAGACATTTTAAAATATAATGACTAAGATCTCTTCTGTTCTCGCATATGCAGTTGCCATTAAGAGAGAGAGATTACTTTTGTAAAAATACATCGGGAAAGAACCATGCCAAGTCAAGTACCAATTTAGGAAGAAATTAGTTCTCTCTCTGTTGCATTTTGCTTGTAGTCATAATTCATGGACTCTTCTCCCTTGAAGGATATTATCCCAAACAGTTTTCCATTGTTGAATTCTATATTTTTCATCTGATTGGTAACATCAGGCTTTGGCCATTTTATGTCTAGTATCGTGGCATTGATATCATGGGCTGTTTCGTTTGAGACTTAATCCTGCAAGCTTATCGAAGAGTCGAGAGTTAATATTGCAAGTTTATTGCATTATTGAAGACGCCTACATGAGATTTCACCTAAGCCATTGTAATACAAAGTTGAGGGCTGTTTTCGATTATTGAAAATATAGCTTCAATTATTGGGGAAAACGCTTCATGTTGGAAAGTGCATAAAGCGCTGAAAGAATGTCGCATTTAATCGTTACTTTGGGAAATTTATGTGTTGCTTCATAAATAATTACGTATTCAATTGTCGGAAGTTCAGATAGAAATTCACTGATGTAGGGTATTAAGAAGCCTTTTTTCTTTCGTTGGCATGAAAATCACATAGGCAGAGGCCAGCTTTTTATCGATTGCCGAGCCGTCGGTAGATGCTAATGGTACGATGCAGTTGGATTGTTGTTCTTGGATTGCTGTTGATTGCTGGATTCTTACGTAGGATAACTCATTTGGAAGGAGGGCATGAATTCGTAATCTTTCGGAGCAAAGACTGTATCACGCATGTTAGTTTGACGTGTCAGTTGCAGTACTGTTGTTCTGTTTGCTTCTTTTTCTGACCGGATGCATAGTGGAGGGATACCTAATAAAACACACAAAGTATACCTTAGTTTACATAGCACCTAAAATAGTGCATTTAAAGAAGCACATGGATGCATTAATGTAACGTCTTCTTTTTGCGAATCTCACTTTTGTTTAAAGTATATATAACCACCATGAGGAACGAAGGCTGGAAACTAGAATTCACCATGGTCTCATCAAATCACCAGCTGGGTTGATGGTGTGGGATGCCATTGACTACATCACAAGATTCTTTGTCTTCTGCTCCTGATTCGTCTATGAATACCAAATTTCCTTCTGCTATTCATCTATGAATGCTAAACACTCTTCATTCATTAGTTCTTTTACCTCTAATCTGGTAAGCAATAATAAGCATATTTTTTATTTCGCTTCATAGAAGATCTTGTTAGATACATGTATAAAAGTTTCATTTAATTAATTTTGGCATATTTCTGTTCTGCCATATGCCGTAAGATGCATCATAATTTTCGATTTTTTTCCCTTCATTGATTTCCACTCAGGATATGTCTCAGGTCATGCGGAGAGGAGGGCTTATACATTTTATATACTCTTCTTCGTACTTGCGCTTTATTTTATCCAATTTTCTGACTTCAAGCGTTCTTTTCATTAAAGCGCTCTTGATATATATTCTTAGGCGTAGTATTTCTATTGTAGGCAGTGATTCATTCTATGTTGCTTCTTTGGCAAGAATATATGTTTTTTCATTACACGCTTAACTACTATGGGCTCACTTTATTACTATTTGAATACTGTCGTTTTTCAGTGGTAGATCTTGAATCTCTTGTACAATTGGCGATTTATTTCTGTAATCTGCAATTCCTGAATTCCTGCTTGGCTGTCTGAAAACATGGTAATCAGGTGGACGTTTCATGTGTTGCTCAAATATTTCCTCATTTTGTAGCTGTCAGCTCGGCTTGGAATATGCTTTTATATTCATGCAGATGTTCTTTCCAGATTGCTTCATCATATTCGGAAATTCGAATAACATGCGCACTTTCGAATTTATTGCTACTTTTCGACCCTTCTGTGTAGGCCATTGTGTATTCGGTTGTTGCATGAATACCTCTTTTGATGTCTCGAATCTCATGCTGGGTGCCGCAAGTATGGATTTCTTGGAAATACATAATATAATGGGTTACATTTTTATCATTAATGTCAATAAACAAAACATTAAAATAATTAAGGAAATTAAATGTAACACCAGAAATTAAATGTAATTAATGTATAACAGTTTTTTCAATTGTAGAATGTTTTCTGAGTAAGTTTCTTCTGCTCGAATTTGCAGCAGGGGAATTCTTGTTAGTAGACGAAAGCAGGCAGTTGGTGTTGTACGAGACCCTTTTGCTATTTGGAAGAGGAATGGTCGTTGGATTGATGAAGCCAGTGTTCTTAGTTTCCTTGCATTCATTAATATGTTTAAATACCTGCTTCGTAAAGCACCATTCTGGAAAGGGCTATTGAGATTTCCTGAATTTTTTAATGCATATTGTATAGGTGTGATTTCAAGGAGAACTTGGGTTTTAATATTAAGCTTAAAAATTTTATTTCCTTAACTATTTCAAGTTTAAAAATTTTATTTCCTTAACAATTTTTTATTTATTGACTTTTATGAATGGATGCGTCGAAGAGTTTTACCCGCTTTTGGAATTAAAATAAATTTTGATTTTGCTTCTTAGATTATTAGTTTCTGTTTATTGCACAGATCATTAAATTTTGAGAAGGTTTAATTAGAGTTATGCTACAGAATATTCCTTGAGAGCACTTTCACAACGACGGCTACATCGTCTGCAGATGCAATCATCTGTAATGTGCTTTCCATTTATAGGAAGTAATCTTGTTGAAAGTAATGTTCATAGATCTGCTCTAAGGCAAGAACCATGTGGGAACTCTCTTGATTGTTTTCATTCAATTAATAGCTTATTATTTACGTTAATGCTAGATATATTTGATATATAGTTTTTCATTGTCATGTAGAAGTTCTCTGGACATCTGATATCTCTTAACACTTCTGGGATATCTGGCCAAGACACTGAATGGAATGCTTTCTTCAACTCCATGCACATGTTGGCTGAATGCTGGTTGGACATTTTATAGTAGTGAATGATATCTTGAAGATCGGAGATTATGTGTAATGTCGATTTTAAGGGTCTGAAGCCATATTGGGTTTAGCTGTTGACAATATTTCGCTCAATGTGATGACGTATCGTCAGCAATGGTTCTTTCTAAAACTTTTCCTACTGCAGGAAGTTAGTTGACTGGACGAAACGCACTTGGATCTGATTGACTTTTATTAACTCTACTGAGTAATATGATTTTCGCTGTTTTAAAGCACGATGAAAATATATGCAAGTTTAGACATTTATGAAAAGTATATGAGAAGCAGAAGATGATGAAAAATATATGAGAAACAGAAGTTAACAAATGGATAATAATACTCGCTAACAGAATTTACTGTATGACATCATCGATTCTAATACATAGTGGAGTTTTGCCCTCGCTAAAATTGCTTTCTTTATCTAAATATATGAAAACCTGATGGAAACTGCGTGACGGACTATTTTTATAATTCTGTAGTCAATAGAATCCGGCCTTGGTGCTTTCTTGTTGGGTAAGTTTCTGATGATACGTGAGATTTCTGATTGCTCGAATTTTTTACTGTGTATTGTGTCCAATATATTTTTGATTGCTCCTGTTCTGGAAGGTTTAGTTATCTATTGGAGAGTCTTTAAAAACATTGAGTTTAATATTTTGGGGAGTACAAAAGCTGTTGCGTTTTCAATTAGATTTCTTCTGAAAGAAGATCTTGGAGGAGGATGTTATTTAAGTGGCTGATATGTTTTACTTGTGCTTATTTAGTCATATTGATGTTAATGCAAAATTTTTCCAGTTTCTTATTTTTGCTTCTGTTATCTTCTTTTCGTACGATGCTAACTGTGCTTTATCCATGCTGCTTGTTTTTGTTTATTTGGAACACTTTTCATTTTACGTCTTAGCACTTCTCTGAAATTCGTTGATGACGACACATGTTCAGAAGTAAATCAGAGGAAGGTCACTACAACCTTGAAGTGCCTATTTTAAAGTTACAGACTATAGCATCGAGTGATCCAACATTCGACTCATTGCGAGGTATTGCTGACTTTCCATGTTTTTCCCTCTAAAAATTTCAGTAGACTCTAGAAGTGGCTCAGACTGTAAAATGTGCTGACGGGATAATCCTCCACCACATGGATTCGGCGACTGGGTCCTCTGTTCCTCAGACGCCCTTTTGGTGGGAAGAATACAAGAGATTTTTTTCTTCTATACTGCATGCATTCGTGGTGCAATTAGAATCATTTCCGTATACCATCGGAAGGTCCTATGTTCGAAAACAGATGAGATCATAGCTGTTATTTCAGGTTTAATGCTCAAAAATAATCCTAATGTCTCTAAGTAAATTCTCAAATTCCTAAATTGAAGTTACTGAGTGACAATATCGATTCTTATACATAGAAATAGTTGAGGAGTTTTGCCAGCCCCAAAATTGCTTTCTTTAACATACCATTGAATATAGGGGAAGGGACGTATAATATTAAATGAAAGGAAAAGTTACGAAAAGTCTCTACCTCTGGGAATTACGCGAAATTCTCATAGCATCACGTGAGCTGCAAATTTCGCTTGCCGTTTTCCTTAACCCTTTCTTTTAATTTTGGTGTTCATTTAAATTCCCAATTTACGTTTAACATTTGCTGTACATTCTCTTAACTTTCCCATTCGTGAAATTAAATGATACTGTAAATTTTGAAACTTAAGATTCTGCAACTGGAAACGTGTTTGCAACAATTCTCAATTGAATTAAAAATTTCAGCTCTATTTAATGCGTCGTCATACGGAATGGATTTGCCTACGACGACAGAACAATCTACTAAATCAAAAGATTTCTGCTCAAAAGTATATTTTTAAATCTTAAGATTCACTAGGGTTTGCAATATCAGGAAATAAGAAATATCTGCGACAGCTTAGCCGGGATTCAAACATTTCAACAGCTACACAGACATGCTTCCAGTTACATCACGAAGGAACGCGGTAAAGAAGGAGAAAACTCCTTACATTCTCCCCTAATTTAATGAGCGACTTGGGAGGACGACAACTCAGTCGCCAAATCCAGGTAATGACAAATTATATTCCTTTCCCATTTCATTTGGGCGTCACTTGGAGTCACTATGCTTGTTTAGAAGACGGGAATTCAGCTATGTTCTCACCGGAACTAATCACACAGGCTCTAATCACACCAGAAAGGCACGCAATGCGAAAAGTGAAAATTTCTTCCGTATTTTGGGCTTTTGTCAATTAAAAGTCTGGAATTTTCGTTTAAGTCAGCAAAAATTCTAAAACGAATTACTTCTAAAATCTGAATTTTCTGCCCTATATTACTCTGTCACAGAATTTTTAATATTTACGTTAAGTTTTTGTCCAGTTATAGTTCCGCAAAACACCTGTTAAAGTCAAAAGCAAGCAATATTTAATTTTACAGCTTGAGCGTACCTTTCCTTCATTATTAGCACCTCAGAGAAATTCCTTTACTTTTTCTCTTAAATCTCGCTCTTACTAGCTGTTAATCGGAACCGGTATACGCTCAAATGATTTTGATGAGACTTGGATCTTATCAAAATCATCGGGGCATATATCAACGAGCCCTGAAAAACTAATAAGTCTCACTCCTCGACGAACTTAACTTTCAAGGGCGCTCAGACGTTATATTCTTCACTTTGTTTTTCCCTGCGTTTCTCTATCAGATGCCTAAGAACGTATTTATCTTTACAAAAGAGAACTTTTAGTTACCATAGAAAAAGATAAGTCAAAAGAAACGCTGATTGAAATAATCGATGAATTGTAGAAATAAATAACACAGATCAAATAAAAACTCCAATAAAATAACACAAATAATAATAAAAAGCTCAATAAAAAATCGAAAAGTAATAAGGGTTTTTGAACAAAGGGGCAATTTGCCCAGAGGAGTAATGAATTTCGTTTTGGCATTTTGCGTTGTCCACTATACAACGGCGTTTCACTTGTCAAATTGTTGCCACCAAATATTAGAGCCCTGCATATGTTTCAAGAAATTTAATAATGAAGAATCTGTGCAAGAACATATGTATGTTTCTGCACTGTGAAAAAACAACTGTAGTTAGAGACATCAAATAACGCAGTTCTCCACTCAAATATGGGCGTCTGGAGGCACAAATTTGGAATTTGTTTTATTATCTCTTTCATATTTTGTAAAACTTTAACGAATTTTTGATTAAGAAACTTAACGATTTCTTAGCGAACAATGGCAGCACTGCACGAAAAAAACAACATATTTAACTCCAGCGCACGATGCTGTGTATCAGAAATTCTAAAGATATGCTGTTTTTAAATATTTTGTGATATTGCTGTTGAATTATAGTTGTGTATGGGCGAAGAACATGATATTTAATAAATAAAGGTAACACACAAAACGTTAAAAAATGTCCCTATATACACAGTCCAGTCACATTAATGTGACCATCTGTCAAAAGCCAGAATAACCACCTTTCGCAGAGCGGACTGCTGCGAGACGTGCAGGAAGAGAGTCACATAGGTCCCTGAAGGTGTTCTCTGGGATGTTGAGCCATGCCGACTCTAATGCCGTGGCCAGCTGCGCTAGATTACGCGGTTGAGGATCCATGGCGCGAACAACTCGATCGAGATGGTCCTACAGATGCTCGATTGGGTTTAAGTCAGGTGAGTTTGCTGGCCAGGGGAGGACGGTAAACTCATCCTGGTGCTCTTCGAACCACGCACGTACACTGGCAGCTGTATGGCACCTCGCATTGTCCTGCTGGAAGATGCCATCATCCTGAGGAAAAACAATGCGCATGTAGGGGTGAACATGGTCCGCAAGGACAGATGCGTACTTGTATTGATCCATTGTGCCTTCCACAATGATCAGTGAACCTAGAGAATGCCAGGAAAACATTCCCCAGACCATAATGCTCCCGCCTCCAGCTTGGACCGTTCCGGCAATGGTTGCAGGGTGGTTCCTTTCAGAGGTTTCACGCCTTATACGCCAACGTCCATCTGTCCGATGGAGCATAAAACGCGATTCATCCGAAAACGCAACCTGTCGCCACTCAGTGGACGTCCAGCTGCTGTACTGGCGTGCAAATTCTAGCCTTCGCCGTCGATGAACAGCAGTCAGCATAGGTGCACGAACCAGGCGTCTGCTTCGGAGGCCCAGACGCAGCAATGTTCGCTGAATAGTACTTTGGGAGACACTTTTGGTAGCCCCTTGGTTCATTTTGGTGGTCAGTTGCTCAACGGTAGCCCGTCTATCTGCCCGAACGCATCTCCGCAACCGTCGTTCGCCTCTGTCATCTATGGCCCGTGGTGCACCACATTTGCCACGTCGCTGATTTTGGACAGTCCCATTTTGCCATGCACGGTACACTTTTACCACGGCGGCACGCGAACAGTTCACAAACTCAGCCGTTTCGGAAATGCTTCCACCCTTGGCCCGAAAGCCAATGATCATGCCCTTTTGGAAGTCGGATAAATCGCTTCGTTTCTGCATTACGCCAACGATTGAAATGTTTTCCGAAGCCCTCACACACCCTTTATATACGCTCAACTGCACTGTGCTGCCACCTGCCTTCTGTGATTGGTTATTTAACTCTGACATGAAAAGTACGTGGTGGTCACATTAATGTGACTGGACTGTGTATGTAATCTAAAATCTGAAAGCTTTCAGTTTTTTTATATATTCTTTTACTGCACTTTTATGCTCTCTGAAATGTGTTTCTTCTTTTGACACAAGTAATTAAAAGCTCCTCTTTGTAGACAATATCTTCTAAATCTTTCACACTTGCGTATTTCTTTTGAATAGATTTCTATACATTGTGCTCCTCAATTTAAAAAAAAGTGACTGTTTTTTTAATACTGGTACTTCTTGTCAATACCAATGTTAACGGAAAATAACAGCTATGACGCGATTTTTAGGAAGGGAAACTAAAACCACTAAAGTACAAATTACAGATTTGTTTTCTACAATGCTCCTTCAACAAATAGAAATAAGGGCAATTTTTTGGTACATTTTGACTCTTAGTATTTAAAAAACACAGAATTTATAATAATAAATTTCATCTGAGCTATCTGAAAAGCCTTTTAAAATTGCTGTACAGATCACTTGTTAGCGGAAGCATTGTTACTAAGATTGTTAGTCTTATTTAGATCGATTTTAGTTTCTTGTAATACAGCTTAAAAGAAGTGCAATAAGTACGGAGTTGTTTGAAGCTCTTGCAGAACATTATATTTTGTGACGGTATACGAAAACAAAATTCTGTTTAGCCGCCCAACCAGGATAACGGTTAGTAACTCTGACTGTTGTATCGGCGGACCCGGTTTCGAATCTCGGGAAAGGCATGGTTGTTGTAAATGTATAGTGTCTATGCGGCATGAGGGCACTTTAAATATGCGTCGTGCCGAAAGTCCTCTCGAGAGGTTGTGGTAGGGAAGAGGAGTGGGAGACCCTCAGACCCATCACCTCGGGCTGCTCTTCCTCAAAACTGGGGGCGGAACTGAATTAAAATCAGTCTGTCACCTATATGATGCCAATGACAGGCGTCTTTGACTCTTTGCCACAATGAATTTCGTGGGCTTGTTCTGACTATTGCTAGGCAAATAAGAGTGATAACAACAAAATTCTCTCCACTAGTATAGTAATACTAAACGGCAAGAGCTACCACTGAACTATTCGTATTTCTCATTAGCATCTATCTAAAGGCTAATAAAGCATTATTTTCATTAAAATCAAGATTTAAAAAAGTAATCTATTGAAAGTTCAATTACGCGCTATTTTCTTTGGCAGATTTTCCTTTCTTGAAGAATTCTTCATTGAAAGCATCTACAATCCTGTTGTTTTCTACTCCATGCTGATGGAAGTATTCATAAAAAGTCCCTTTCAGAGTAGAGATGGTCGACACACTCTGAAACTGATTCAAAGAACCGATTCACTTTAGTGATGAAATCTTGTCCAGTTCCAAGAAAAGAAGTTGTAGCTCTTTTACAATTCACGGACAGCAATTGTTGAAATGATACTAAGAATAGAGATTTTGCTAGGAAAGAGAAAAGGGTCTTGTCGGAAACGTGCCAGAAAATTTCGATTCCCATTTTAGGGTAGTAACGAGTATTTATTCTATCGCGTTAAAAATGAGTTTAATTTTTATCATTTCTAAAATTTTTTAAATATTTTTGTCATGGAATTTATTTGTTAGTTCTGTGTAGAAATGAGGCTTTAGGGAATTTCAAAATTACATTGGAAAAAAATCAGTTGAAGGAGAGCGTGGTTGATTTCATTTTTCCGATTCCACGGCTCCTCGATTCTTTTCCCTTTTCGCTCCAAACGCGTTAACTAATCTCGATCCCACTGCTCGTTTGATTCCCTCTACTCTTCGTTATATCCTCGGTAGCAGCTCATAATTTTTCCTCCTTCCGGATCAGTTTTGTCAAAGTTATTTTTAGTGAGCGGTGAACCATAAAAAACAACCGATTCATTTCAATCAGCGAACGGTTCCGATCCGATTCCAGAAAAGAAAGGTTTTGCTCATCTCTCTTTTTGATGTTATAAGTAACTTAAAATATTGTCTTTTACATTTTAGGGTTAATGCTGACCATTCTTTAATAAAGAATCGCGCTGAATGCGAAGATATATGGAAAGAGGTGAGAGTGAAGTTTCAGAAACTTTAGGCTCACCTTTTTTCCTTTCACTTTTTCCAAACGTTTTTAACCACTGAAGTGATTTTGTCGTTTACTTAAAACACATTGACTGAGTTGCTCCGATTGTGAAAATTTCGTAAATAATTAGATTAGGCTAATAGTGTATTTCATCTGATTCAATGGAAGTTAATGTGGTGGATGACAGACGATCCTGGAATATCTATAGAGAAAAAAATCATTTCATAAAATTTGTTCATCTTTTCATCTTATCAGACAGGTAGGCTGTAAAGTATTTTCTCCCTCCTTACCGCTTACTTTCTTGGTGCAATTGAAAGCCCCTCGGGCTAGCAATCGAAAGGCCCATAGTTCGAAATCCGGCGAAGACACTGCTCATTTTTTATGTCTCATCTTTCCTACTTTAAAAATCTTAAAATCTATGTACGATCGACGCGCGATCTGAAACACGATGGACTCACTCATCACTGCCAATATGTGGCGAATCGGTTTCCTACTCTCCAGTTGCCCTTTAAGTGTGTGTAGGGGGTGAATGTAAGGCATTTTTCCCTTCGTGCCTTCGAGGCCTAACTGGAAGCACGTTCGGTTGACAGTCGGCAGGCCCGAAGTTCGATTTTCTGGGAAGGCATTGCACATTTTTGACATTTCCTGCTCCAGTGTAAAATCCTATGCTCTTTCCAAGTTTATCAAAATCTACAGCATTTTCTCTATCTATGTGCCTTTATGCGAAGGAGAAATTTTGTTGCCTGCTGTGACTGGTATTGAGTATTTGATTTGACAGTATGCTTGACTATTTATCCTCATACATTTTTCTGTCATTGTAGTTCTTTAAAGCTTCTTAAAATATCATTTTACCTTTTCATTCAAAGTACACCTTTTTACAATCGCTGCACAAAATTAGTATTTAATGCCGATTTCGTTGGTTACCATTTTTTAGGGGGTTCTGAAAATTTTTCGGTTTGAAGAAACAGATATAAATTCAATTTTTTTGTCAGAGCGAAATGACACAAAACTAGTTTTCGCAAAGAGAGTGTTACCTTTATTTTATGATGCTCGAGAGTGAATTCTTAAAATTTCAATTTTGTGTCCAGGTGAGGCCCTAATTTGCAAGGTAATCTATAAAGCATTTTCTCCCTCCTTCTAATATGCCTTCTGGGTGTAACGGTAGCACACTCAGCGGTTTAATGGTGTATCTGTGAGGTCCAAGTTCGCATCTCGGCGAGGGCACTGCTCATTTTTCATTTCTTCTGAAGCAGGAGACATGAAAAATGCGCAGTGGCACCCGAACTAAAAGGTAGTGGATAATAATTCGTCACCACCAGAATTTGGGGATCCCCTAATTCCCAGTTATCCTTTAAAAGGGGAGTATACAAGATATTTTCTCGACTTTTTAGCATGTCTTCGTGGTGTAACGGTAGCACACTCGGCGCATATTCGAGTAGTTCAGCTTCGAGTCCCGGCGAAGGCATTGTACATTTTTCATGTCTCCTACTTCAAAATAACCTAATGACGCTACAAATCAATATGTTAATCCGAGTTATTATCACAGAACTATAATACTAATGCATGTTTAAATTTACAATTAAAGTGGTTTACATAATTCTCTTTTAAATACCGTAAATGGTGGGTTACTTCTTTTATAATGATGCCATCTCATAATTCTAATGGGAAGACCCATTTCATGTATATTTTAACAGCGGATTGCATAACGGAATTGCTCGCAGGAAATCGGCTTAGTTAAGTTTCCGAACGCCTTTAGTGCTCTTTATTTTATGTAGCTAGCCATCGTTTATGAGCTGGGCTTAATTTAATAAAACGTAAAACCATCAGCACTAATGGATTGCTCTATTGGCGACAAGATTATGCCTCGAGGTAGGCGCAGTTCAGACGAAGATTGGCTATAAATATAACACAGTATTTAATGGTGTATGCCTTCTGATGAAAGTTTCCCTACTTTTGAAGATAAGTTAATTAATCCATTGACGGGAACAGAGGAGAAATGACAAGCTATGTGTCATCCTCGGTGAAAAGAAACACATTAAATGTGTTCTAGCTACACTTTTGCCAAGTAAACTTTCCCCACTTTTGGCTCTATCCACCTTTCAAGCACTCTCTTTCTTTAGTTTGACATTAACTGTACAAGACGGATGTTTAGATGAACCCATATGAATAGGAAAAGGTTTCTTGGTAACATACTGCGAAAAGTTTTGTCTTCAACGCTGGAGTTTGTAGTTATTAAATTAGGAGTAATTTCTCATTTTTGTATTCTGTGTTATTAGTAATACAAATAGTTTCTTTTGTTTCCCATAACTTTCAATGAAGACTAAAATATATTGTTTATTATTTATCCAGCAATTAAACTGGAAGAGATCCAAGTTTGACTTCTTGTGAAAGGAAGGTTATTATGTCAATTAAATTAAAGTAATTATACATTAATACACATAAATACATTACAGTGTCAGTCGCTTAATGTGATGACGTTTGTAAACGACTAATTTGATAATATTAACCGAATAGTAACACTAGCAAACGAGACAAATATATCTTTCAAAAAGCCATAAAATTTAATTAATTAATATAAAAGTAACAAGGAAGGTACAAATAGGTATTTTCAGGTAATTTTAATAAGCAAAAGTCAAAAGGTTTTTGTGAACTGTTCATAACATTTTAATGCAAATTTTAATGAACTGTTCATAATGTCTCTGTAGACTCATTCTTTTGGAAGCGGAAGATGAGAAAAATGAGCAGTGCTCTAGCGAGGACTGGAATCTCGGGCCTCTCAAATACGCGCCGAGTGTTCTGACCATTACACCATGAGGGCATGCTAAGATGGTGGGAGAAATACCTTTTATCTTCAATGCAATATGAAATGTTTTTATGACCTGTTCATAATGTCTTTAATGTAAAAGTTTGCTTATTAAGCTTCTAAAAATTATTTGACCAATGCTGTGCCCTTAATACTCGGAGGGCATCACTTGGAAAGAAACTTGCCAATGTAAAATTTAAAATTAGACAAAAATGCAACCTTAGTTCAGCGCAGACATTTCCGTGGAAAAACAAAAATTCTGCAGACACTTGCTTTTTTGCTCTTTAGTAAAAGGGACCTGTGTTTGATCTCTTCAAATTGATAGGATTATTGAGAACTAAGTCGCACTGAGACTGCATTATTTTTTACGTAGTTTTAAATGATCCACTAAAAAGCTGTTTGGTGTCTTAACCCCTTACTTGGTGACATTTCTCTGTCACTTGACAATATTTATAATCAATTTTGAACTTTTTGGCAATTTTATTTATGTTAAAAAAATTTATTCTATAATATTTTGGTTGTATTAATCGAATTTTTGATCATCATAAGCAAAGTAGTTTCCATGGTTTCGCATACAAACTGGCAGAACTTCGGCAATCTGATAACATTATCCGAATGATAATATTAACTGCGATCATATTAAGCGTCGTCTCTTCTATTATTGAACTTCACATACATAGGTATTATAACATTATTTTATAAAAATGCTGAACTTTCAAAAGATTACTTAATCGATTTCTAAATAAGCGGTTAATGAATTTCCAAAATTAAAAATTATCATGATTTTAGAAACCGTGTTTTTATATTTCTTTAATAAACACAGCAATCTTTCTGCTTCCTATGGAAGAAGGTAATTAAGCACTGATATATTTTTAATTAATTAAAAAGTCAGAAAAGCTATGAAAGAGCAATTAATTATACATACATTTAAAAGACATAATCTGAAAAACAAAATCTCAGGGATTTGCTCATTACGAAACTTTTGTTATTTCTAATCCCGTAGAAAATTTGTATTATTTGTTAAGAGAAAAACCATTCGCTTTTAATTACAATAGTGGGTGTCCGCCGAAAGCATCGCGGATGAAGATGTCGCTAAGGAAAAACAACACAAGGGAAAAACGTCGTCGTGCAAAACATCGAGGGAGAAAGGAAAGCAAAGAGAAAACATCTCGATTATAAAACATCGAGTAGAAAATTAAGTGATATAAAAACTGCGCAGTTTTAAAACATCATCGTAGAAAGTACTGTGGAAAAAAAATTAAACAACTACAAATCATCGCATCTTTATAACATCACAAACATGCGTTTGCAGACAATAAAAATTTTTAATTAATTTTTGCATAATAATTTGTGAACATAAGAGAAAGCAAGTAATATTTTCACTTCTCAATTTCATATTCTTGTGTTTATAAATTCAAAATTAATTTACAAGTATTGTAATTAAATTTATAAACGCGATGCAATTTTTATCAATATTTAGACTGAGCCGACTGATGAAATTTAACTTGCTTACTTCATGTCTCGAAAGCGCGAATTAGGATATATATTAGATTTACATACAGCATTGTCGTATTTTGATATTGTGCCCCGAGACGTTCCCCTCGCCAGAGCAGCCTGAAATTGACAAACAGATTTCTGAGTGGTTAGATAAAAAGTTATAAAACCAAGCTGTACCAACTGTTCGAAAGATGCTGTGTTAAGTAGAAAAAAATGGCTCATACCGGCTATGTGTGGATTTTAAACCCATGAATAAAAAAATAATTTGCGATCACTTTCTACTGCCATTAATTAATGATGTCATTGATAAATTAGAATCGGCAATAATATGCACTACATTAATTTGAAAACTAGGCTTTCTTTATATCGAATAATAGAATGAAATAGTGACCAACGTTCTCCCGTCGAATGTCACTGCGGGTTTCACGGAGGCCCGTATTGTTTTCACGAGGTAGCTAAATCTTTTCATTATGTTACCAAGAGCCCGGTGAGGTTTGCAATGTTGATGAGTCTAGCTCAACTGCATTGTCGTTGTAGCCCGTGGGTTCGGAAAAAGTCAGGAGCCACTTGTAGAGACATTACGTATTTTTTGAAAGTAAGAGAGATGTAAAATGAGCAATGCCTTCGCCGGGACTCGAACCGCGGACCTCGCCATAAACCACGACGGCATGCCAAGAAGGCGGGAGAAATATCTTATAAATTAAAGGCATAAAGCCTTAACCGGAAGATAAGAACAACATAATTCAATCATTTTTAAAACAAAAAAGGCACAATTTATAAACATATAAGAATAAAGAAACTGAACTCACTGAGCCGAGTATCAGAGTGGATATACATATATTTATGTAGATTCGGTGTGGCCGATTGCAATCACAATAAGAGGTGCACATCTACATGTTATAGTAGTCCTATATACAAAATTTCAAAGTTCTGAGGCTACTTGGTTTTGAGTTATGCGAGATAGATACATACATACATGCGTAGGTACGTACGCACAGAGGCCACGAAAAAATCTCTACAAGATCCATTTTAAATCAGTTTTATAATTTTTTGGAGTCCTTTATTCTATTCTTACTTTCAGATATCACGCAAAAACATCGTTAAATTGCATTCGATAGAGGTCAAAATGGATATTTTCGTCGAAATATGATACCCGAAATTTTTCGCGATTACAATACTTCCTTTTTATTTCGTACAAAGAAGTAAAAACAGAATCCTAATTATAACTGTAACAAGTTCTCCTACTATGTTTTAAATGAAAGCTTTATTTAAAACCAATTTATTTAACAAAAATGAAGACTGTTTTACCCTGATGTATAGTATTTACTATGTTAGTGGAAATACTATGAAGCTTCGGTCCACGAATGCCTTTTAGGGTGAATAAATGTTTTGAACAAAAATATCTGTTGGATAGAATAAAAGTTTGCCTGTAAGTAAATTGATTCTTGATCATAAAAATGCTCAAGTATCTGAGTCTTAAAACCCTTTTTTCACGATTTACTGTGAGCAACAAAATGGTAGCAATTTTATCATAGATAAACAAAAGTTATGAATTTTTTCTCTAACATGAATAATAGATTTAAGAGGTTAGGGGTTATACATTATATTTCTATGCTTCATAAAATTCACCTTCTTTATAAAACTTCTTGTTTTGCTTTAAATCTGGAATCGTCTGTCTTACGGAGATACTTTTCAGCTAAATTAAACCTTTTAAGAATTTATGTTGCATATTTTGTTATAGGCTCCATTAATCTTACAGTGACTCGGAAAAGAAATCTATCATAACATATTTTGTCTTCGAAGTTAAGTTAAAAGTTTTTATTAGAAGTACATCATACTATGAATTTATGTTTCATTGTTAATGTATTTAAGATCTTGCTAAATGTTTTTCGTGATGGAAATAAACTAGCAGAAATTTCAGAATTAAAGCAAAAATTTTAAAATTAAGAACGTACAATTAACAGGATAACAGAAAAATTTCACAGTTTCTGCATCGCTTTAAATACTTTTAGCGGAAGAAGCATAATGTTTACACAATGATCACCCGAGTTCTTTTGAATAGCTTGATGTACAATCATTTTGAAAACAGCACACTTATGCTTTCCCACAGGAAATCGGTTTTGGTTACCAGTTTTAATTAATTGAAGTCAACAATAGTTACCCATGGGATTACACAACTTTTATATATTTGAAAAAGCAAAAAACCATTAAAATTTATAGAAGACAATAGGTTTCCTCTTTCTTTACCAGTAAATGATAATATTTAAGAACCCTGAATTGCATTGAAATCCATTAATAGGTACTACAAATTATTTTTCTTAAATTCAGCTTTAATTATTTAACTATTTAGTTAACTATTTCAGATATTGTCCAATTAAAGTAAAAAACCTGGAAGTTTCGTTCATAAAATGCAAGAAGAAGAAGAAGTATTCTAGTGCATAAAGAAGAATTTTCCGTTACATTAGTTACAAACACGAATAATAATAATAATAACATTTTTGAAATCATTATAGAGATGTAAAGAAAGAGAAAGATAAATGCAAGTTTCCCTAATTGGCCATTTTAATCCGAGACAGAGTAAATATATATATTTTTAGCTGAAGGCATATCTGAAAAAGTATTTTCGAATATTTGTTAAAATTATTAGTTGGCACGTGCCAAAATATTTTGGATTTCCTTGTTTGTGTATGCTTAGATGCTTTAAGACAAATATTATTTATTAAGAGAGAAAGTCAGGAAAGAAAATTCTCCTTTTCATTCTAAGACTTATTACATTTTATGAAAAATAGCCTCTGCTAATTAACTTTATTTTGCTCTTAGAACATGTTAGTTTTTATATCTGCAAGTAGCAATTAATTTGCGTTAGCTTTAATTTGTGCTTCAACTTAAAGTCTTTTTAATAAATAGACTGATTTATTTTGACTTATCAGTTTTATTTAGAGGCTAATTTATAAAGCGGATAAAATAAGAGATCTGATAGTTTTTATTTTTTGTGACTTAACGGAAAATTTTACTGAAGAGTATTTCTTCTAAGGACATGTTCCAAAGTGAGTTCAGGATTTTATTCTTGATCATAATTTAAGAGGGAAATTTTATCAGAGGAAAGCGAAGTAAAGTATACGGTGTTTATCACGAAAACCTCAGAAAACTTTGCGATTTATGGTTTGTCAGTTACGTCGTTGAGAATTTTTTGAAAAGTCTCTAACATATAAAAGTAGTAATGCAAAAAATTAGTACGTATCTAAACTGCCAGTATATAAAATTATCTATAAAAGGAACTCAGTTATTCAGAGCTCCTGATATTTAGAACTTCTATTAACTGAATCACCTAGTTAGTATTCTAAATCACTTATACAGGATGTTTATAAAGTCCCAGACCCGTTTTGATATTCAATAACTCATAAAATAATGAAGATATAAACAAACTTATGGCATTTATTGATGGAATAACTTAGATATTTTCCTTTTCAGGTTTGAATATCCTTACTTTTGTAAATTTCGTCTGCGCGTGTGGTTCATTTCAGATAATTTCATTTTCCAGTCTAAATATCTGTACTTTTCTAAATATTGTCTGCTTATTAATTGCATTTTTCTCTCTTTCACCTTTCTGGCATTGTTAATCGCCATAATGTGCTCAGGTGGGGATCTGAAAACCCCCATGAGTACCGTGAGGCACAAAGGGATTCCCCAAAGGTTGATGTGTGGTGTGGGCTAATGCACGACCAAGTCATTGGACCTTTCTTTTTTACAGAAAAGACGGTCTTATCAGTTGTATACTTAGACATTTTGGAAAACTTCGTATTTCCACAACTAGAAGAGCTTCAGCCACATGTCTTTTTGCAACAAGATGGTGCACACCACATCGTTCGTAGTTCTTTGAATGACCATTTTACAGGAAGATGGATTGGGCGAGGAGGTCCAATTCCTTGGCCACCCAGATCACCTGATATAACGCCGCTGGACTTTTTCCTTTGGGGATTTGTAAAGGACAACGTTTACAGGAGGAGAGTGTCGACATTGATGACCTAAAAGGCAGAATGACAACCGCAATTGCCTCTGTGGATGCCGACATGCTTGCCGGTGCCTGGCGTGAAATTGAATATCGACTTGATATTCTCCGTGAGATGAATGGGGCACACGTGGAAGTTCATTGACAAGGGTCATGAAACTTTTTGAGTCTATCTAACCATTTATGTTATTAATGTTAATCTATCTTTATTATTTTATGAGTTATTAAACATCAAAATGGGTCCGGGCCTTTATAAACACCCTGTATTTCTTAATCAACTAAAATATACGATTAAGTTATTTACGTATTTTATTTTATTACTTTTCTTAATGTGCGAAATAGCTAGAAGAATAACACTGTACAGTACATATATTTTAAGAATCTTTAAAAGCAAAAATTTAATAATGTTTCTAATTCACTTCTATTCAAAATCACTTATATTTTTTGTTAGAATGCCCAGTCACTTATATTATGAAGTAATTCTCCCGCCTTCTTAGCAAACCTTCGTGGTGTAATGGTCAGCACACTCGACGCGTATTCGAGAGGTTCCAGTACCGGCAACGGCATTACTCATTTTTCATGTCTCCTACTTAAAAAAAAAAAAAAAATTTTTTAAAAAAAAAAAAAAAAAAACCTAATGTCTCTACAATGTTATTTAAGAAACTATTGTAAAAGTAAGGCGATAAAATTATTTATGCGTTTCTAGTTTATTCTTTTTTCAATGTTTCAAATAATACAGATGTATAATACAGTACAGTACATACATTTTAAGAATCTTTAAAGGCAAAAAGTTAATAATTTATATTGCATTCTTAATATTATTATTTTATTCATTGAATTGAAGCATATGGTTTTGTTTAAAGCAAATAAAGATAGCTTCTTTGCTCAGTTTTAATGGAATATCAAAGAAGTTAAAGTCCACTTTGAAATTTGATACCGATTCGCTTCTCTTTCATTCATCGATATTAATAACAAGGTTTTATCTCTTAGTCTTAGGACTTACGGCACATGTAAATAAAATGCAATTACTCGCTTAGTTGAAACAAAAGTAGGTGATGTGCTCAAATTAATAAGTAAATTTATCACCTAATTTTGTTAGAATTTTATAATTTGTTTTATAGAAATAGGAATATTTTATTTTTAACTTCACGATATTTATAAGAAAATGAAATTCGTGGAAATCAAAATGAGTTCCCTTATTTTGATTAACGTAAACAAGCTTTTGGTTTACATAGAAAGGGTTGTGTAAATATTGCGATTTTCTTCGTCACAGTTGATCAAAATAATTGAAATTCTATTGCACTTGAACTTTGAAATAATGAACAAACCATCAAAATGTTTTCATTCAAATATTCAGATTTGAAAATATTTATATTGTAAAGTCTTCTATTTGATTTAATTTTCTTTTGAAGACATTGATGATCATTAACTTAAAAAATAAGAATATCTGTTGAATAAAAATATCTGATGTGGGCACCGCATGTCTTCCTTGCACTCCATTAAATAATATACCCTTTTTGTTCTAAGTCATTTAAAATTATTTCTGCTATTTATTCTAATTAGTTAACCGAACCCTCCAGGCAAGTTGGAAAATGAGATCCCAAATAGCGAATTTTGAATTTAAATACTCCAGTCAATATTTTTCCTGCGGCAGTCAAATTTCGTGTATTTTTATCTTTTCATAGCAAGTATAATTTTAATATATTATATATATATTTATATGTATTTAATATATTTTAGATTTAAGTATATTAACCCGCGGCTCATTGTGAACCGCGGGAGATTTCGTTATTTATCAAAAAACGCTTTTAAATGCTCACTTAACTTAACTTTACACTTACATCCTGGCGAGAAAATACGAGGGGTAGGTGAGAAGTTCAGAAAAGATAACACACATTTGAATAATAGGTTAAATGAACTAAGGGAAACTCTACAGGATTTCCTTAAACCATGAGCCACGATAAGCTCCTGAGATTTAGCAGTTGAGGAATTCTTAATGGACCCAAGGAGAACACTGAAGGAAATTTAAGTTCTTGCTAAACTCAGACCGCTGTTGTAGGAAAAATAAGATGCTGAAATATTTGTAGCTACTAAAGACAGATGCGTGAAGGAAAAAAAATCCGCAAAGAGCGAGGAAAATAAAGAACGGAAAAACCGCTAATCGGATTTCTCATGGAGACCTGTGTATGGTATTGATGGGGCTAAAACTGCAGGTACTGAGAGTTGAGCGATAATAACGTATATTGATGTGTCTGCTCAACTTAGGCGATAATGAAGCACGAAGGACAAGCACGACTACCGGAATGTTGGCAAACGTTTCCAAAACGGAATATAAATTTAATTCAACTGAAATTACTGTTCGTAATTTTGTTTTGGAAAATATTGTAATCTGGAATTCTTGATGTGTGTTTTCATAAGATGCTAACGTGCATATCTCTGAAACGTTACTGTTTGCTAGGCCTTCCTGATTCCTGTTTAACCCTCAACGATTTCTATTCTTAAGTCAAGTGCCCGACGTCTTACAAGGTATTGGATCACCACCACGTTTTCTTGCGTTTTTCAGTCAGCTATATACTACACTATTGCTTAACTGCTTATCGTATTTCATGAACTTTTTGTAAGAAACGCTATTATTGAAGTTCCGAAACGTACTCTGGAGGTATATATTCGTTTGGATGATTTCATGCGTTGGGGAATAGTTCATGTCTTTTCCCTTTCTTCAACATCATACTAGCCATAATTCTACGTTATGTTCTCCTCCAGACGCAAGTTCTATGCAGGATGCCCAGGCTCCTGAATACGTGACTCCGTTCGCGTAAGTCATTCAACTGGAACAAAATATTAAATTATAAAAAACTGTTTTAGTTACAAATGACTAGAAAAAACCATATCACAATGTTACCATGTTCTAACAATAACAAAAGATTCCTTTAACAAAACTCATTTGCATGACAGTAAATTTAGGAGGTGCTCTCATAAAAAGTTTGATACAGAGTGTCAAGATAACACTTCATTGTTGAATTATTCCAAACACTGCTAGAATTAAGATTTATTTCTCTTTGATCTGATAATAAATCACATGGCGCGAAATGCTTCTGGGGTGCAGAGCGAAATAAATTGATATATCCAAAACAGTCGAGCCTGTCAGCTTACGTGACGACAGCGCTTAGTGTTACATTCTGCATTAACAAGGCATAAATATTTAATAATTAACTTCGATTGAAATGATACCTTTAAGACAGTTCTGACTACTTAACGGTGAAAAGCAAGATTTATTCATTGGAAGTATAAGCATCCATAATAATTTCCCTGCAAAACTGAAACACATTTTTACCCACGTTTGACGTATCTTTCATAATTTTCTCTTGTTAATCACATTAGATTTGGAGATCACGTTTTCTTAATTTCACTGGGTTATAGATTGTAGTGAAATACACCAGATGGATACACCATTTTTCAGTTCTCTAAGCTTTTCGTGTTTCAAAGCTTTACCTTCCCTAAGAGCAGTTTTTTCAAATAATAATTTTACACGTTAATGCTCGATACATTTCCCTCAACAAAACAATGCCTTCTTCAACAATCTGTGTTTAAACATTGCATAGAAAATCTGATATATTGCTGCAGGGTGATAAGAATTTTGATCTTAAGAAAGGTACCGGAGAGTAGAAATGTAGAATAATTCATAAAGGCATTTTATTCACGAAATTTGCTTCGGTGTTAAATTCGAGATTTGTTTAAAGCAGTTTTGTCATTCAATTGTATTAAATATGCATAGATAAAAATTTAAATGTAGAAAACAATTGCAGTAATATTTCGTTGCACAATGTGTTACTTAGTAAATGCGTCGCGATGCAAATTTTAGGACATTTACAGCTCACATTATTATGCATCATTACGATTTTTAAATCGTTTGGGTGTTAAAAAAATATCTGAGTGCTGGGAGAATTTGTTAGTTTAATTTTATTTATCTTAAAGAAAACAATACACTGCAAAAGATATGGATTCGTGGTGTTGAAGCAATCGCGAGAATTTCTAACTTTTAAAGGGCCCCAAATCATTAGTTAATTATAAACACATGTGTCTAAAAATGAGGGGCCAATAACAATATACATTGTCTCTTAAAATGACGTAAGTCCTCTCCTTGATAATTCCGTCAATGACTGGAAATATTTGTGGAAAGGTAGGCAGTGAATCAAAATGAGTCGAAACAGAGCAAGATTTAAGGCAGTTTTTTGAAAGAAAAATTAATGTTTACTTTAATTGTTATTATAAGACACATCAGAGCTAAATGAAATAAAAAATCTTAAAAGTAATTAAAAATAAGATAAAAAGTCTGCAAGCTTTCAGATTTGAGTATATTACGCCCAAACGGATATTTTTTTAACGTTCTCTATGCTACCTTTATTTATTAAATATCATGTTATTCGTACCTAAACTACATAAAATTCAATTTTAGCAGCAATATCGTAAAATATTATTTAAAAGCAGCATATCTTTAGAATTTCCGATAGACAATCTAGCCCGTTGGAAATAAAAATGTTTTTTTTTTCCTGTACAGTGTTGCCACTGCTTACTTTGAAATTGTGGAGTTTGTTAATAAGAAATTTGTCAAAAGTTTACTAAATATGAAATAGATAATAAAACAAATTCAAAATTAGGGCTTCCAGTTGCCCATGTTCGGGAAAGGACTGCGTTATTTAAAATTTGATGACTGTAGGTACCATTATTTTTTCACAATGCGTGACACATACTGCATGCAGATTCTTTATTATTTAGTTTCTATAAATATAATACAGGGCGATAATTTTTGCTGGCAACAATTTGAAAAGTGACTCAACGCATTTAAGTTTTCAATGCAAAATGACGTATCGATATTAATCCTTTATTGTTTGTAAAACTAATAAATATTAAACGTTTACACTTTTGATGTACAAACAAGAGAGTAATGATCAAAAACGTATTAGGGTACACAATCATATTAAAAAAAACACTACAAAATAACTCTGATGTTGTATTGAGCCCTTTCCTTATGATTCATTCGCTGAATTTTCTAGACATGGATTTCATAAGAATTTGATTAAAATTTGCTTTTTTCCCCCATTTTCTGAAGAGCTTTTCTCTCCACAAAATGTGCATTTCTATTAGAAATTCTGACTTTATTTATCTTGTCTTGCAAAGATCGCAAATATGTTCAACAGTAGTAAAGTCTAGACTAAGCAGAACTATTTTGATTACATAGGAATAGGTATATAAAGTCCACAGTTTTCAAATATGGGCATTACGCTTCGGATCATCGTATTCATAAAGTTTTAATGCGCAAGTATGCCGCGTTTTGTGTGCAGCATTTCAGATTTTGTTTTAAAATGTTTAAATGGATTAAATTTTCAGTTTAGCTATCAATGAAACAGAGAATTTAAACGCACGCATGTAGTCCACTCATGTAGCTCTCGTATAGGCCGATACCTTTTACACCCTTCCCAAGTTTCTGTTGTACTTCAAATATAGCAAAAAGTGGCTTAGCGTCTAACAAAAGGTTAGTTAGAGTTTCCAATAGTGAAAGATATAGAAACCTTAGATTATAAATAACACTTCTAATGATTCACTTTCCTTAGACTGCTTGTTCGTGGTTTGCTTTCGAGCAAATGCTTATTAAACTATTACAAAACGAAACTGAGCAACAGATTTTACTTTAATTCAAAAGCTCAGCTATTTTCTCCCCAGAGTTCTCATGATTCCAATGCAAAATTGTAAATTAGGACGCATCAAAAGGAATCTCAGTTTCTTCAACCCATGTTAAAAAATGTAGCTACTAATCCTAAACTGCATCTTTTCCAGGTTTAAAATCCTTCTTACAGGTGTTTTGCAAAAAACGCCTGCTAGAATTGGCCTTTTATAACATTGCACCGCACTGAATCAATACTTTACCTTATTTCGTATTTAAAATATCTCATTCATTCATTAGTGTAATTTAATATTATTCCTCGTAATACATTTAGATAGTATTTAGACACAAAAAGTAACGAAAATATTTAGTTTTGAAATACTAAATTTTTATCACTATAAGCTTGAAAGTTTCTTATGCCCCAATAAGTTTTGAGTCATCGTACATACCTGTAAAATGCATGAACTGCAAAATAGACAATTAGGAATCAACAGACTTATATGCAGATGTTTTTTTTTTGAGATTTTTTTGAAATATATTCATAGAAATTTGATTTTCTTTATTTCTTTATCGAAAGAGAATATAATGTATACCTTATAACGTATTTCTCCCGCCTTCTTGGCATGTCTTCCTGGTGTAATGGACAGCACGCTCGGCGCGTATTCGAGAGGTCCGTGGTTCGAGTCCCGGAGAAGGCATTGCTCATTTTTTTTTGTACTCCTACTTCAAAATAACCTAACGAATCTACAGCGGCGCCAGAACTAAAAAAGGTGGCGGATGATGATTCTCCACCACCAATATTTGGCGATTGGGTTCCCTAATCCCCAGTCACCTTTTAAAAGAGGGAGTATATAAGGTACTTCTCCCGCCTTCGTAGTCAGTACACTGGGTGCGTATTCGAGAGGTCCGTGGTTAGAATTCCGGCGATGGCATTGCTCATTTTTCATGATTCCTGCTTCCAAATAAATCCTAATCTCTCTGCAATCTTATTATTCTATTTTTTATTAGCATATCTTGAAAATTCTATGGCAGATTTTACACCAGAACAACAATCAAGCGGATTATGTTTCACAGAAAGTTCCATCTGCTAAGTATGTAGCGTCACTAGGTTATTTTCACGCTGGAGAAGGGAAAAATGAGCAATGCCGTCTCTGGGACTCGAACCTGGACGTCTCAAATACGCGCGGGGTGTGCTAACCGTTACACCAAGAAGGGATGCTGGAGGGAGGAAAATAATATGGAAGAGACAAGAGAGGTAGAGGAAGTAAGATAATGTGTTAATAAGTATATCTGCTAACATTGTTTTCGGCTAGATTATCTATGGTTCGGTCTTCTGTGATTGAAGGAATATTTCTTTTACATTTATAATGAAGTTTTGCAAAAGTAATTGTGTAATAAGTAAGTAATTTCTATATCATTCTGTTTTTGAATATGCTAAGTGTTCTTCAACAACTGAATTTAAAAAATGAAAATAGTTTTAGTACATATGAAAGCCTACGTTCTTAAAGTAATTGACCAGTTTTAATACGTATATTTAAATAAAAATATGTGACAGTGAGATTCCTTTGAACTTCAAAGAGATACTTAAATAGATCAACAAAACTTTAATAAATTGACTAAAAAATATTGAGGAATTTTCTGATATGTAGAAACAGCGAATTTTTCAAACTAGAAAACTATTCGAGTAGCTAAATTAGTATAACCAAAAATCCTAATTTATTATATTGGTGTAATTTAAAAAATTCTTACAAATTGTTATCAAGAGCATATTCTCAGCCAAGAGATTAAAGATATCACGCAATATGTTTTGAGAAAGTTGCCTTCTCATATTTATCTTTACTACACGAATTATATTTTGCGGAAGTGCTCTGATTAAGAAAATAATTTAATCATTTTTCTAACTATAATAAAGACAAAAATTTCTATTTATTTAAATTTATTTTATAAACTAAAAATTAGAGTAAGATGTTAAATTTCTCTATTTTGTTTATGCTTATTTTTCAGAAATTATCATCTTTCATTTTAATACTCTAAGAAAGAAATCAGTTAAAACTCAAAATTATATTTTTTATGCTTAAATATATAAATAATTAATTTCAACAGGGAGTAAATTTTTTAAAAAACGATATTAGTTACCAATTTTGATAAAATTATATGAATACAATTCTAAATTGTATCTAGATCATAAAACTGAATATTATATGTATAGAACATGGTATTAAGGGATATGCAGAAGAGATGGGTTGGATTACAGTTGACCCCATTCAAATGACGTAAATCCTCGCAGAAACACCAGTATATTTGTACTTTTTTCTGTCTATAGATACTAGAATTTTCTTAATGAACATTTTTCATTACAATATTATTAGCTTTGTACAAGCATTGTTAGACAATATATACAAGCATTATTAGGCAAATATATACAAGCATTATTAGACAAATACATACAAACATTATTAGAACTAGAAAGAAAGTGCACTTAAATTTTTTATGATGATTTTATGCCTTAAAAAGTTTCATTAGAAAGGTACTTTACATTACAATCATTGCAATCTTATAGCCGTGCTTGAAAATTTCTTATAATGAACTGCAATCAAAGGAGAACGAGAATTTCCTGATTTTCACAAGTAATGTGTAGGTAACAATCACAAGGTAGTGTCCGGATGTGAAACTCCTGAGGTTAATACAAGATTCCTCGCTCACGCGGCTCAATTTGCATTGGTCAATCTAAGACATCCTTAAAATTTCGCGTGAAGGAACATGAAGCATGTGTTAATGAAAAAAAGAAAAAAGAGAAACACATAAATTCTCTTTTGCAGAACACTATTGTTTAGGAAATTATATTTTCCATTTTCCTTCAACCAAACTTATTCAAAAAACATCATCCGTTGTCTAATTAGATTTTCTAGAGGCGTTTCTCATTTATAAAAAAATCTTTCAGTTCTACTTAACAATTACTACTACAATTCATCTTTACCTTGAATTATTTCCTAGTTGTTTTCATTTTCGTCAGTAAATGGCACCAGTAGCTTCATTTCTGTACTTTGTTATCCACTGAGCATAGGCTTCTCTTCCATTATCTGAACTTCTGCGGCTGGAAAAGCAGAATCTATATTTAAACCTTCGAAATAAGTTTTGCAAACTTACGAATATTACATTGATTCTTGTTGCCTTAACCCTTCCAATAAAATGCTATTAAGTTCATAAACATAATTGGCTTCAAGAAAGTAATTTTAAACCTGATGTACTTTCCAGAATGAAATAAGATGGATAAGAAATACTGTTTGGTAAGCATTCCAGCATAATATCGACTCGTATTGTTTTACAGCATCTTACTGAAAACAAAAACTAGATTGAGTAATGTCAGTATGTTGCATTCAGTATGAGCTTACAATTATTATAATGTAAACGACCTTTTCTGATATAAAGAATATGGGTCAATATATTGCAATGTACACACTTCCTATTATTTTCATTGCTGGTATACATGTCTAACCCATTCCTTCGTGACAATAATTAATAGAATTCAGAGCTTTACTTTATAGTTTTGAAGGCATACTTTAGATTACATTTTATAATATGCAGCGAGTAGTCATCTGATAATGTAATTATTTTAGTAACTGATATAAGTGAATTTTATTTCGCATTTTACCGCTGTTAATATAATTAAATATGTAAGTGATTTTATAATGTTTGACATGGAATGTTTTTTGTTCAAATACAATAATTAAGCAAAATGAAATTCTCTGTGTGTTATTCTTACTTCCATAGTACATAGAAGAAATAAGAATATTGTACTTCCTCGGCTATTTTCTCTTTTTTTTATTTCTTTCGCCAGTCGAAAAGCAACAGAGAAAAATTATGAGAATACTTTAATTTCCGAAGGACGCGTTTATTGTAAGAACATACAAAATGAAAAGTAGTCATGGGTAAACTATTAATAACTATTACAATATCATTTCTTTAAAGGATTTAAATTTATTTAAAGGAATTTGAAGTAATTTATTTAAAAGAAATCTACATTTCAAGAAGAATACATAATAGTATTAACATTACGATACCTAATAAAATATCTTCATTTCTACTTCACTGTAATTCGAATCTCGCCCGTTCTTACTGCTGTCTTTGCTACTCCTTAAACCTCAAATCATCCGTAAGTAATCAGAGAAGGCGAATGCGCAGCCGACTCAGTGAAATCTTAGAGCGAATGTTAGTTCGTGCTTGCTTCGCTGTGATGGGTCAGTTCTTATATTAGTCTAAAATTAAGTTCTAAAGCTAGAAAGGCATTCCGTTCGGTACTTTGTAGGTAATTCGGAAGGTTTATTTTCTTTTATTAGAAAGACGAAAACTATCAATACTTGGATGAATCTGTTTTAAAATTTAAGGGAGCCGTTCTCTAAACGTACTGAGAAAGAAAAATTTACGTAAATATTTTTTAAATTTTCAAAACCTGTCGTTAAAACGTTGGGGGGGGGGCTACGCGAGGCAAGAAAAGTACGCGAGGAAATATGGTATTCCTTATATTGCTATAACTACCGGTTTAATGTTAGAGATAAAGCACATTTTATTAGACGGAATAAAATGGTTGCTCTTGTGGTTTATATGAATGTTTAACGAAAAAAATAAAAATAAAAGAAAGTTGAACTATACAGTAATCGCTGAATAAAAGAGAAATGCATAGAAAAATGTAATAAAATATCGAAATATTGTTTGATGTAGAAAAGTGAAAATACCATGTAAATATTTCTAATACTAAATAATACCTCAGAATAAAATTTTAACTGAAATCTAGATTTCTCAAATTAGTGGAGAGCCCCTTGCACAGACTCTGACTCGAAATCAGATGCGTTACTTAGTTATGAGTGCCCTAAAGGGGGAATTAAATGAACTACCCCATCAAATGTCCCATTAGTGGATATAACGGGGAATTGGCGCTTTCCATAATGCGAAATTCCTTATCCGATATACCTCCAGGAGCACGAAATTATCAAAAAATATTCTCCGGAATAATCATTCCACACGAGATGAAGATTTAAGCGAGCTTTTCTTGGAAAAATTCCTTCGTTTTGTTTCATTGGGACGTCTGTTCATTCGTTTTGTTTTGCATAGAACAAAGCTTCTCTCTAGCAACTTTCTCGAGAGAGAAGACACGATTAAAATAGCTCGCATTCTCGTTTTTAAATGAGATATATTTACCGCCTTCTTTTTGAATTAACTTATACGAATGGAAGGAGCAGTTATGGTGCAAAGCTTGCTCATTGTCTGGAAGCGGAGTGGAAACAAAAACACAAAAAGTATAAAAGTGTTTTTATGCCAGAAATGAAATGCATTAAATGGTGCATTTTTATAGTCTCCAAGAACTTGCACTGAATGGAAGAAAAGCACGTTCCAAGTAATCAAAATAACTTTAGAAAGTACCCTTAATTTCTTGTTTTGTAATAGAAAACAAAAGTAAAACTCTTTATTTCTTAAATCCGAATTTTGATTTGTAATTTTATCGAAAATTCGAGAATGCTTTTGATGTTCAAATAGCATGATCATAATTTTGGTCATTCAGGATTGGCTGTGAAACAATACATCCTCGAATCGTAGAAGCATAAAAGATTCGAATGGAAAACTTAAATTTCTTTAAATTTTAAAGCCACCATTATGCTTATGTGGAAGTAATGAAACTAGAAGGTGCTACTCCTTCTGTATTGCGACATTTATGGATAAGCGCTATATCACGACATTCTCATAACATATGCTGTGCGCTTTAGTTTGATGTAATCCCGACTGATTATCGATAAGCCACGCTTTGTTTATATGAACCAGAATATAAATTAGTTGTTATTTTTTATCTGTAGTACTTTTTTCCTAGCACTTTGGAAGTAAAAATATCTGATGTGGACACCAGATGACTTCCTTGTGCAGCCTGTTAAATTATACTTATTTTTTCTGCACTTCATTTAAACTTATTTCCTCGAATTTTATTAGAGACAGATTTGTCATTCAATCAATTCAGTTCTCACTTCGCGATACGGTAGAAACACTAAAACTCAATCTTCGTTAAAAATTGTAAAATACAGAAAAACATGAAATACCACATTAAAACTGATAAAAAACAATTTTTACAATTAAAATTAAGAGTTTCTACGCAAAAACAAGCAATTAGGCCAGCTGGCAGAAGACAGATTTTTCTGTGTACAAAACTCAAGTTCGCTTTTGGTCCCACTCGGGCAAAAAGACACTGAAGTTGATGCAGAAATTAATTCAGTATTTTACTGTAAGTTTCAAATGCAAACAAATGGCGGCTTCGTTAGGCTTAGTAACACTTAAACAACATTTAAATTGTTGATAGTTCCACAACTATTGTATGCAGATTAACTAAAAGCATAAAAACCATAAGCGGAACATAAGGACAACATAATTTAATCTCTTTAAAGCAAAAAATGGATAATTTACCACCATATAAAATAGAAAAATTGATCTCACTCAGCTGGTAAAAGAGTGACAATATACGAGTATATATATATATGTAAATTATAAAGTATAATAATAGACCTTTAACAACTTCCGTTTTCATTCTCATATCCCATCCCCCTCAAGAAGAAAAATGCCTTTTTAGAGAAAAAATGCCAAAGCATTAGTTACACAATTGCAAAATGTAAACATTGATAATATTTTAGAGTCCTATTAAATTGTCAGTGCAAAAGTCTTTGTGTTTTTCAGTTCCCATAATTATGTATTTTCAGGAAAGGCTTTGCAAAGGTTTGCACACAGTATTACAGTTGGAAACATTTCGCACAAATAATTCAAAATAAGATTACTTATTTTGAATAATCGCAATAAATTTCAAAAAGCTAGTTTACAAAAACCAGAAGACCACACAGCTTTCTCTAACACAAACATCTCTATCTGTTAGGCAAATCCACTTAAATCTGACTGATGTTTATCACCAGTGTATAAGGGCTGCTTTGGCAGTTGTTTATAAAGGCCTCCGTTCCTTGTTTAAAGGCAAGTGGCTTTTTGAACCACACTGCCAAACTGTTTACTTTTTTTTATACCTTAAGAATTTTAGTGTATCCAGACTGCAACAGATGGCGCTACCGCCGTGTGATGTCATATGGTAGTCATGGTATCAAGAATTCTTTTTTTTTTTTTGAATGTGTATTCGATACGTGATGTGCTTATGATGGTTAATAGTGTAAGAAAATGCTATTGTGTTTTCTTTAGTGGAAAATATTCAAGTGTTCAGTCATCATGTGGACGACTTACTTCATATTAAAAGTGACACTACATTAGAGTGTTTATTTATTAATGTTTACAGTCTTTCTCGTCTTTAAGTGAAATCAAAACAAATTATCTGTGGTCCGTCGAGCCGGAGTCGAACCAGTGACCTATGGACTGTATCCACGCACTATACACTTAATTTATAAAAAAGAATTAACTGCACTCCATTTATATAAAACAATAATAATTATATGAAAAAATTATAAGGTGGGAGACTCTAAGTTTATGTTGCATGAGGAGAGTAAAAGAAACAAATAACAGAGGTAAAAACAGGGCCTCTGTTTTGAACCAGTACTTCGTCATCATACTCTATCTTTACATGCAATTATTATTATTTTTTTTAATTTGTTAGAGGTATTTTTATATTCATGATAACTATACTCAGTATCCTAAACATTGTATATATTCTACATTTTATTCAAAACGCAATTCTATATCCATTTTCTTGTACCAGCTTTTAAAAATTAACACATTCATTTTCAGATTTACTCATTCTTAAAATAATTCAAAGTTCTAAAAATTTAAATATTTAAACAAGAATCTTATTTCTAATTATTAATGCAGTAATATTAATAACTTTTCCTAAATGAAATAATTACAAATTTTTAAATTCGTAATTATGTAAAACATAATTAGGAAAAAGTAAGTCTTTTGGTAGCATAAAAGTTTAATCTTTTATATAAAAATAGAACCAAATTTCTAAAATCTAATACAGACAACATTAAACAACTAAATTTGAAAACAGCACTTAATTAAAAAATCAGTTACTTCATGGTAATGCATACATATTTAGCATACATCTTTTCAAAATAACATTAAATAAACTCACAAAATTTGTAAATTAAAAACCATATAGGAAATAATGAGTCATTTTTTAAACAATATATTTTTGCTTTTTACAAATGAATAGAATTAAATTTCAGGAACGTTGCACAAAATTTAGTTGTAAAATTTAAAATCCGTTGCGTAATTCTCATTTTTTGAACCGCTGAAAAGAAAGTCATTTAATGTAGCCAATTAAATTGCTGAAGTGGAATAAAGATGAAGCCAACGATCGATGACCTTAGGTCCTGTATTTGAAAACGGAAGTGGATGATGTATCAATCGAAGGACCTTGCCTCACTTATAGATGATTTTACTTCTAAGTTATCATTAATTATAAAGCAGAGGAAGATTGCAAGTTTAATCAATAAAGCCACGGCAAAACGATATTTGTTTTCCTTTTCTTCCTTGATACTGTTAGACAATTTGGCACTTTTAAACAAGCAATTGAATTCCGTAAACCAATCTTCAATCAAGCAGGGACCATTTTTCATAAGTTCGAGTCCAGCTGCGCCATTAATGTAATACGATGAAGAACATAAGTTGCAATGGAATGTCGTTGGTGAGGTTTTACGACGGTTCTCTGCATTATAACCCGAAGACAGTTTATTGCGTAGTTAGAAAGATGACATTCGAAAAGAGACACAACGGTAAATTCCACACATAATTTTATTCCTTGATAATTGCACATCATCACTATGAGTGCGCTATGCATCCCCACAATTTTATACAGCTCACATCTTCTTAAACAATGCACGAAATTACTAAAACAAACTCTGCGTGGCGAGCGGCATGGCGACACAGTTAAAAACAGCAGAAGCAAACAGAGGAGAGAAGAGAGGGAGTTGACACGTAATTATTACCCTTTTATATCGAATTCCATTTCAGATCACATGGCAGATTAATGTACAGATGTTGGGTTCAGATTTCATTGATAAGTGAGCATCACTGCAGGGAATTAGTTAATTATTGATCTGTTATTTATAGAACAAAAACAGAAGTTAAAGGCCTATTATTAATTTATTATTTGGAAGATAAATTTTCTAATCTATCTTAGGCACTTCCTATTAGCAGCGAGTAGTTTACGCTACAAATTTTAAGGGCCAATATCAGTACCAATAGATATTGTATCCAAGTCTTTGCTAGTTTTTATTGGATTAATAATGCCATTTCAGAGCAATCATTAATCAGATTTTGGAGTTATTTTGCTTTTACTCTCAACATTGCCCTTCCTTTCTGGAGAAAATGATCCATTTACATTTTGTCTCCTCAGAAGTTGAGAAATGTTCGATTTTCCAACACGAACCACGGAAGCAATATTTATTGCAGTTGTCGTTGTTCAGTGCGATAATCTTTACTCTCTTTCTAGGTGTTATATTCATTTTTAGCACACTAAAATGAACGAATGCAAAGCGTACTTAAAAAGTATGCAAAAGTAACTTCCTCTTTTCACAGAAACAGGATCAAAAATGGTGTAATAATCTTAATTTATTGCCTAAACCAGTTCTACGTAGTGAAGCAGACATCAGAAGACATTAAGATAGCTAAAAGTGCTTTGAGATACGTGCTGGCACCAGCTCTCAACTACATAAACATTTTGTGAAAAATCGCTTTGTCCCCATTAATTTGTATACTGTAGTAGTTTCATGAAACCGTGCTCATTGTTGCAGATAATTTAACACACAAATATAAAGAAAAATGTTAAATATTTGCATAATTATTGAAATTATCAAATATAAGCAAACGTTGAACACTTTCTTCCGCGGTATCGCAGACGCAGTTCAGTTCGAAAGTTGCAAGCTTCACTGCTATTACCAAATTAAAAATCAAAACATTAAAAAAAATCTCAAAGGTTTCAGATTTTAAATTACGTCCAAAGGGGCTTTTTTCAACGTTTTGTGTGTTACCTTTATTTATTAAATATGTTCTTCGTACTTAAACCATGAAATTCAGTTCAACAGAAATATCGCAAAATAATTTTTAAATGAGCATATCTTTAGAATTTCCGATACACAATTCCGTGCGCTGGAGATAAAAAGGTTTTTTTTCCTCGTAGAGTGTTGCCACTGCTCGCTTTTAAATCAGTTTAACGAGCTTTAACAGGACAACATAGATTACCACTAATCAAAGAAATTCAGATACTACTGACAAATTTTCTTCAACAACTAATACCAAAACTGCATTGAACATTAGCCCATGTAGGCACAACGGGCAATGAAATAGCAGACGAAAAAGCAAAACAAGCAGCGAACTGCTCCATAATGCAACCGATAACGATACCTTACCCAATTTCTTATTTAAAATCAAGTTTAGAAAAAGATTTCTTATCACTCTGGAATGCAAAATGGTCACAAGAATAAACAGGTAGAAGACCCTTTAAACTCATATCTACTCCATCAAGTCATCTTATCTCAACTAGCCGCGCCATAACATTCTTTTAACAGCCCATGGCCCTTTTGCATTATATCTACATCGTTTTAAATTACCTCACGCAGATAAATGCATATGTGGAACTATAGGAAATCGATCATTATATGTCTGAATGTGATATAACCAAAGATTTACATTTTTAACCATATACATCAGAAAATGCCAAACTGTGGTTCAAACAACTACTAAAATTTAACATCCTTAGACAAAAGCTCCAAACTCTAATAAACTGCGACAATTTAAAGGCGGCATAAATTCCATTAAATTATCATATAACTATGTAAAAAATTATTATTATGTATTTACTTAATCAAAAGTAATTGTTATATTACCGAAACGTAACCAAGAACAACTATTTTGTTACTAATATGCACAATTGCTATGTTATTGATACACTCACTTCCAGAAGTTAAGTGCGAAGATGTAAAATGCAAAAAAAAAAAAAAAATAAATAAACAAATACTGCTTTGATTCACACAAAATTCGGTAGGAAAGTAGCATATATATTTATGCATAAAACAAAATCAATAATTATATACAGAAATGAAAACAATATTAAATTTTGTAAGTTATCAGATAATGACATACTGGAGACTTAAACAGAATTATGTATAAAGTAAAAATAAACAGCATAAAAGGAAAACAAAGGAGATTAATACGGTATGTGATTCCCCCTCATTTTTATATACAAAGTTTACACCTTGTGACCATGCTTTCAATTAGGTGGTCAACCACCGCAGAAGTAAGCAATCGCCATTCTTCCTGTAGAGCAGTTTCCAGCTCAATAAGAGTGGCTGGAGGTGGGAAACGTGAAGATACAGTAGAGTCGAGAGCATCCCAAAGATTTTCAATGGGATTAAGGTCGGGCGAATATGCTGGCCACGCCATACGCGCAGTCCTTTCATTCTCCAGGTAGTCATCGACGATGTCAGCTCTATGGGGACGTGCGTTATAGTCCATTAAAACAAAAGTAGTGCCAACTGCTGCAACGTACAATCTCACAATGGGTTCTAGGACTTCATCTCAAATACCGGACAGCCGTCAAAGAACCCCGTTTAAAGATGTGCAGATCGGAGCGGTATCCTAATAAAATCCCTGGCCACACCATAACGCTTTCGCCTCGGAATGCGTGATGTTCGGAGATGTTTTGGGACTGATTGCATGTTCGTTGTTGACGCCATATCCTTATACGCTTGTCATCTGGCTCCAGAGCAAATCTTGACTCATCAGTAAACATGACATTGCCCCAGTCAGACACATTCCAATTGACATGCTCCCGGCACCACTCTAATCGTGTCACTCTTGATTGGACGGATAGAGGAACACAAACTCGAGGTACCTGGGCATCCAGTCCACTCATATGTAATCTTCGGCGTAGAGTAGCTGCAGATATCGCCTTACCAATGGACGCTGTAACCATAGATGTCATACGTGTGGAGGTTGCTCTGCGATTCCGCTTGGCTAGAATAGCAATATATCGATCTTCCACAGGAGTTGTAACCCTTGGGCGACCGGCTACAGGCCTTCGGACAATTGTCTGTGTGGTTTGGAATTGTTTCCATAAACGTGAAATTGCAGAATGATGAACGCCGAAGAAAAGAGCAACATCTGTCCGACTGTCCTGCTTCAATGCGCCCCACAGTACGCCAGCGCTCAGAATCTTTCATTCGTCTTCTGGAAGTCATAGAAACACGTATGTCTTGAAAACAAATTGTTCGAAAGTTTTAAACACCTATCAGCACTTACAATCAACTTCAGTAACCCTTCATAAAGCTGGCTTCTTATAAGACTGCCTTTTTCGCATATTTCTTGACATGAAAGCTCAATTGGTTGTTACTTAACATATTTGCATACTTCCATCTACCTCTGCAGCGAATTGCATCCTCTTCAATTCTGAATGGTTTCCAGAAATTAGCATTTTCCTCTCCGTGCTTAACTTTTGGAAGTGAGTGCATATTATTGATATTATTGTTATGTTATTGATATTTTATGTAACCAAATTATGTAATATCGTTCTTATTATGCAAATATTGAAAAATTTATAATAAATAGCAGATAGTGGATGGCCCCACGTAATGAGCAATTAAGCTGATAAGTCCTCATGAAGCTGCAGCTGCTTATTATGTGGTTTCCTGTAGTTTTACAACAATATGGCTGCGCTGCATTTTATTATATATCGTGCGAGTTTGGTTCGTGAAAGCTTTAAGGATATAATAGGCTAAGGGAGGCTTATAGAGCTATATGAACATTCAATGGAAACGTTCTTCATTTGCAGATGGCATTAAGTTTTTTAGTTCCTCGGAAAGATGGCTTTAGCCTATGTCTTAATATGTCCCTTCTGAATTCGATTGAGAAAAGATTTGAGGAAATGCCAGATCAAGAAAAGGTTATGGAGCAATTCAGTGAAAATATTTCTCATTTGAAGATGTCATTATGTTCTATACTTTCTTAGAAAGATGGCTGTAGCCTGCGACTTAATATGTCCTATCTGAGTTCAATTGGGGAAAGAATTGAGAATATGACAGGTCAAGGAAAGGTTATGAAACTGTTCAGTAGAAGTGTTTTTTACTTGAAGACGTCATTCTATTCTGTTGCTTCTGAGCAAGATGCCTGTAGTCTGCAACTTAATATTTCACGTATGAGTTCGATTGGAGAAGATTTGAGGATATAACAGGTCAAGGAAGAACTATGAAATTCTACAAGCATTCAATGGGAATTTTTCTCATTTGCAGATGGCATTAATAGCTTGTAAAATGGCTCCTAGCAGACGTAAGATTTATTTGATTCTGGCAGAGCACTCTAGAGTTATCTATTCAAGGGAAAGAATGACTTCGTGAAGGACATTTTAAGGAAAATTGTCTCGTATACACATTTCATATGGGGAAAACCACGAAAACGCCCTTCAAGATTCAAACATAGGGTCAAATCATCAGTGTTCAGCTACTTAACCGCTCAGTCGCTGGTGGGCCAGCGGATGTAAGAGTATTGAGAATACAACAAATAGAACGCATTGTCAGCGTCTCATAGGAAGTTAAAGTGCTGCGAAAGAAACACTTAAATAATTTAGTATTAGTTCAATAATGAGAATTTAGACCCTCATTAAGTCACTTAAATTCTTTCAGATAGGCTCTTTCCTGTTTGACATTTCAATGTGGTCCTGGTAAACAGAAACGTATCAACGAGGTTAACACTTTTCTTAGTTGCAAAGTACGGTCAGCGATTATAGATTTTAAAGAATCATCGAATTCATGCCGCCAAAATTAATTTAGTTTGGAAAATCAATTAGCTGATGCGCTTTAGATGAAAACTAATTTCGACTCACATAGTTTGTAAAACTGGTATTACATGTAGACGTCGCTTAATGCGATCGCGGATAATATCATTTGGATATTGTTATCAATTTGCCGATGTTCCTTATTGTTTGTATAGGAAAACATAGAAAATACATCACTTATTATGGTCAGTTATAAGGTATTTCTCCCGCCTTCTTCGTATGCCTTCGTGGTGTAGTGGTCTGCATGCTGAACGCGCAACCGAGAGGTCCGTGGCTCGATTCCCGGCAAAGGCTTTGCTCATTTTTCATGTCTGATGCTCCGAAATAACCTAATGTCTCTACACAGTAATTCGCTTAATGTGATCAAACTATTTTTTAAATTGATTATAGTGATGCACAAAATGATATCCCCCAAAAGGAAGGGATACTTCTGGATGACTTTATTGCTAGTGGGCTCTGATTAAACTATTATGGAATAAAATTTTTACTGTACAAAAAATTGCCAAATAAACGGCATCAAATAAACGATAAATTTACCAGATAAAGTCAAGATAGATTATAAAAACTACCAAGTGTCAGAGAAATGTCGTCAAATGACAGATCAGGTCGCCAAACAGTTCTGTTTCGTTTTCAGTCAACCATTTAAAAATTGGTAAAAAAAAGTAACCTGAGTTTGACATGTATTTCGAATAATTCTGTCGACTCTGAAAGCGATCAAACAAAAGCCTTTCCTCTTCTTCCGAAAAAAAATATCTACGGAATTGTTCTTTTTTTCTTGAAAAACAAATTCCCAAACAAAATATACGATAAACTAAGACTGTTTTTTTCTGCTTAATTTAAAAATTTACATTGACATGTTTTTTCAAAGGGATGGTTGAGGGATGGTTTCCGAATAGTATTAAGATTAGTAGTGTAGCATCAGTCAAACAACTTCCAGAAACGTTATTAATCATATAAGGTATTTGTCCCGCCTTTTTAGCATGTATTCGTAGTGTAGTGGTCAGCACACTTAGTACGTATTCGAAAGATCCGATGTTCGAGTCCTGGCGAGGGCATTGCTCACTTTTAACGTCTCCTGCTTCGAAATAACCTAATGACTATAAAGTGGACCCGAACTAAAAAAAACGTGGTCGAAAATAATTCTCCATCACCAGGATTTGGCGATTGGGCCCCTAACCTCCAGTCGCCCTTTAAAAGGGAGAGTATATAAGGTATTTCCCCGGCTTCATATCATGCCTTCGTCGTGTAAGGGCCAGGACACTTGGCGCATATTCGAGAGGTCCGAGGTACGAGTCCGGCGAAGTCATTGCTCATTTTCATGTCTCCTGCTTTGAAATAACCTAATGACTCTACAGTGGCGCCCAACTAAAAAAAAAGTACTGGAAAATGATTCTTCACCACCAGAATTTGGCGACTGGGTCACCTAATCCCCAGTCGCCCTTTAAAAGGGGGAGTATGTAATGTATTTCTCTCGCCTTGTTAGCGTGCCTTCGTGGTGTAATGGTCAGCATACTCGGTACGTATTGGAGAGGTCTGACGTTCGAGTCCCGGAGATGGCATTGCTCATTGTTTACGTCTCCTGCTTCGAAATAACGTAATGTCTCTACAATCGTTCATAAACAAACTTTTACATTTTCCTAATTAAAATGTAGTGAAAATACCCATTTATATGTTCTTGTTGCATTTATATTAAATTACTTAAATTCCCCTGCTGTTTTGAAGGATATTTTATTCGATTAATGTTATAAAAATAGCCTTGGACAAAGTGATCGTATTAAGCGAAATCTACTGTACTCAGAGCTTAAATATTATATTATGTTTTCCTATATTATTTTCCTGTTTACTGTATTCACAAAACAAGTTTTTAATATCACAGCGTTCTTATACATATCAACATTGTGCATATTCAAAATATCGCACAATTGTTTTTCAAATTTTTATATTTAATTAAACTTATGCAGCGACCTTTTTTAAAAGTCTGGCCTTCTTTCAGTAACTTCGGCAGATTATGCCAATCTCGTGCACAAAAGCTCTCCTTTCTTAATTTCTCATTTCTTTAACATACATAGATTACCGCTTTTCTTAAGCGAAACTAAAAATTATTTATTGTGTAATTAGCGCTTCAACTTTCACATAATGTATCAGACTTTCTTGAATATCGGCAGCTGCGTGGCATCTGACATTTTTCTTTTCTTGGCCGATTAATCAACATGCTAATACAATGGTTTTCAAACTTTTTATTGCTTAATGCCTTCGAGCTATAAAGCTATTAAACTAACTTTACCTAAAACTGAAGTTTTATTGCTATTCCTAAAAAGGCCAATATAAGAACTTAAAGCTGTATTAAAGTATTATTATTTTTTCTCGAACACACTTCAGAATAAAACTGAAGTTTCTTCTAATAAAATAATAAAACAAGACAAATCTATGCATACGGAGATAATTTCTTGATCCCCTAGTGAAATAAAGCCCTGGAAAGTCCAATTACATATATAAATACTATTTTGTTTATTCATTATAACATTACTCATAAGAAAAATAGCAAAAAACCCAATATTCAATCAAAGCAATTAAACACAAGTTTATTATTGTCCAAGTCAATCATTTTTGATGAATACAAAGTAGCTCTAATTTCACGTTTTTTGGAGAAGTTTCTGAACTACAGGAAATAAAATGATAAATGGTCAACTAAGAGGTTATTTATCATTTTACTGCTCCACATTACTATTTGTCTTAAATGACAAAATTTCAGGGCCTGACTATGAACTTAAATCGTGCTGTGTAATAACATTCGAAAGATTAAATCGAATATTCGAAAGACTAAATCGAAAAGCTGCAGTGAGATAAATTAAAGTAAAATCAAGTCATTTGTGTCTTCTGCAGCTTGTAGACTGTGTGAAACGTTATAAATTATCTGTCATATATTAATTTGAAAGCCATTGATTTATCAGAAGAAGACATAAGGAATAAAAACCTTTTTATATGTGAATAAATACTAATATTCGTTGCAATAATAAAACACGAAAAAGCCATGTACCTGATAAACATGAGACTCCAACACTTAACATTCATATATTCCTTGTCCGCCAACAGTAAAAAATCTGATGCGTACACCACATGACTTTCTTGGACAGAATATTAAATTATACGCAATTTTTGCCGCATTTTGTTTAAACTTATTCCCTCGAATTTCATTAGAGATACATTTCTCGTTCAATAAATTCAGTTCTCACTTCGCGACAAGGCGTAAAACCTCAAAATATTATTATTAAAAATTAAAAAAATATAGAAAAATATAGAACATAATACAATTAAAAAAATTGTGGGGTTTTACTTTATTAATTTCAATGTTCAATCTCAGAACCCCGCAAACAGTAACAAGTGAATAATCGCTTAAGTGTGTGAATAAACACGTAAGACTTAAGAAGGGTTAACTACCCTTTACTTCTCAGAATATTTACAATCAACTCTTAACTCGGAGTATACACAAAGCCTCCACTTGGGCTTGAACTTAAATAATAATGAATTTAAACTAAACTAAATTTAACTAAAGCTATCTGAAAGATATAGCCGAAGCTATCAGAATTCTAAGTATTTGGCCCCTAAATATTAATTCAATCGGCGAAGCCAAGCAAGGGTCTAAAGTACGGCCGAGCGTAGTAGCTAAGAGAGAATGTATCCAAAGGCAAACGCGCGCTAGTCAGGAAAATCAGACTCTCTCTCTCGGAGTCGACGAAACATCGACTTAAGTAGTACTCTTACTTATTTGCATTCACTGCGTTTCTGAAATTACATTCTGGCAGGAAATTGTAAGCTGAAATTAGTATGAATAGGAAAGAATCATAACTTAAAATAACTGTTAATAAACTTAGGATAAACCGTACAAATTTAAGGAAAATTTTTACAATTAAAATTAGAGTTTCTACGCAAGAACAAGCAATTCGGTCAGCGGTCACGAAGGCAGATTTTTCGGTGCACAAAACTGAAAGTTTACTTTTGGTCTCACTCGGCAAAAAGACACTGAAGACGTAGAAACTGACTATTATTTGGCTCAGCATAGCATCCACAATTTGTTCTGGACGCTATGCTGAGATAATATATGGAATAATTTGATAACTTAAATGATAATTCCAAAATGAATTAAGCATGATTTAATTCGCAATAACAAAAGAAAACGTTATCTTTGTTGTTGCGAAGCTTAGTTTTTTTTTAGATTGGCAACAAATCTACTATTCTGCTATATTTCAAATGTAAACAAATATGGCGGCTATGGTAAAAAAATTAGGCTTAGTCGAACTTAAACAACTTTTAAATTGTTGATAAATCCATAACTATTGCATTCAGGTTAACTAAAGGCATAAAAGCCTTAACCGGAAGATAAGAACGTAGTTCAATCATTTTTAAAGCAAAAAATGCACAATTTACCAATATATAAGAATAAAAAAATTGAGTTCACAGAGCTGAGTAACAGAGTGGGTACATATATGTATATATAGTATATTTATATACTTTTGATGCAGCCGATTGCAACCAAAAAGGGAGATACACAACTACATGCTATAGTCCTATGTACAAAATTTCAACGCTCTACGGCTACTCCCATTTGAGATATGCGAGATACATACATACATACGTACGTACGTGCAGATGCTACGAAAAATATTTTTCTGAATCCATTTAAAATCAGTTTTATAATTCGTTTGGGGAAAAGTGTCCATTATTCTGTCCTTACACACAGATACCATGCAAAAACATGTCTAAATTGCATTCGATAGCAGTCAAAATGGATATTTTAGTTAAAGTATGGTACCCGGAATTTTTCGTGATTACAATACTTCCTTTACTTCTTACAAGGAAGTAAAAATACTCTTACAGAGGTTAAGTGTCAGTTGTAAATCTTTATTGCGAAAAGCGGAATTATGAAATTATTTTTCAAACGATTACTGATTAAATGTAGCAATAATAAAATGAGTCTCTTGCTTACCAGTACTCAGTTGCATTAAAAGCAAACAACAACTTCATGCATTTTTCTGAGGCACTTTGTTGAAAAATTAAACCTAATTTTGCCCCTGTACTCATATATTTGATTTAAGTGTTTTGGTGCTCATATTTTAAATAATCTAAATTTGATTTTACTTTACTAAAAGCAAAACAGTTCTGAAGTTGAATTTTTCTTTTTGCACTGTTTTGAATAAAGTAAACCCCACTATTTGATTTGCTTTTGTTTAAAGATATTCTCATTTTTGCTCATTAAAACCAAGATACCATTCAAACTTTATAATTTGTTTTACACAGGATTTCAAAATAACATTCTCGGAATGCAAATATGGCAACAGGCGAAAATATTCTTTGAAACTACACTTCGTAAACTGAAAAACAAGAAATTCTTTTGAATTCTTCATACGAGAAAGATATTTTTGAGTGCTTTTAAATCAATTTATGATATGTAACAATTTAAAAATATTTTGAAATGAAATTTTTTTCTGTGTAATGCGTATTTTCACTTAAATAATCAATTTAAAGCCGAAACTTTTTATTCGATATTAATTATCTCCATTTTAAATATATTTCATTAAAATCTTTTTATAAAGAGACCAACAATATTCTTTATTAACTGATTTTTTACATTAATTAAAAAGTAAAAGTTTTAACTAATTTGTTATTAATTTCCTTCTTTTTCTTTTTAATTAAAGTATTCTAAGCTGCCAAAAGGGAAATTTAGTTTCTCTATTTCTTTTAATTAAAATATGTATGATAATTATTCGCTAAGGGAAGGAATAACGACTAATCTGCTTTGTAAAAAATACTTTGTTTTATATTGAGGTAAATTTTATTTTTTCTCCTTTTTTGGGCTGTCGTACTGCGATTTACATAAATCAAACTGTTAATTAACAAACGGCAATGATAATAATTATTCAAATTTTATTTTAAATATTTCTTTTAATGGAAATATTTAATGATTGTTAATTATATCCATATCTTTCAATAAATTCTGTTTTAAAATTTGGATTTAGTGAGAGTTGAACTTCATTTCCCGATTATGATATTAAGATTATTTTCAAGAATTATTATGAATAAAACTGACTATTAAATTTTTCCTTACATTAGCTGCACTTTCAATTACTTTCTACAAATGATCAAATGGCGGATATTATTTATATGTTAGATGTGATAATATTTGTTCTTTGTGCGTAATTCGAAACATTTAAAAACCGAAAAAAAAAGAACAACACTTATTTGTTTTACATTAAGGAGAAGAAATGGCGAGTAGAAAGAATTGAAAATTACGTTTGCAAGAGTTTTTTCGCAAATTAAGCTAACAATTTTCAAATATGAGTTAAAATAACATGTCGAATAACAATTATTGAGGAATTAAAGCAACAAGAATCACCATAATATTAATAAATTTGAAGGACTAGTTTGGAAGTTTTAAATATAGAACCTGCTTCTTCAGATTGAAAAGTGCAATAATTTTGCATTTCTGCACTTCTGCTTCGCTTCTGAATGTTCGAAACTAATCCCGTCAAAATTATGGATATTACGCTGATTCTTATTGCTTTATCTCTTCCAATAAACTTTCATGTAATTCAGGTTAAGTATGCGCGGATTATACATTCATCTATCCTAAAGTACAAAAAAAAACAATTCATATATTCGTATTTTGCTTAGAGCTTAGGCCACAGTGAAAGCGAGACTATGATGTTTTAACATTGACACAGAAGTATCCGATAACATCCAACGAGAACTATTCTCTTTCTTTGACTTCAGTCTTAAATGAGAAAAACAACATTAACAGTGGTTAATTTGATTGAACAATTCACTTGAATTTTTTAATTTTTTATTTTGTTGATGCAGGTCAGCAATTGCTAATTTCGCTAAAGTTTCTTTTCGATTCCTAGGAACGATTTCACTTTTCTGGTGAAACGATACACTAGGTTTTAAGTAGCATTAAAGCGAACAAATGATTTCATCTAAAAATAAAATTTGTGCTGCTTTGTTCAGACGGAAGGTACAAATGTTTTACTTTTAATTTAACTTTTAATTTTAGCCTTATCTAGTGAATAGTCTTTCCACGTTAATATTTTTTAACTTTTGATAATCAGAAATCGGCAATTGAGTTTCTGAGGAGTTTTTCAAGTATTTTAGAAATCTTTTTTTCCTTTTAAATTAGGTTTTCTGGTACTTAGGTATTACCCCGTCGATCGTGAAACTGTCGCATAGCTGTCAATTTGTCACTAATTGTTTATAAGCGCAACCTAACACCCCACTCGTAATTTCTGCGATCGCATTTGACGTTGTAGAGACCTTAGGATTTTTTTGAAGCCGGAAGACGTAAAAAATGAGCAATGCCCTCGCCGGGACTCGAACCACGGGCTTCTCGAACACACGCTGCTAATCACTACACTACAAAGGCATATTAAGAAAGCGGGAGAAATACCTTATAACGTAACCTCGACTGATTGTTATTAAGCCGCTTTTTGATTTTATGATATATTTCTGTTATATTTTTCTTGCATTTTGAAAAGAATTACCGATTTTTGTGCAGCAAGCGGTGGATTAATTTCAAAGCTTTGTGATTCTAACATGAAAAAGTTTGTATTAATGGATATAGTATCGTCAGCTAAATATGGCCGATAAACACTAATTGATTGGAACATTACGTGGAAGAAGCATAGCTTTTTGGAGCGATCTTCGCCAACTTTCAAGGACCTTAAGTAGCCAACTTTCACGGTCGATGAGATAATACTTAAGTTTCGTTTTGTTAAACAACAGTCTGAAGTGGAGTTCCTCTGATGACACCTTTAAATTAGGCTCAGAAAATGATTGATTTATTATAATTGTTATATTCTTATTTCTCCTTTTCTTCCTCAGGAAATAAGTAAGTACCTCCTTATATTTCCAGTTATAGGCGAAAGATTTCAACAAATATTTTGCTACTGAAGTTTGGGGATTGATCTATAAGCGAGTTCAAAGTGACTTACAATTTGATCGCAAAAGCGAATTACTGAAATATATAAATACAGTGTACTCCCGATTATCAGAGTACGAATTATTCTGTTTGTAGTGTGCCTACGTGTAGCGGTGCCTACTCAAATTCAAGACTGTGTACAAGAATGGGTACAAAGGAAACCTTTGCAAGTCCGAGCATGCTCTAAAAATCTCTGTATCGCATCTCTAGCTTTAGGTTCAATGATTATCTCGTACAATTCGTTCTGCATGGTCACGGTTTTTTATTTCGTATATATTTCAGTGCATATGTTTTTCTTATTCTTTCAAAATTTATTTAAAATTTCAGAACTAAAAAAGGCATAAAGACACGTTATAAGTACTGAGCGCAAGAAAGTTGTTTTAATATTAAAATAAAAATTTAAATGAATCGAAAGAATTTGAACATGGTGGATATTGTTCGAAATTAGGTATAGAGTGATACTGAAGACACAAGCGAAGAAGCTACTGAAAATTATATAAGTGTCTATAGAGCATGAACATCTGTTAAAAGCCGATTGAACTTACTCCATCGAAGAGAATTCGAACGCAATGATGAAACAGCACTTCGTAAAATATGTAGTGAAATTCGGCAAATATTTAAACGTCCTCAGAAACAAAGTAAAATTACTGATTTTTTTAAAGAAATAAACCCAGACAATATATACGAAAATTGATTGTTTGAATTATCGTGATCCTTTTCGGACATTATCATGGGTAATTAATAGTATATTGTGTTTGAAATTAACGAAAATGTAATTTCCATTTCATTTCATCATACTAAACAATAATGAAATTTATAGATGTTAGTACCTAACTCAGAACTTTTTAATAATTTTCCAAAGTCTGTCTCTGCTACAAGAAAATCTGGGTGAATGTCATTGTCTTTTATTTCACCAAAAATACCATCAACCCTCATTTCATTAAAGACACCATCGTCGTCCATCTTTTAATACCATTTTTAGTTACCTCCATACCATTGCTGATGCTACACTTTTTGAATTATCGGATTATCTTTTCAGGCCTACTTTTTGAATGGATGAGATCTGGCATTCACTTTCAGTTCGTCAGATAAGTCTATTGAAGTTAATCTAAATACTACCTCATTCGACTGATATTGTGCTAATTACGTTAGTGTCTGTGATTTTGAGTTATAAGTGCAAATGAATATTTTAATTGCCTTTGTGTATTTTTGTAACTAATTAGTATTCTGGAACTGAAAATGTAAACACGGAAAGATAATTCGTCCGGGACTCTAAGAAAGTTAGACCAGTATTTAGATTAAGCCAAACAGAGTTTAACATTACACAATAAATTGAATTAGAAAAGGAAATTAATCTATAGCAGACCAATTCACAAATCACCTGTTATATATTCATAGAGTCCATTGAAGTTAAAACCAATCTTGTGTTATTATACTGAGCTCTATTAGCAATTTCAATAGTACGTTGCAAAAATCGAATTTGAAGTTAATTTACCTCTTTCCTGTAAGCCGTCTTCCATTAAGGGCTCACTTATTCCACAGATTTATGCAGAACTGAGTGTTAAGCACTTTAGTACGAACGTATCTAAAGGAGTAAAAGCAGTGAGGATTCAGTAGAGAATTTAACATTGAACTTTTACAAAAAAAATCATCTTAATTAACGATATCAGAATAGCAGAACTTCTTAAAAGAATCGCGTTATGTAAAATTTAAACAACTCTGCTAGTAAGAGTCAAGGGAACACTATTAAGCAAATAAACATAAATTCAGTCAACACTTCTTAACTTGCAATAACGTTCAGAATTTCTTTTAGAACTAAGCATACTTAAAAATCAGATAAAAATTAAACTATTCTGCTTTAAACACTACTCTCCCGGGAGGTATGGAGATAAAAAAAACATTAATAGAAATCAGTATATTTTCATATTAATAAATTCGAGTTCAACACAAATAATGAGTTTACAAAAAATGCTATTAATTAGACAAATAAATAAGAAAATACTATTATTTAGGCAATTTAATTAACCGGTAAATCTATTAAGAAATTGGCATATTGCACTGTTTCAAATAATTTTACACCTTCGTTCCCTTTTTTTCTTCGGACAATTCCAAATGAGCCAATTAATTCGGCGAGGTATACCAACCACCGGGTAACACTGAGTAAATAAGCAGAATGTATTGATATATACAGGGTGTTTCAGAGATCATGGGACAAACTTGGAGGGGTGTGGAGCGTACTAAAACATGCATTTTTTATATAGGAATGTAAAGTGACGGGTTAAGGCATGCACGCAAAAGAACGACACGAGAGGAAAATGTGTTTATGTACAAAATCAACGCAAAGTGCTTCTTTTCAGCAATACAGTACAATAAATGTTCAAAAAAGGGAATACTAACAGTAATAGGAACTACAGCTGTAATTGGCTGGCAATGCAGCGGTAGAGGGCGGTAGTGAGCTGGACAAACCACGATCCGATGCATCAGAGGATCATTCACAAGTCTGATGTCGAGCGTGATGGGTGAGTTTACGCACAGGGAGAAAACTGACATGCATCTCATGTATGGTGTTGCTAATGGGAACGGCAGAGCAGCGCTATGGTTTTACCGGGAACGGTTTCCGAACAGACGTATGCTAAAGCACACAATGTTCGAGAGGTTGCATCGGTTTCTGTTTGAAAACGGGTCATTTGAAGCCGCCTCTGACACTAGGAGGGGAAGAACTGCACGACAAACTCGCATTGAAGAGTCCATCTTGAACATTGTGCATGAATCACCTCAGACAAGAGAGCTATTGCACGTCGTCTGCAGCTGAGTCATTCCACCGTTTGGAGAGTACTGAATGAAAATGGTTTGCACCCATACCATTTGCAAAGAGTCCAAGCCTTGCAAGACAGATTACCCTCTTCGAGTTCATTTCTGTCATTGGATCTTGCAGCAGTTTAAATCGCAGGCTGATTTCTCATCGGATAGTGCTATTCACGGACGAGGCAACTTTCTCACAGGACGGCATCTTTTATAGCCTCAACATGCACGTGTGGGCAACTCATAATCCACACGGCACACGTCCATGTGCATTCCAAACACACTTCTCGGTGAATGTGTGGGCGGGTATTGTTAACGACTACCTCATAGACCCATACCTCTTACCTGCACGTACAAATGGCTTATGTTATCATATTTTTCTGCAAAAGGTGCTACCGGAATTGTTACAGGCTGTTCCGGCTGTCGTTCGTGATCGTATGTGGTTCCAGCATGATGGTGAGCCAGCCCATAACCACGTGCGGGTCCGGAATTACTTGGATGGGACATTTCCGGGCCGATGGATTGGCCGTGGTGGACCCGTTCGAAGGCCACCCTACGTTCGCCAAATTTATCCAGCTTGGAGTTTTTTCTATGGGGCCATCTGAAGAGCATCATTTACGAGACTCCCGTTGACTCACTCGTCGCACGACAATCCATTGTGGCTGCAAGCGTTCACGAAATGCTTGTCGTTTTTCAAAATGTTCATCAATCCCTTCTGCAACGTTACCAAGCATGTATTACTGTTGGCGGTCGCAATTTTGAACATTTATTGTGAATACTGTTGATTTTGTACATAAACGAATTTTTCTCCCGTGCCTTTTTTCTACGTTACTGCCTTAACGCGTCACTTTAGACCCTCCATTCCTATAAAAAATGCATGTTTTAGTACGCTCCACCACCCCTCCAAGTCTGTTCCATGATCTCTGAAACACCCTGTATATAACAATAAAAAAAAGCTAAACAAACAACAGAAAATGTTAAGAAAACTATTAATAGCGCACTATCTCATCTAGCATGCGAATGACCTCAAACTCTTATCTATTCCCACAAAAGAAAACTATTTCACTGATGAATTAGCATCAATATATACAGAAACTTACACAACTTATGACATTGCACTAATACCGGGAATGCGGTCAAGTATTGAAACAAATATTTAATTCTGATCTTTAATTAAAGCATCATTACAAAAGAAAATTGAGTAAGAAATAAAATTCCAATTTTAGGATTACTCAACACATTTCTCTTATAATTTAAATCTTTCTTTAAAATTTTGCATGCAATTTATGAGGAATTTTATTAAAGTTAATTAAGGAAACTAAACAATTAACATATCTGAAACAAAAGTACTTGAGTCCGCGGGCAGCTACAATTTCCAACACCGGTGAGAGAGCAGAACGGATCAGACACAATTACGCTGAAGGGAAGAGATGAAAATGTGAATTCAAGCTGATTTACCCATTTGAAGACGAAGATGATGACTGGAACCGACGCCGATTGATGATTCCGACATAAGAAACCTCAGCATCTCTGGTAAACTTCTGAAGTGACGAGCCTTGGACATGCACTCGTTGTCACCACCACATCGCGGTGAGCATAACAGAAAACAGGATATGAAGTGGAAAGTCCAAATCCGTAGATCTGATTCTCCACAAAGGCATCGAAAACGTGACTCGAATATATGAGAATAGCCCGGCGGTGAGAACTCGTTGCAAACAAGAAGCGAGTATACGCATCTTCAAAAAACTTGAGCAAAGAAGTTATGGAGTAAATATATTTTTAGCTGTAAGTAAATGAGCCGAAGCATCGAAGAAAAAAAATCCTGAAGAAAGAGGTTAGATAATCGTTTCCATTTTTACTTAACCGGCGAGTAGGCGACTTACCCTACTCAGTTACTAAAATAAAGAACAACCTTGCAACGGAGAAAAAGAGCTCTCCGAGAGCTGCACTACGGTTGTAATCCCCGCAGACATCAGATTCCTACAAAATCCCTCAATTTGAGGAGGAAAACTTCTCTAAAACACCAAGCAGAAAACTGCACAAAAAATTTCCTTTTTCGCCCTCAGTGATTCAAAAAAAATTCACGCGTCAAACCCCCTAATCGCTAAGTTGACCCTGAAAAAGCGGCAACTGCTTTTTTCCGTGCAATTAACCTCACCGCAAGACAGAAAAGAAGAGTCACATTGACACCTACGCTATCCAAAATTGACGATTTTAACCACCCAGAAAAATTTAGCCAAATCGACAGAATTTAGATAATTAATTGGGCATAACTGCTAATCTAAGAAGCGTACAAAAGTAGACTCATATGAAAGATAAAAATTTTCTGCTTAAGTTATATAATTTTTAAATACAATAAATAAAATTTAGCGTTTTTAAATCACAATGTTACGCAGAATTCTGACCTAATGCCATTATCTCCTCGCCCGAGATAAGTGATGAAAATAAAGCAGACTTTAAACTTTTCTTACAAAACCCAAGTCACAAAAAATGAATAACTGATACATTAATTAAATAAAAATAAGCGTTGTGTAGTCGGAATTTAGAATAATTCATAAGGGTAATACTTAATACGAAATGACTACACAACATTTTAGAAGCAGATATTTACACGTTTCTAGTTACATTTAAAATAAGATATTTAATTATTGTTACTGTTTTAAAGAATATTTTTTATTTAATTATTGTTGCTGTTTTAAAGGATTTTTTTTATCGTTTAATGTTATCAAGTTATAACGTTTAATTGTTTAGAGTTATCAAAACAGCTATGGAGAAGCGTGCTCACATTAAGCGGTCTCCGATGTTTATAATTTTATCTTTTCTAGATCTACAACAAAACGTAATTCATTAGAAAATAAGGCAGGCCAATTATAATACTTAATGCACTGCACAAAAGCTTTAGAGTGGAAAATAAATGCATTATAATGGATATTGAAGGGTGTGATAATTAGAACATTTTAAAGTTTTACAAACTGCGTGCGAAGAAATTGAGTAGTAATAAGATCAAAGTAATAGTGAGTTATCTAAGAGTTGTTACACACTTGGAAGCATACGTTTTATTAAAAAATCTTAGTACTTGTTTGTTTGTTTGAAATTATATTTTGAACTCCCTCCTACGGAGCCAATTTTCTCGAAATTTCTTAAAAATACTTATTTGTGATTAAAGTTTAATCTATACAGAGACTTGGTTTTCAAAATTGAATGTAGTCTTGTTTTTATTTCGGTGAGGAATTTTTTTTGCATATTATACTCCTCTCACATTTTATATATTTCTTTTTAATTAAGTGCATGTTTTTTCCAACGATCAAATTAATCATCATAGAATTTTTAATTTTGAATCATTAGATAACTTGAAAGCAATATGCTACATAAATGGCATTTTTTCGGTATTTCTAACTTAAGACTGCAGATTTTGGTAGCTTTTCAGAAATAATCTCATTTCTTAGCAATTATGCGGTTACTGTATTCTACTACTACGCAACAGACATTTTAAAGTCATAGTGTATCTCCTCATTTATGATCGTAACATGGACCTTATAAGAAAGAGACCAACCCAAATAGGTTTTCTCCCTCTTCTAACGCATTCTCGGCTCTCCCCTTGACCACATCCGGAGGAGTAGGGACGACTTGCAGAAACTTAAAAATGGTTGGCTATTGCAGATCGTATAATTGTCAAGAAAAAAAAAATGGTTATAGCGCCTCATTTTACAAATTAGAATTTTTAGATATTTTTATTTTTGAAACTGAGATTGATTTTTAAAAATTTAGCATGTTTATCAAGCATAATTAACGTTCCAAATTATTATAAAGCTGTTGCATGCTTTCAGAACTGGATATTTTTTTAGCTTCTCCTATGCTGTAAAGAAATCTATAACTACTTCTTTTATAAAATAATATTTTAAATCTGAACTGATAGAAAATTTCAAAACAAACAATTTTCTCTTAAAATTTTTGTGCTTTTTATTGGTGTAAATAAGTAAAAAATATTAAAATAACAAAAAATGAATTTTCTAAATTGTGCTGCTTTTTTAAAATTATAGGGGAATATTGTAGCATAATTTTTATAAAGGAGTTTTATTTCAATTATACTTCATAATGCGTCACTATGACATTAATACTTTTGTACATTTATTCTCATGTTAAAATTGTATTTAACTGTAATTATTAACTCTGCTAGCACTTTATAGTGATTATTTTGTAAATTTATTTCTAGTTCTGCATAAGATTTTTTTCATTTACTGTGAATTTAATTTATTAGCCCAAAGGGTCGGGAGAACAAAAAGGCTATTAGTTTCGAAATGGAATTATGCTCTGTTTCACTATAAATATCAGTTTCACTTCAAATATCTCCCTGCATTATATTTAAAGAAATTAAGTAATGAAGAATCTGTATGAATGCATGCATATTTCTCATACTGTGAAAAAACGACAGTATCTAGAGCCATCAAATTCTGAATAACGTAATCCTCCACCCGAACATGAGAACCTAAATGGCCGAATTTCGAATTTGTTTTAATCCATTTCATGTTTAGAAAAACTTTAATGAATTTTTGATTAACAAACTCAACGAGTTTAAAGCGAACAATGGCAACACTGTACGGAAAACAACATATTAATCTCCAGCGCGGCACTTCTAAAGATATGCAGTTTTCAGATATTTTGTGATATTGCTGTTCAATTGAATTTTATGTGGTTTACGTGCCAAGAACGTCATATTTAATAAATAAAGGTAACACACGAAATGTTAAAAAAGTGCCTTTGGGCGTTATATAAAATCTGAGTACTTCCAAGATTTTATTTTACACTCACGTTTGTGAAAATTGCAACACCAAGAAGGAATCGTCATAATTGAATGCAATTTAATACACAGTTGAGTGGTAGTGGTACAAATAAATGATTAAATGTTCAAAGCAAACAAACAAGAACAAGAGATCAGAATCAGTATTTTGTGTGGCCACCACGC
>KK118803.1:281927-299546 GCA_000611955.2 Stegodyphus mimosarum | reverse complement strand
TTTACCACTAGCAGATAACCACCGATAACCATACACGCCTCGCTACAGCCGTCTATTTATTCGGATCCATCAGCCGTTCAGAGGGCGCTGCTCAGCATACGCATGCGCTACGGATTTGCAATTCTAATCATTTGCATATCATGCGCTACTTTGCATTTCCTGAAAATTTCAGCTCACTCGCGTAAGTCCTTCATGGTGTTGCAATTTTCACAAACGTGAGTGTATTTTATCTTTTTTTCCCCCATTACACTTAGAAAAGTTTATGCTCCGAATTTTATGAATTATTAAAATAAATAATCATCTTATGATCCTGTTGTAATGTTAATAATTAATGATCATATAATTAAATAAATGATCGTCTTGTAATATTATAATAATTTCATAAAATTAAAAAAAAATATATCAGATCTTATTTAATTTTACCTTATTTGTTTCAAAGCATCATGTTCTAACAATTTTATTTAATTTTACTCTATTTGTACCCAAAAGTAAGTTAATAAATTTTCGTTTTACCAAAGTAAAGATGTTTATATAAGAATTACGCGTGAAAAAAATGCGCAAAATGCAGTAAAATGTGCTTTATAGAGCTATATTAAATATTATTTGAAAAAAGGTTTGACTTTCATAATGTTATCGTATCACATTTAATCATTAAAAGTAGTTATGTGATACAAACATCATAGGTTTCAGTGTTAAAGTAAACCTCCTTTTTGCGAACATGTGGGTGACGTGTGCTCCGCCCACTGGATTAGTCTATCTCTTATAAGGTCCATGGATCGTAACGTGTGTCGTCAGCACAATATAGAAGGCATTAGAGGATTTTAGCCAATTAGAGGAGCAGCCCTTTTTTGCAGCAATCGCTCTCGTAGTTATAAGGCATGGTTTGGAGTAAAATGGTCTTGAATTGCCTATACTAAAGTAACAGACTGAAACAAAAACGGATTTTTAAATCAAAATAATCTATCATTTGAAGTGATAATGCAATCAAAATTCTAAATCAAACAAAACTGAAAGGAATTTAATGTTATCTTAAACCAGCAGATAAATCTAAAGGTTGATCTAAAGGATCTGATTCTTATCTTGGTATTTATTATCATGCAGAAAACATATCGAAATTCAGTGCTGAGTTTGTTCGCGATAGGTTTGGAGTTCATAGATGTAACATATGGACAGTAATTTTTAAACTGCTGTTCGTCTTTGATTCGTTTAAGTAGTCTTATGTAAATAGGAAATTTGCCATTAGTCTTCTGTGCCCAAGCCAGCTTTTCGTGCACAAGTAGGAGAATGATGTCAATTCAGGGAAATCGATGTAGAAATCCCATCTTGAGACATATTCAAAATTCCTTTCGTTGCCCAATCAACCGAGACTGAAGCTGCAATAGAAACTGACCCGTACTGGAATCTGTGGCGATGACATAGCTCACCAGATTGCTAAAGTAGAGATAACAGGCATTAAATTAACATCTTCAGTATAAATCTACCAGCTTGCATCCAAAATCTTCCACGCGTCGGCTTTTTATAATCAGTGGCAATTAAACAGGAAGAGTGTTCAATTTCATTCGAGACGTTAGTGCGTCTAGTGTTATCCCAGAGCCCAGCCGATTAATTATTTAATGGGCATGGACCATCTACGAACTATGTTAATAGGTTTGGTCTCACGGAGAGGGATTTTGCATATGCAGCGACAATGACGACCATGACCTCTAGGTATTTGGTTGCCCATTTAACCTCCAACTATCATCCCGGAAGCCAACACTTGAGAGTGGTCATACATAGGCAACTAACACCCTCCAAAAACAGGCGTGGAATACCCTGCATTAAGACTTCTTCCCATGTTGTCACTATTACAAGGCGACATGACTAGTCACCTGATACAATCAGCCACGCTGGAATATTTTGTAGCAAGCAAAGCTCCATGTAACAACTTCAGCTGTATCAACCCATTGCGTATTCTTGTTAACTTAATTTTGCAATTTTTTTTGCCTGATGTACAATGCTGACATGTTGGTACTGATTTCCATCTGTACATCTGTACTTATGTTGACTTCCTGGCTTCATTATATTTGTATGCCCAACTTATAATATTCTAATAACATTTTCTCTACCTTGTACTTTTCTTCCTTGTTCCAGTCCTTCTTTCAGGATTCTTTACTATACATAATCAAGTCTCGGAGGACATTGCACTAAGCTCTTGTTTTTTTATTCCATCAAAGAGATCCGATAGGCTGATGAGCACCTAACCCAACGGATAGGCTATTCTGTCGAAGGCGAAACAAAAGTGCAATAAACATCCTAAGTTCTTATTTTAACTTTTATAGAAAAATAAAAGAAATGATGCATAAGAGTGTTTTAAGACCCAATCCATTTTTTCTCATATCGAGGTTTGTTCTAAACTAAAAGAACCAAAGTGAAAAGATTCATACTATTTGTTTTCTCCGAAAGAAAATAAATAAAAAAATAATTTCTCTTTCTCATTTTTCAGTGAACAGCACGATTACAGTTATCGTTGTTGTGACGTAATTTCACTTGTCGAGATTGCGCCTGTCATTGGCAAGAACCTCGAACATCATACAAATGACAGTAAGATTTTCTTCAGCTCTGCCCCCAGTTTTGATTAAGAGCACCCGGGGGGACTGGTCTGAGAGTCCTACCACCAGCCTCTTGAGAGTTCTGTCGCCTCGCCGCATATTTAGGGTCCCACCATGTCGTACAGTCACTGTACATTTACAAACGTCCATGCTTTCTGTAAGATTCGAACCCGGGCCCTTTGGTACGGCAGTCAGCGTCGCTAACCACTACTCCACTTGGGCGTCACAGTTATTGTACTACCATGAAACATACCAAAGATTCAGCTCCTGACGCAAGATGCATAGAAAATGCAAAAAGAACAGATATTTCAACTATCGATTTTAAGGGAAAGAAAAATTTAATTTTGAGGAGAAAAAAAGATTATAAAGCAACAATTATTTAAAAAAAGGCATTCTCTGCTTAACATTTTGTATGTAACTAATCATCTTAATCATTAAAATACTGAAGTTTTTGTTGGAATCATTGGAGAATAGTTGTTTACTATGTATTAACCTGTAAGTGTTCAAATTGAGTTTCTATCGTACATCTAACATATAAATAAAATAAGCGAAATGAAATAAAATGAAAGATAAAATATACTTTAAAATGCATGAGTACCTTAATTAAAAGTAAATTAAATTTCTGAAAGATAGAATTAATTCTTTGCGAATATGAAAATTCAGGAGGGAATATTTTTGAAAAGTCTTCGGAGGAATATATTTGAAATTTTTTTCCGATTAATTGTAATAACAAATTCAGAGGCAAAAAGGCATAGATTAAAGGAAAACTATTTCTATAATAAAACTTATTTGTAAAACTTTAACAACATAAGAGATTCTCAAAGTAAGTACAAGGAATGATAGGACAGGAGAAAGGAAATGATCGATATTAGCAAAGAATATGACATTTTTAACGAACTGAAATGAAATGCATAATTTCAACTGCAAGTCACAATTGCTTCTCATTTAGAGATAAGCATTTAAATGCTTCATTTTATACCTTTACCTATGAATTATTACGAAAGTTCTTTACCGTGAAAATTCTTTAAATTAAGCATCTGTTTAATTTACATTGCAGTTTTTGAAAATGAACTGCCTTATGGTTGTCATCGCCAGCATCGCAGGAGATTTGCAACACCACTCGCGTTACGAAACCGCACATAGGCGAGAATATCCTGAGTGTTGGACGCAAGTGATGCCTTAGAAAACAAACACTATTAAATGCTCTGGTCATAGATCTCCTGCGATAGTGGAGATTCCTGCCATGCTTATCCGATATATATTCTGTGTGACTATGACGTTTTCTCCAAAGTGAAAGAAGAATTGTGAGGAATTCATTACAACTTTACAGTAGATCCATTACAGTACATACGAGATTTTTCGTGCTTTTGGCAGTCTCTGTGAAGCATCTAAAAAAGTGGGCGCGCTGATAGTGTGCGATGCCTTCCAGTAACTTCGCAGAAAGTGATAATAATAATTATCCATAACTTGCCCCTCCATAAGCACTACATGTGAGCAGAAAGTGATACATATCCCAGAAGATGGATTATATTCATGGATAATAAGTGTTTATACTTATAAATAATAAATCTAAGAGCTTATAAGGTATTTCTCCCGCCTTCTTTGCATGCGTTTTCGAATACACTCGGCGCGTATTCGAGAGGTCCGAGGTTCTAGTCCCGGCGAGAGAATTGCTCCTTTTCACGATTTCTGCTTGCAAAATAACCTAATGACAAGCCACTGACTTGTTACTATTATTTATTATTCCAACCCGTGATTATTTGTAGCAATATAATTGCAAAATAACAGTTCTTCTGCTTTCTATGATCTGTGAAGTGTTATAGAGTTGAATGTAGAGTCTATTAGGTTATTTCGAAGCAGGAGACATGAAAAATGAACAGTGCCCTCGCCGGGACTCGAACCTCGGACCTCCTGAATACGCGCCGAGTGTGCTGACCATTACACCACGAAGGCATGCTAATAAGGCGGGAGAAATATACATATTTCCCCTCTTAAAGGGCAACTGGGATTAGGGGACCCAATCGCCCCATCCTGGCGGTGGAGAAGCATCATCTACCATCGTTTTTAGTTCGGGTGTCACTGTAAAGTCTATTAGTTTATTTCGAAGCAGGACACATGAAAAATGAGCAATGCCCTCAATGGGACTCGAACTTTGGACTTCTCGAATACGCGCCGAGTGTGCTGACCATTACATCACGAAGGCATGTTAAGAAGGCGGAAGAATACTTTATATACTTCCTTTCTTAAAGAGCGACTGGGGATCAGGGGCCCAATCGCCAAATCTTGTTGGTCGAGAATCATCATCCACCATCATTTTTATTTCGGGCACCACTGTAGAATCTATTAGGTTATTTCAAAACAGGAGACACGAAAAATGAGCAATGCTCTCGCCGGGACTAGAACTTCGGACCTCTCCAATACGCGCCGAGTGTGCTGACTATTACACCAAGAAGGTATGCTAACAAGGCGGGAGAAATACCTAATGTACTACTCCTCTTAAAGGTCGACTGGGGATTAGGGAACCCAATCGCCAAATCCTTATGGTGCAGAACCGTCATCCACCACTTTTTTTATTTCGGGCGCCACTTTAGAATCTATTAGGTTATTTCGAAGCAGGAGGCATGAAAAATGAGCAGTGCCTTTGCCGGGATTCGAACGTCGGATCTCTCGAATACGCGCCGAGTGTGCTGACCATTACACAGCGAAGGTGTGCGAAGAAGGCGGGAGGGATACCTTATATGAATACTTCATCAGTATTTTTGGATTTAATGAATCTTACGTGATTCAGGAAAAGCAAACAATATGGATGCTCATGCAATATCTTAACCCAATTTTAGTTTTAATCTACATCAACACAAGTACTTTTTTTATTATTATCTACTAAAACTTTTTATAAGTTTAGCTTAATGAAAGGGGAATTTATATACTGGTCTACAGAAACTAGATTTTTATGGGCAATTTCTATTTTTTTTTACCGTGAACTGTAAAAACGTTTTCACGATTTTAACCACGAATTACAAATAAATGAAGCTTTTTACAGAATATATTGAAACAATTTGTTATATCTATAATTAAGGCTACCTATTAGATATCGTCAAATACTGCTGTTCCAATCAAAAAAATTCACAGCAGTACATAGAAATCTATCATGTCCGACTAGCTAATTTCTGTTGATACTATGTGAGTGCTTCCATCTCTTCATAAAAATTTTCCTTTGTGAATAGTGTGGTAATGTGTGTTATATTATTAGAAGTTATCGCTTTTAACTCGAAAGCCGCTAATATCATTAATACCTACATCATCGGTTTACGTAAAAAATTACAATTTCTATTTATTTAATTTCTTTTGTAAATAAATAGAAGTGTATTTAAACATCTTTCTAGCTTCTGTCGAAAGCAAAGCCTAAAACTTCAAATGGAAATTGTTTAACATTTTATGTTAAGATTTCCGAATGATCTTTGTGTTCTGTTATTGAAAAGCGAAATTTCAAAAGCGAAAAGTCGTCTTTCTTCCTTTTTATGCAAAATGTGTCTTAATACTCATCTTTCCATTTAAATTAGAATGTGGAGATTAATATTGCATTATCAACGTATGATGCTTAAAGCAGGGATCTCTAACACTTTGTTGTACCTTAAAACTTAGACATTCGGAGAGGTGGTGGGCACATTTATTCCTTCAAAGTAAATTTATAGGATGAAATAGTTAGTAATATGCAAAATATTCAAAAAAAAATGTTCCAAAAACATAATTCTAAGCTATAAAAATTATTCATGGTATTTTTAAGTAAAATAAATAATTTCTAAGTGATACAGACAAAAGTTAACAAATACTTTAGTTTACAAGTCGTTGGTATATATGTTTTTTTTATAAAATTGTAAGTCAGTGTGGTATTCGGTATTGCATTTCATAAGATATTCCTTCATAATTAGGAAATTATGATAAAATTCCTTCCCCTAAGCAATCATCAAGATGTTCATCTGTAATTCGAGATTTGTACTTTCATATTCATCGTTGAAAACAACGATATTTGACATTTTTTAATTTTTGACACATATCCGAGTCAAAATGACACACTGGACGAAACGCCATGACCATACCTTCAGTCTGAGACAATTCCAATTAAACCGGGACGTCTGGTAAGCCCATTTAAAATTATAAATCAATAATTATAAACACATTTTTTAAGGAAATATGTTTATATTTCTCTAATTAATTACTAGCTACAAAAAAATATAATAACATTTCATTGAAAATTAAAATTTGTTTTTCATTATTGGACAACCAAAACATAAAATCACAGGCGGGCCCAGTAGTGCCCGCAAGCATAGAGTTGGGGGACCCCTGCTTTAGGGTAATTTTTAATATTTTAAAATTAATAAGATTTACGTAATATTTTGTAGAGATATTATGTATTTTTTGAAAGCAGAAGATCTGAAAAATGAGCAATGCTTTCACTGGGACTCGAACCACGGACCTCTCGAATACGTTACGAGTATGCTGACCACTACATCAGGAGGGCAATCTAAGAAGGTGGGAGAAATACCTTACATATTTCCCCTTTTAAAGTGCGACTGGGGATTAGGTGAGCCAATCGCTAGATCCTGGTGGTGAAGAATCATCCTCCACCAACTTTATTAGTTCGGGAGCCAACTGCCAGTTCGGGAACCAGCCTTAAAGTGGACATTAAGTTATTTCGAAAGCAGGAGTTGTAAAAAAGGAGCAATGACCTCGCCGGGACTCTAACCACGGACCTCTCGAATATGCGTTGAGTGTGTTAACCACTACACTACGAAGGTACGCTAAGAAGGCGGGAGAAATACCTTATAAGATAAACAAACGTTACTTATTTTAAAAATGTTTTGTATTCAAAACTGTTTCCTAAAGGAAAGAAATTACACACATGAAAGACGTAATTCTAAGAAGGGAGTGAATGTGATTGAATTTTCTCAGTATTAATTAGCTAATGGGCCACTAAGCGTTCTGTATTTTATTATATTAAATGCGGAGAATTATGTATTGTTCTTCATGTCGCTTTTCTTTTACTGAGTGTAACTTTCGTTTCGTCTTGCAACCGAATCGTGAATTTAAAGAAATATTAATTGATAAAGGAAACTCCTTAAAAATGATTAATATACATTTCCATACAACACATTTTTGTATTAAAGGAATTCTTTTCTCAGAAAGATATTTTGCCATAGCAGTGTTGCATAAATTGTAGAGAAAAGTAATGAATGTTGGTGTCAATATGTTACTGAGTATGGCAAATTATAGCTGTAATTTAAATAAAAAAATTACAAAGCTTCTAAACTGCACAACTGAATTTCATGTTTATAATAAAATAGGCAAAATGTATTTGCAATAACTCAAGGAAGTGAGTTTTTTCAAAAATTTTGCTGTTTGTTTGTGTTTTAAGATTTACCACATGCCACTTGGAAATAATTTCTAATTGTTGTATAACTATAAGACATTTTAAATCTTTAATTTAAAATATTCTTCGCAATACAAAATAAGTTTACTCAAAGTAATAAATATTTTAGCAGATTTTTCAGATTAGTTGCATTGTTATAAAGAATCTTGAAAAAGATTTCGGATTATATGAAATATTTCTAATTTTCATGCAGACAGTACTTTTTCTATTTGGAAAAAGATATGATTAAGAAAGTTAATAGGTAGACATTTTAGATACATGATTATTTGATTTTAAACTACTTCGAAAGTATTGAAATTATACTAACATTCTTTAAAAATGGGTTTTTTTTATACCAAAAGCTACATCTAATTACTTAAAAGCGCACATAAAAAATCATAAAAACTTTATTAATTTTTCTGCATTGTTAACAGGACTTATGTCTCAAACATCAAACACAAAAATAATTTTATTAAATTAGGATGCTGAGAAATAGAGAATGTGAGAATGTTTCCTGTGAGAAAATTGTTTCATTGAAAATGTAGGAAAAAGGAAAAAAAAATCTTTCTGTCTTGTTCACGTTCCTTTTTTTTCAGATTCTTGTGGAATACATTCTTTATCCGTTAATCCAAACTCAGATAGACCCAAGTCGGAAAACACTTCACGCCAGTCCTGTTCCAATTATACTGACAGTGGAGCTGTAGTGGAGAGGACAACCAAGACTTTCAGACTACAACTGATAAGCCAACTACTGCTCAAACACAGGAGCCTCATCATTCACGTTATAGCAGACATATAAACTCATCGAAAGTGATTATTTAATTGTTGTTCGAGTTTTACCAAGAAGTTGTTTAAAACTTAAAGTGGATAGTTTTCAAAGAAAAAACAAATAAAAAGAATAGACATTTCTGTTTTCACCATATGGCGTACGGCATGAAATATTATGTTTCTTTGTGTCATTAGCATTGGCAATAATAGTTTAGATTTCTGAAAGAGATGTAAAACATCGGCTGTAATTCCTTTTCTGTCGTCTGTTTTTTGTAGATATTCAGGGTTTTTAGCTACGATTTTTTAAGGTTTTTTTTAAAAAAGGTAAGTGAAATCTTTTTTTCTTAATTTAAAATTTTGAACTGGAAATCTGCAATTTCTTTCTTCATTTATGCTGGAATCTCAGGGATATTGAAATTTTGAAATTTCCCAATATTTGGTAGTTTTTGTTCCTTTGCTAACGTGATAGGATATGTTTTCCATTTCAGTCTCGCACTGTGTGTCGAATAAGACACACGTGGTAATTTTCGTCTTGGAAATAATCAGTTTTTATTTTGTGAGTATTTAGTGTGTATCATGAACATTTTCATATACACATAGTTTGAATTATTTATCTATATTTATAGATTCAACTAGAAGCAAATACCTTAGATTTAATGTATTTCAAGTGAAATGTGTTTATGAAATTTCCCACTTGCAATATGCCATTTTTGCTGTTATGAATGTCAAGTCATTATTCCGAATCTATTTCATACAAATTTAGATTGAGACATTTGACATTTAATCTGTTGATTATCGACTAAATTTTCTGAGCTCCAGTGTTTTCTTTTGTGAATTTTAAGGAAACCTGCATCCCTAAATTCCCTCATTTGAATATCAAGGAGAAAAATAATATTTTTATGAATAAGATGTAACTGGAAAGTAAATCTCGAGTTATCACTTGCAGATTAGATTAGATTAGACCATCAGATGAGGAATATTCTTTAAGATGCTCTGCACCGGCTTTAAGACATTCAGCTTTTATGTTCAACTTATGGAATCATCTACCAACTACTACGCCTAGCTTTGCAAGTGGCTCCGCGATCAGCAGCGTTTATTAAACAAATATCGCATACAGAATTTATATATTGATAAATACAATAATAATGCCGATGTTACAATAGTAATTCAGATTATGTGTTGCATACATTTTAAAAAAATTTTGCTAAATTCCTAAATAAAAATATAAATGTTGTTATACATGAAATTCAGTAGAGTTTTAGAACTTTGATAATTACATAATAAAAATTGCATATTAAGAAACAAACATGTAAATACATAAATAGGTACAGTAAATAAAAATTAAAAATTTAGAATTAGATAAATGTCTAAATACAATAATGAATGTTGTTATGTAGGAAATTAATATAGTATTAGAATTTTGAGAATTATATAATAAAAATAAAAAATATATATAAATACGCAATACCTAAATAAATATGTAAGTAAATGAAACATAACTACATAACTAAATCCTTAAAAAATTCATTACAAATTATGAAACTGATCTACATAATGTATGAGAATAAGGGGGACTGAGAATATAAGTTATTGTAAAGAGTTTAGAATAAGAGTTTAATTCTTAAATAGAGATTTCTTGAATGAAGAGTGAAGCGTAGTTCTTGAATAAAAATTGATGGAACATAATTTTTGAATGAATTAGCATGACTTAAGTGAAACTTTCTTGTAAGTTCTTGATAGAAAGTAATTCTTGATTAAAAATCTTAACTGATAATCTTGAGTTGAAACTTGATTAATATATTTAAGATTAATGTATTAAGGAGATGGAGTTGCAAAATTTTCTTAAATTCTTGAACTTTATAAATTTCTGCAAATGGATTAGGCTTCTCTTGAATTTATTAACATTATTTTTTTAATGATTTATACATGTTCTTCAAATAGGGGGACGATCTATAATAAAAATCTTGACTAGGGATGAGAATGGATATGAGTTTGGAGATCTTGAAGATGTACTTAAATAAGAATGGTCTTGAGTGAAAGCATAGAAATATATTTTTAAGATGTAAGTAAATAAAATGAGGTAGCATAAAGGATGGCGTATTAAATAAGGTAAACGAACATTGATAATATGATTTCAAGTTCCTTATCGATGTTTGCGAAGATATAATTTATTATATTTTGAAGTTATAATTTATTATATTTTGAAGTTAATTATTTACACAATTATTAAAAAGTAATATTCTAAGTTGCAATGACTTAGAATATTACTTTTTAATAACTGTTGAAACCATAACTGAGCAGAAGTTAAATTGAATGCTTTAAGGTGATAATCTTTGGCAAGGTTGCAGTGAAAGAGAAAATGATCTAGTGTGCCTTCATTCCCACAGTACAGATATTTGTATGGCAAAGTCCGAATCTATGAAGATATTCTGTAAATGGACCATGAGCTGTTAGGAAAAGTGTATTTGGACGGTTGGTAGGTATTAATGGTCTGAAAGGATTTGATATGAAAGTAAAAGTTCATCTGCTGGTTGCTGCTTGAATCAAGTTTTGCTTCCGTAAGTGCATTAGTTCTGTTTCTAATTTTGCTTTTAGTAATGATATTGGATATAAAATTGAGTAAATTGGAAGGGAAGAACTGTTCGCTGCCTCTTTTGCTAGTTCACCTGCGAAATCGTTGTCACTATTACCGATGTGTGCTTTAATTCATTTGAAATTTGGCCTATGATTGTTTCGAAATTTAGAAAGTAGAATATGAATTTTTTGTACAATAGGAGATTGACTATTCAGTTGTACTATCACTTGCAGAGTCATTAGGTTTATTTTGAAGTAGAAATACAAGAAAAATTAGCAATGCTCTTGCCGGAACTCGAACCAGGATCTCTCGAATATGCGCCGATGGTGCTATCGTTACACCACGAGAGCATGTAGAAAGGAGGGAGAAAATAACTTATATACTCCCCGTTTTAAAGGGCGACTGGAGGTTAGGGGACCCAATCGCCAAATCCTGGTGGTAAAGAATCATCATCCACCACCTTTTAGTTCAGGCGACACTGCAGAGTCATTAGGTTTATTTTGAAGCAGGAATACAGGAAAAATGAGCAATGTCCTCGCCGGGACTCGAACTCGGACCTCTCGAATACGCGCCGAGTGCGCTACCGTTACACCACGAAGGCACACTGAAAGGAGCGAGAAAATACCTTATACACGAAAGCGATTAATTTTCATCGCTAAGGTGATTAGTTTTTTTTTTTGAATTCCCACCAAGGTAATTACTTTTTTTTTGTTCTCGCTAAGGCAGTTTTCTGGAATCCCTTTTCCTTTTTATAGGAAACGTTTTGGCAGAAGATGACAAAGTACGTGATATTACTGTACGAAACAACTAAGATTAGTTATTCCCTACAGGAAGTCAAACGAGTCTTGGTACTTAACAAAACAAATGTAAAAAGAAGTCTTTGTCTTGGAAGTACTAGTGGTAATCTATAGGGAAATGCAATAGATTGATATTGCTACTTAGTTTTGTATCTTATCCATTTCTGACGTTTTCTCACCTTTAAACATTTGGGCTTCGATTGTGCCTCAAAAGCAAATGGTAGTTTTTTTATCTGGCGTATGTGAGTCCCAGTATATCTGAAAAGTTACACATTGCTATACTTCTGAAATCCTACGGAAGGGAATTAAATGCATCCGAATTTTAAATTTATATCTTCTTTAACATATGCTTTACTGGAAGAAATCAAGTGCCGTTGACAAAAACACTTTAAAATGACACACAATTTTATAAAGTTTGATTTTTTTTTCTGGGGTCATAATGAGTGAGTGATACCGAGTTTAAGCTACGGAATGGAAATTTAGTATGTTCACCTTTTATGACATAAAATATTAAAATATTTAGTGTAACGCGCCTGAGTCTGAGAAGTACAGAGAAATTTTTATTTTGCACATTTAAAAGAAATTTTTAATATCTATAGTCATTTGGCGATTACATTACTGCCATAATCTTTAACTGTAACCTTCGAACTTCTCGTGTTTAGAATGAAAATTTAGAATTTATGGACACCTCCTCACCATTATTATATAGTTTTGTATTCCATTTTTATATTTCTGTACTGCATTAGTGCCATAATCTTTAACTGTAACCATCGAGCCTGTCGTGTTTAGGAAAAAAATTTAGAATTTATAAACAGCTCCTCACTACTATTATATAATTTTATATTTCCTTTTATATTTCTATATTTCATTAGATGACTACATTAATGCCATAATTTTTAACTTAACCTTAAAACTTCTTGTGTTTTGAATGAAAATTTAGAATTTATGAACAGCTCTTTACCATTATTATATAATTTTATGTAAGTGCACTTTTGTCTGATTGGGCCATTGTAAAATAATATTACTCTTTCTATCATATGATTACATGATAGAAATGGGAGTCTTTGGTAGGATTTTGAAATGAGGGAATGAATGTATGAGTGGGTGAAAACATAATTGTTTCATTTATACCATATTCCACAATTATCAAATATTTCATTTTTGATTAAGAATATCTGTGTGAAAGGGATGTCAGGATCTCACAGAGTTTAGTTCAAATTTAGTTGAACAAAACTTTATGAAGAAAGTATCTGGCAGATGACAATTTTCGGGATTTGATTGTCAAAAGAGGATTTCCAGTCTTAGAAGTGCTGTGTACAAAATAAAATCGTTTAAGAATTCCATTTAGGTATGAAAATCATTACTTTGGAAATCGACATTGTGAAGTCAAAATACAAAGCTCGAGGATCTAACGATTATCATTCTGAAGTATAAATAGCAGCCTTCGTGGTCTAAAAAGATAGTATCAAAAAGAACATCATAAACATATTTTAGCAATTTATCTATTTCGATTTCAATAAGTAATTTATATTGCCACAAACGATACTGTTTTAAATATTTTTTATGTTTTACATACCTTCCAGTGACTATAAAGTTCCTTTGAAGAGAATTGCACTCGACTTATACCAATGTACTGACTACCAAAAACTCATCAGTACAAAAATATTGGAAAAAAGTAGTCTCAACTCTTTGAAAATATCCAAGTTTCCATATGAAAAAGAATAAGGATTTCCGCTGCAAAAACGCAGAAAGTTTTAAGAAAAATGGATATGAGTAATGATTTGGCATTTTCATCTAAGAATTATTTGAATATTCGGAAGCTTCTTTATTTTATTAGCTTCTAAAGAAACTAATTAAAGCCTAAGAACAGAATAATTTGGGGAAACGAAAATAATAGATATTTTGAATTGATAGTGGTCGACATAGATAGAAGAGAAATTGATTTTCTTTCGTGTAGGTACAACTGGTAAGAACATTAATGCGATTTAAATAGAAAGTCACAGTTTTTTTCTTCGAAACACACAACATCCGCAAAGGCAATGAAGTCTGATGCTAAACCTTCTTTAAAGAGGCTGATCACAAAACTATGAAAAAAGTGTAAGGTTTATCCTAAGTTTATTAACAGTTATTTTAAATTATGATTCTTTCCTATTTATTCTAATTTCAGCTTACAATTTATTGCCAGAATCTAATTTCAGATACGCAGTGAATGCAAATGAATAAGAGTACTATTTAAGTCGATGCTTCACCGACTTCTACAGAGAGAGTCTCATTTCCTGACTATCGCGCGTTTGCCTTTTGGCTAAGTTCTCTCTGAGCTACTACGTTCGGCCATAATTTAGGCCCTTGCTTGGCTTCGCCGATTAAATTTAATACTTGGGCTAACTACTTAGAATTCTGTTAGCTTCTGCTATACCTTTCAGATAGCTTTAGTTAAGCTTAGTTTAGTTTAAATTCATAATTATTTAAGTTCAATCCCAAGTGGAGATTTTGTGTATACTCCAAGTTAGGAGTTGATTGTATTTATTCTGAGAAATAAAGGGTAATTCAGCCTTCTTACGTGTTTATTCACACATTTAAGCGATTATTCGCTTGTTAATGTTCGTGGGGTTCTAAGATAGAACACTGGAATTAAATAAGTAAAACCCCACAAAAGTTATAGATTATTTTCTCTGCAAAGATGAAATAAATAGTAAAAATGGAATAAGAATATTACATGAATAAAAATATTAAATGTAAACAATTTTTGAGAAATTCTTTCTGTTTGAGGACAATGGGGGAATTCATATGACAAACTAAACATAAAAATTATTGATAGTTACAATTTCGTTCATTAAAAAGGCAGTTTTCGAACGGTAGAATTTTTTTTTAATGATGAAAAGATTATCAATGAATATTGAGCCTGACTGACAAAATTTGATAAATTTCTTTCAGAATGAAGTACACTTAACAGTCAGTGTTTGATTTGTTTTGGGAGCATAAAATAATTCCAAACCCTAACAGACATTAAGAGAATTATCGCTGTATCTGAAACTAACTACAAAGTCTAGGAAATGTTTTAAAATAAATCTTTTTATTTAACACAAACTTTGAACATAAATGCACTTCTTGTGCTAACGAAATCAACCAACAATTGTGCGAGGGAACTAAAGTAACGAAATTGAAGTTCAAATTTAAAACGTAGACTAGTAGTCAAAGATTACATAATTAAATGTAAATCGAAGTTGGCTCAACTAATTGGAGTAACAACTTAAATGCCGGCAGCAAAGAACTCAAAGCTGAATAATTACAAAGGTGCTAAAAATGAACTTAACAGAGACGAATAATTGTTCGTGAAAGACATTTGTAACTTAATAATTACAAACTTAAAAGTACTATGACCTCGAAACCTACAAACACACTGTGTTTCACAATCCAAAAACTTCAACTAAAATACTCTCTAATTCATTTACATTTTTTTTGAGGAAACAGAAAGGAGGAGTTATAGTAAAGGCTAAAATTATAAATAACTGTTTAATTTAAATAATAATGCTTCACGTTCATTAAGAAGTAAATAAAGTGTAAAGTAATTAGAGGAATTTTAAGTTATAAAATGGAGTATATTTCAAGTACATAAATATTATTAAACTGTGTGACTGTTTAAAATTTTCTTCTCTTGCTATTTTATTTATTTATTTTTCAAAGTATGTGCAAGGAAAATTAAGTAGTTTTCAATTAATTTGAAACAATTAATATTTCAGTATTAATCAATAAAAATCGATTAATAAGCGACTGAAATTAAAGCATATTACTTGAGGGATTTGGACATAAAATGCGTTTTATGCTTCTCATATTGCAATGTTTGAGTTTGAATTAATCAATTTTATGCAGGTTAATTATGATGCATAATAAATTCATTTGCATCTCTTCTAAAACAGTATTGATTCCATTTATAATATTTTGTGCAGCACATCGTTTAAGTTCAAATTTTCTGAAACAAAATTCGCTATTTCTAAACAAAAATGTATTACTTTTAATAACTTAAATTACGCGATTTAGCAAGAACCCCTTCGATTGCAGGTTTAGAACACTCTATTACGGTATCATACTTCTAAGTTACAACTTCGTATCAATTAAGTTTAGAATTAAAAGGAATGCTATGATTAATGGTAAGAAAAGAATTTTCATTCTTCTCAAAGCGAGATACTTTCATATATCTCTGACGAATGTCTTAACCTCCCCTTTTAGTGCGTTCACGATAATAAATCTACCTTGAAATATTATACGAATTATGGGACCAATCAATTATTAGCGCCAAAGTTCTGTTCAAATGCTTTCAAAAGTGAGTTCAAAATGAATAACTTTTAGGCTTCACAAAGACTGCAGTTCGCTTAATTTTCACAGGAAATAGCGATCCTTTCACATACCTTTTCCATCTTTACTTTACTGATCCGTCTTCTTCGCGAGAAATGATCATGATCAACTACCATCTCAGGTGTAAATAAATAGAAAATTTAATGGAGAAATACCTAAAGGTGACGAATATGCTGTGAAACTGTGCAAAGCATAAGTTGCGTGAAGCAAAACTGACTGAAATTTGTCAAAGGCTATACTTTGAGAAATATTTTGTTCATTTCGTTGGATGTTTTATTTCTTAAGATGTAATACCGCTAAAGAGGGACTTTAGTATAAGAAACAAAATATCGGATTTAAAAAATATAAATTAATTACAAAAGATACTGGCAGTCACATACGAGATGCACGTCAGTAAAGAGAAAGAGTTTAAGAGGTGCATGTTATGAAAGTTGTTTCTTTTGCCTTGATAAAAAGTTGTATAAATTTCAGTAATTTTTAAAATTTATTTATTTATTTTTTTATTATGAAGTAAAATATGCATTTTTTTAAAGAAAACTCTATCATAAATCAGATTTATCCAGTTTTCAAATATTTCCTTCATTACAGATTTCCCTTGAATTCTGTGTTTTATCTTCTTCTTACATGTTATGTAAAAGCATTTTACCTAGAAATAGAATGCAGTAGATTTGAACGATTTGCTCCGGAACTGATTCGAAGAACTTTACTGAGCGAATTTAACTCTGATTCCAGGAAACGGAATTGTAATTCATTTACAGTTCACGAACAATTCTTATGGGAAGCACGCCAGGAGTAGGGATTTGCTATTCGTTCACGACCTGATGCAATTTACTCTGCGAACGGTGCCTGATTCGCAAAATAAGAGCGGTAAGAAGTTGGAAGCATGCCAGGAAAGTTTGATTCCCATTTTAGAGTAGAAAAGAATGCTCATCATATCATGTTAAAAGTGAGTAATTTAAGATCGAATTTTTATCATTTCGCAATTTTTTAAAATTTGTGTATTCTAAAATCATTTATTGTTACTTCTGTGTAGAATGGAGGTGTTTTAGGAAGTCTGAAAACTACAGTTGAAAGAAAGGAGTTGGTGTTCGACTGAGTTACAACTTCCGATTCCCACAACTTGCTCGATTC
>KK118803.1:251874-281895 GCA_000611955.2 Stegodyphus mimosarum | reverse complement strand
TCACCTTTCCTTCCGGATCTTTTTCATTAAGGTCGTTGTTAGTGAACGGTGAGTCATATGAAAGAATGCAGAACGGTTCTGATCCAATCACTTAAAAGAATGCTTTTGCTTATCTCTAAAATGCATGCTTTTTGATATTATGTATTATAAAATTAACGAAAGCAAAGCTAACAATTTAACATTCTCTTCTGAAACCACCTGTGATCTGAATTTTAAAAGTGAAAAGTGTGAATTTGTGCGTGTGTCTACATTTGAAACAAGCAAGTAAATTATTTGATTGGCTCCCTAAAAAGGAGGATTTTGCTCATCTATAGAACGCAAGCTTTTGGTGCTACATATTTAAGAATTAACAAAAATAAAGCTGACAGTTTAACATTCTCTTCTGAAACCTATTGTAACTTGAATTTTGGATTTCAAAACTCTGAATATGTGCATGTGTCTACATTTGAAATAAGAAAGTAAATGTTCTGATTCTCTCCTCCAGTAAAAGAGCGATGCTGTCCATTGATAGAATGTTCGGTTTCTAAATATTTTAGAATTAACAAAAACAAAGCTGATAATTTAGCCTTCTCTTCCGAAATCTCTAGTGACTGGAATTTTGAATGTGAAAACTCTGAATGTATATGTGTCTACATTTGCAATAAAAGTACAAGGTATATATGCGCATATCTACAAAGAGGTAAATTAATGAAAAACCTCTCATTGCATTGAAGCGACTGATTTCATTAGACAGAGAGATGCTTTAATGGATTGATTTTTTAAAGTGCAACTAACTGGCTTACATTACATTTAAGTTGTGCATGAAGAAAGTCACAAAAATATCCATCTTACAAATATATAAAAATAATTCTCAGTTTTAAGCAATTTTTTTTTCAGTTAGTAAACCTAAAATGAAAACGTAATTTTGGATATAATCATTCTGTGATTATTAACAGGAAGCTCTCAAAATTATTCTTTTCATAAAACAGCAGTTCAAACAGTCATTCTAAGTTTTTACAAAATCGGTTGTAATATTTTTCTCCTTTAAATAAGAAATCCGCTGGAATAAGAATTCAGTAATATTTTTCGTTATTACGCAATTAACACCTGTAAGAGAAGTTTCGGAGGAAATTAAAGTTTCCACAAGAACGCCAAATTGTACCAAGAAAGGTTAATATTTATCCTCCAAACTACGTTTAATTAAATTTAGCACAAAAAATTTAAACTATTTTCATTAAAATTTAAAAATGTTTCCAGCATGGTTAAGTTCTTTTCTTTTAAGAAAAAATAGCAGAGTAGAAGAAAGTAATTAATTAAAAAAGTGAAAATCTTACAAAGACGTCAAAAGAAAGAAGGAACTTAGATTAAAAATACTACAATTCTGTTTCGTAACTTCTACACGCTGAGAAAGAAAATGTGAGCTAGCCCTTTTTTTAGAGAATAAAATGTTTCATTACTTCCCAAAACATAATGCATATATCAGTAGCAATGCATACAAACTTCTTAATGAAAGCGGAGATTGAGAAGGAAGTAGAAAAGATCGAATCCTCTTTCTTGTACGTAATTATCATCTGTTTTTCATTTGTGGTACATTTCGTTGGATGTTTCTATCGCAAGCCCAGGTACAAGGAATACGGCAGAGTTGGAGGAAAGAAAATTAACTACATAGTTCAAGCAGTTTCTAACCCGAGGAATTAAAATAAAAAGAATTATTCTAATTACGTTATTCCTTTGATGTCTTACATTTTTCTTGACTTTCAGAGGCATTTATTATGTGTTTTTGTAAGATATTATTTTCAACACTTGTCCTCATTTGTAACGTTACATATTGATTTATACATACTTAGTTGAAACACAATTTGTAACGAATCGGTAAAGCTTCCCAAAGCTTTATTTTATTTTTTTCACATTATTTTTTCTTTTCCTAAGAACCTGTTTAAATGCTGCAAAGTTATAAAAGATCTCCAAGCAATGTGTACTATATAGAGAATGTGCAGTGCAACAAGGAAATAATTACAATTAATTGTGTTTTTACACGAATTTGATTTAACACGAGTTTAAAATAAATGCTTCATTCTTTTTTTAAGGGTGTCATTTTAATTTAACAGAAGAGGATTAAACCAATTTTTAAGAAAGTTTTTTTTACTTCCTTGTACGAAGTAAAGGAAGCATAGTAATCGCAAAAAATTTCGGGTATCGTATTTCAACGAAAATATCCATTTTGACCACTCTCGATTCCATCTGAATGATGTTTTTGTGTTACATCTTCCCTTACGGACAGAATAAAAGACTCTTTTTCTCAAACAGGATTGTGAAATAGAATTAAAATGGAATCAGAAAAGGTATTTTTCATGACATATGTACGTATGTATGTATGTATGTATCTCGCAAAACTCAAAATCGGATAGCCTCAGAACGTTGAAATTATATATATGGAACTGCTTTAACATGTAGTTGTGCATCTCCCTTTTTGGTTGCAATCAGCCGCACCAAAACATATTTATATACCCACTCTGTTACTCAGTTCGATGAGCTAAGTTTTTTTATTCTTATATGTTGATAAATTGCGCAGATTTTGCTTTAAAAGTGATTGAATTATATCGTTCTTATGTTCCGGTTAATGATTTTACGCCTTTAAGTCAATATGAAAGCAACAGCTGTAGAATTATCAACAATTTAAAAGTTCCACTAAGCATAACGTTACCGTCGTTTGTTTACATTTAAACCTTAGTAGCTTAGTGAATTAAGTCAATTTCTGCACCAACTTCAATGTCTTTTGCCGAGTGGAACCAAACGTTATACGTATCGAAAAATCTGTCTTTCTGCCTAATTTTAATTAATTTAAACTCCAATTTGATTGCAAAACTTTTTAATGGTGTTCAACCGTTTTATATCTTTCTGTATTTTACAATTTTTAAGGAAGATGTTTTGAGATTTTATGCATTTTTTTATTGCCGCGAAGTGAGAACTGAATTGATTGAATGAATAATACAGGGTGTTTATAAAGTCTCGGACCAATTTTGATGTTTAATAACCCATAAAACAATGAAGATATAAACAAACTTATGGCATTTATTGATGGAATAACTTATATATTTTCCTTTTCAGGTTTGAATATCTTTACTTTTGTAAATATCGTCTGCGCGTGAGGTTAATTTCAGATAATTTCATTTTCCAGTCTAAATATCTGTACTTTTCTGTAATGTTCTCCGATGAAGCATCCTTTCATCTTTCTGGCATTGTTAATCGCCACAATGTGGGCATATGGGGATCTGAAAAAACCCATGAATACCGTGAGGCACAAAGGGATTCCCCAAAGGTTAATGTGTGGTGTGGACTAACGCACGACCGAGTCATCTGGCCTTTCTTTTTTACAGAAAAGACGGTTTCATCAGTCGTATACTTAGACATGTTGGAAAACTTCGCATTTCCACAACTAGAAGAGCTTCAGCCACATGTCCTTTTGCAACAAGATGGTGCACTACCTCATTGGGGTCCATCGTTCGTAGTTCTTTGAATGGCCATTTTATAGGAAGATGGATTGGGTGAGGAGATCCAATTCCTTGGCCACCCAGGACTTTTTCCTTTGGGGGTTTGTAAAGGACAACGTTTACAAAAGAAGAGTGTCGAACATTGATGACCTAAAAGCCAGAATTACAACCGCAAGAGCCTGTGTGGATTCCGACATGCTTGCCGGTACCTGGCGTGAAATTGAATATCGACTTGATATTCGCCGTGCGACGAAGGGAGCACACATCGAAGTTCATTGACAAGGGTCATGAAACGTTTTGAGTCTATCTAACATTTTATGTTATTAATTTGAATCTATCTTTATTGTTTTATGAGTTATTAAACATCAAAATGGGTTCGGGACTTTATAAACACCCTGTATATCTCTAATGAAATTTAGGCAAATAAGTTTAAATGAAATGCAGCAAAAAATGTGCATAACTCAATAATCCGTACAAAGAAGTCATGTGGTGTTCACATCCAGATTTTTTCCCTTACATTCTAAGACAAATAATTTTTATTTGTGGCATGATAGTATGTGACAGCTAGTGGAAAGAAATAAAGCGCGTCCCTACGGCTAGTAGTAAGTCACATATTAATTTTTTAAAATGATTTTGTTAACGAATTATCAAACAAGATCTTAATAGGAAACGCGCTGGGAGTTTTCAGCGTGAAATTAGTCTGAAATTGTTAACAGCCTCTTGCAAAGAATTATATATCGGCCTAAATAAAACACGAATACGACGATTAAGAACTGAATTCATTCGTAAAATCTGTGAAATGTGAGAACCAGAAGAGACTCATGCTGATTTTATTCAAGAAATCACAGAAATAGACTCCTTAATAAGGAAACAAGACGATGTCCAAAGCATTTGTAGAGATAGTAGTGCCATTTCACTAGTACGCAAAGGTATCCACGTTTACTGTCGGAAAGTCAAAGTTAATAAAATCTTGTGCATAAATACGATTGTTTTTTGTTTGGTTCATGAAGAATTTTTTCACTTCAAATGAGAATTTGCTTTAATACGTTTTCATTATATATTATTTATTACCTGTGTATTTTCTTAAAATAAAATAATAAACTTAAAAAGAATATTTTTAGGTAATTTTCTTTTAATTAGTTTCGTTGATTGTTTTGGATTTGTAACCAATCTTCTTTTCTTACGTAGATAAAATATCTTTTTTATACCTGTTCTTAAAAAAACTAGCAGACTTAGATGTAGTTAGTCAGAGAAACGCAAGGAAAATATCTTGTTTTGGAATCAAGGATGTGTTGCTATCCGGTCCGACATTGTGAGGAGGAAGAGACGCTGGATGTCTGTTGTGGAACGGCAGTCGTAAACGCTAAACAAAGGTGCATCTCATGTGGGTGATAAAGTTGGTGAGCGTAGAGGCCAAGAAAGATGTATAACGTAGTAGGCATACAGAAAGCAGCGTTGCAGGTTTTGGAAATACAAAGTCCAAAATCCGGATGTCTAATATCTGGAATGATCTAAATCCGGACCTTCGAAATACCAGAAACGTTTTTTGGTATGCTTTACGCAAACGCATTTGATAATTTTTCCGAATAAGACACCTGGAAAGTCTTAATTTTATCATAGCACTAAATAAAAATATCTGCACACTGAAGAAAGAATCATTTATTAATTTAGACGTCAAACAAAAAAAAATCAGCGTTATATTTGCAAATTTTCACAGGACTAGTTTCGATAGTTCTATTGAAGAAACAAGAAAACTAAAACATAATTTCCTTAAAGGCTGACGGTAAAGATGGATTGGAATTACGGTCATTAAACAGATCAGAAATATTTTTTTAATGTGAAATGCCTATGGAAAATTTAATTCACCAATAGAAGATGTTTTTTGAATAATAGTGTCTGCAGAAAAATTGAAAGTGTGATTTTCGGACCATTAATGCTGGGCGACAGAGGACTTCTGTGTTTCGTTTTTCTAACATATGCCTCATGTTCCTTAACGCCGAATTTTAAGGCGCTCTTAGTTTGACCAATATAAATTAAATCATAATGGCAAGGGATCCTGTAAATAGCCCAGGAATTCATATCCGGAATGGGGTCCTTGAGTATGGATTTTATTCATAGGAGAATAAACGACCTGAAAGTTAAATTTATGCGTGCAACTTTATATCTAAATGATGGAAAGAAGGAAATTACAATAGAATTCGTATAATTCTTAAAGATAACCCTTAAACATATGCGAGAAATAGGCGCAAGCATAATGAATAATTAAACTAATATAATACAAGCTTAGCTTCGTTAGCGTGCAATGCAAGTAAGATAAAATTTAGCGGAGCAACATATCTTTAGTCACCAGTCTCATGATATATTTCTACTAGTGTATAGCGGAAGTTAGCTAAGCTTTATGATGATAGCCGAGAATTTTAAGGTTTTAAGACATGACAAACAAAAAAGCAAAATTTTCTGATTAAAGGAATTTGTGAAGAAAAGTGGTAATAAGTATAGATGATATAACAGAAAACTTTCATTCAGATGACTATACCTAATCCTCAATCAGCTGAAGGACGCCAAAATTTTTAGTGTGCTTCTAAATCCAGAAAATAAAACTACCGACAGTGAAAAATGTTACAGACTGCTAGCTGAGAACGAACAAATTTCGAATGATAATTTAGTGGGAATTCTCGAAAGGAAGCTGAAATAACAGAAGTGTTTCATTAAGATAACAATGCCCAATCTTCAGTCAGCTAAAGGAGTCTGGAATATCTGTTTTTCATTGCGATCATCAATAAACTAAAGGAGGCCGAAAGCTTTAGTATGGTTATAAATTCGGAAAAGATAGCTAGCGACAGTGAAAAATATAACATAGTGGTAGCCAAGAACGAACAAAATTCGATTGAAAATTTAGTGGAAATTCTCGCCATGAAAATTACAGCATATTTCTTCACTTTCCTGCTTCAGAAGTCCTCTACAGTGGCGCCCGAACTAAAAAGGTGGTGGATGATGATTCTCCAGCACCAGGATTTTGTCGATTGGGTCCCCTAATTTCGAGTCGCCCTTTAAAGGAGGGCAGTATATAAGGTATTTCTCCCGCCTTCTAGGCATGCCTTCGAGGTGTAGGTGGTCGGCACACTCGGCGCGTATTCGAGAGGTCCGTAGTTCGAGTCCCACCGAGGGCAGTGCTCATTTTTCATCTCTCCTGCTTCCAAATGAAATCTAATGTCTCTACAATTGTACGGTCTAGAGAAGCCATACGCATATAGAAAACACGAGAATCCCTTCGTTCGTAATTTCATCGTTTTTGGTTCCGTAATTCTATGGCAACATCTTTATAGTCGTCTGTAGCAATGGATTTTGTCCAACATATACACCAGTTTCTGAAGATTATCAACTGTCTCGACATATTACAATTCGTCATCGATCAGAATCAATAACTGAGTCATAGCTTGCCGTGTTTTCCAACGAGATATAACTTGAGATGTTTGTGCTTAAGAATAGCAAGCAAATACTACTACAGAACTGAAATCGGCTACCGTTTCTCCTCTCTTATAATTTGCAATGTTTACCCAATATGGAGAAAAATGCAGAAATGTCCATTCAATAAATTTGTTTCGATTTTAATAAAATTAGTAATAAAAAAAGCTTTTGTTCATTTATTTTTACTTCAGCTATTTCTTCAAATAATATGCATTAACTTCCTGTATTACCGGTATTTTTATTTATTTATCATTTTTGGGGTGTATTAGCAATATTAGATAAATCCAATGTTTTTTGTATTCTATATTATCAGCAATATTGGAACAGCGATATGCTTTGCTTTCATTCTTCTGCCACAAAGTTCAAAATTTTAAATTTTCTCTGTTATTTCTTTGATAATGAACAGTTCAACAATCTAGAGCAGTGTTTCCCAACCTTTTTTGTGATGTGTCCTACCCAAGCCTTTCTAAAATTCTTATGCCCCCCAACATATAGAGGATTTTTAATATTAAAAAAATTGAAATAAAAAAACTTGAATGATAGGTTTGAAACTTGAAAGATTCAAAAAAAAAAAGAAACTTGAATGATAGGTTTTAGGAAGAAATCACTAAGATCCTTGCGCTTGATATTTGCTGCAAAGAGATTTTATATCAGTTTTCACTTTAGTTAACTTTAGTTTCAAATCTAACATGATTGTTATATCTAGCCGATATCTTTCATTTTAGCAGCAAATAATTTTTGGCACTAAATCCGCATTCAGCTAAATATGAAGATGGAAACAGTAACTAATAGTTCTTTTGCACGATTGCATTTACAGATTTGATTTCGGTTTCCACACAAAGCCATGCCATCACTCCTTCTATGTTAAATAAAGTTTTAATTGACTTAGCATTTTGAATTTCGGCAAGTTCTTCTTAATACTAGTATTTGAAATATCAGATAAATCCACTAACACTGGCTGCATCATACAAGTTGTGAAATCAATTTCTTTCAAATCAGAAAATCTTTCTTTTAAATCAGTCAGTAAAATTTCCAGACGATCGACAATAACACGTATAACAGTATCAGTCACTACACAGTTTCAGAACCAATGAAACTTTTCACAGTTTTTGCTGCAATTATATATATCTGTCATAATTCAATAAAGGTAATAAAACCAAATATCTTCGCTTTTTGCATTGACAAGAGTTTTATTTATTCCCTGAAGATGTGTATTTGATATACTGAGTTTTTCAAAGATATCGGCTAAATAATTCACAAATGCCTTGCTATATACCGTTAATAGATTTTCCAAGGATTCCAATATCAAGGATTTCCATAAATCTTTTCAAGCAGTTCCCCTTCGAGAGCCATCTTACTTCAGTGTAAGTCTCACAGGGTCTTCATTTTGGTATTCACAAAATAACTTGAAGAGACCTTTGCATTTGATACTAGCTTCAATTGCATTGTTACACTTTAAAACTAAATATAGCACTTCATTTATAACAGACAAAATATTGTTAGCTACCAGGGTTTTCCTTTGAATAACATAATGCACAGGAAGCATTTCTGAATTCTCATCATTCATCAATTTTAAGCAACTATTTTTCTTCCCCATCATATTAGGAGCACCGTCTGCAGCACAAGATGTTATATTTTTCATTGGTATGTTATTGACATCTAAGTATTTTTCAGCTTACTATGCATATATATCTTTGCAGATAGTTGTGCTTTCTAATGATTTACACAACAAATCACTTTTATCAACATAATTATCTTACTTAAGCTAATATAAGTATGGCCTCACTGTCTGTTAAAGTTGATTCATCCACTTGCACTGAGAATGTTATTGTTTTTAGCTTTTTAACAAGTTGTATTTAAGTATCCTTACTCATTTCCTCTATTCTTCTGCTAACAGGATTGTTACTTAGTGGCATAGCTTTAATGTATTTGTCATCTTTTTCCAAAACGGTTCTAAGAAAAGCTGATACTGATGCTTTGATTAAATTCTTTTGTATCGTATGACATTTCCAAGATTTAGTTATGAGTAATCAAATTTGATAACTAGCCTCATGAGTACGTTTGATAGTTGTATTATGAGCAGTAAACAGAGACTTTAATGTTATTCTTTTCCCAAAATTTTCCTTTAAATTTTGAAAGTAATACAAATTGAATAAATATGTGCATTATGTTTCAAATAAAAACGCGTCTCAAGACGACCTCATTTTGTAGAGACATTAAGATTTTTCTGATGCGGGAGACGTGAAAATGGGCAAAATACTCTCCGGGACTCGAACCTCTCGAATACGCGCCGAGTGTGTTACCGTTACACTCCGAAGACATGCAGAAAGGAGGGAAAATACTTTATATACTCCTTCTTTTAAAGGGCTACTGGGGATTAGGGGACCCAGTCGCCAAATCTTGGTGGTGAGGATTCATCATCCACCACCTTTTAGTTCGGAAGTCACTGTAGAATCAGCAGGACTTTTGAAGTCATGAAACTGAAGAAATCCACAATGCCTTCGCCAGGATTCGAAGCTAGACATCCCGATGCGCCAAGTGTGCTATCGGTACACCACGAAGGTATATAGAAAGGAGGGAGCAAATAGCTTTTAATTTCATTGATACATTGGTCAGGCACTGTTGCCATCCTATAACACCAGGAACCGACTTCAAACGCTTCCTGATAAAGCACCGGAAAGTTCACATTAATATCAAAAACATAATTGACACACTGCATCGGCACGGCCTGGAACTGTGTGCACCATAACTGATATAAGTGCTTCTTCTTCTCCTTCTCTGGCACAAACGCCAGTTCTCCAATGGGGGTGCCATTATAGATTATCTTATGCAATAGAATATCTTAATGTATCAAGGCCAGTACTGATTTAGCACCTACACAATACGACCACAGTTATGCACATAAAAAAATGGCATAACTGGTACTGGTAAACTATACTGTATGTATGTACTATGACTCAAGCTATGAACTTTTCATGAACTGTGAACCATCTATGAACTGCAACTCCGTACTGACACTGCACACTGTACATACCCATCAACTTAAACCGACGACACCCACTATGCAATTCCCAAATATGTATTACACTGTCCCAAATTACATCACATTAACTTAACCACGATATTTAATGTTTTTCCATTCAATTCTATTTGTTTATTTGTGTAAATTGATTCATATTTATACTTCACCTTTAACTGCAATGTATGGTTTTGTATTGTAATGTCATTGTCACCAGCAACTGTATCTCCCGGCCATGCTCTGTACCACAAGCTATGTATGCCCTGATGATAACTTTTCAATTAACACTGATGGGTTTCGTAAGTGCGCCCCATGGAGGTGTTCTTCTCAAGACGGTTAGTGTGAAGGAGCGACACCAGTTCTGCCAATGGCGATGTGCTGGTGCTTCCCACACTTAGTCCTGTCCTGTTGGCATAAACGACAAAAAGGTGACAATTTTTTGTGGACAGCGGGTATGACACTAGATTTTAAATATTCTTCTGAATATTTACCAGTTTCTTTTCGTTGCTTGCATCACTCATTTCGCTATGAGCTGAAAACATAAATATAATATCAATTAAAAACAAAAATAATATGAACTGAAGTAAACATAGACTAAACATGCATATTTAAATATGTATATAAATTGACGTATGAATTTAAGTGCCCTTTATATATCCAAATGGTCGCCACGCAGTTAACTTAAGCTTTATGTCCGCTTACATCTTAACTCTGGATGAATCTCTCTTCGAATTGCCCCCTTGTGGGGCATGAGCCTCACATTGGGAAACACTGATCTAGAGGAATTATGTCTTTATAACTAGTCTTGAGAGAAAGCTAAACTATGGTGTTGATTCGTTTAATCCATCTAGCAATAATTTGATAACTAACTCAGTTATTCCATGAATAACAGCACATTAAATCAACTGTACACTTTTGATGCATTTTAAATATGTACACAGCAGGAAAAAGGAAATAAACGTGTCTTCAACAGCAAATTTACATGACATCCTTAATTAATATCTTGATACCATTCCAATGAACTTTTGTAGCTTAGGACTATTGAAATAAATTCTAAGAAATTATGAATTCCCCCACTTCCGAGATCAATTCATAAACTGTTAAAAGCTCATTATGGCGAAGCTAAAAATTAGTCTGAAATTTAACGGGATTTCTTACAGTAGAAATTGTAGCAAGAGACGTAAATAAGATTAACTGAAGACAATACATAATCCCTTATGCTAACGGCATGGCATTTACTGAGCAATTTTAATCTTATGTAGTTCATTGCCCTAGGCGTAAGCTAACGTTAAAGCTTCGGTTCCAATAATAAGTTTTATATTAGAAAACAATGAATACAGTATTTTGCAAACGCAACACTTGTGTTCACTAAATTAATGTCATTATTTGTTTTTTTTAATTCAGCTGGATTATTTACAATAATTCATTTTTCTTAATCTTTTTTTGGAATTAATGGAAGCCCTCCAATAAAAATACGTCTCGAGACCTATGAAGTTAAAACAAATTAGATTATTCAGAATTAAATTATTTAGCTGTTTTACAGTCTGCCATATCTCAAACGTAAGCTGAGAGACGCTAACCTGCCCGAGAATATGGTTATGAAAGATGATAATGAAAATCAGACACTTGTATGGTATGTAACACCGATGTAAGAAAACTATAAAAAACTTATAAAGTAACGTAAATAATATAACAGAATTTCATTATATTAAATGTAGTATTTTAAAACTATTCTTCTTGATATAGTTCAAAACCTAATGTTAAAACATCATAATTTCCTTTTAAAAATGAATTGCTAACTTTACATAGCTAAACTGGCGCCTTTCTACACACACTAGCCAATGAATTAGAAACCCAAGATCAATATTTTATTGAACCACCTTTTGCACGGATAACTGCTCTGATTCGTTTGGGCATCGAGTCTACATGTTTCTGGAATACATTTACGTCCAGAGACTACCATGCTTTGGCTCTGCAGCGTTTTAGATCTTGTAAATTAGATGGAAGAGGAGAGTGCTGTCGGATGCGTCCTTCCACCATATTCCACACATTTTCTAAGGGGTTAAGATCCGGGTTATGCGGCGGCTAGGGAAGGTGTTGGAAGTCAGACTATGTTCATCGAACCAAGTTTGAACAGTTCTGGCACGATAGATAGTTGTCCACGAAGTATACGTCGCCATCAGAGTAAAAATGCAACATTGCAGGGCGCACTTGATCTGCCGGTATATCTTGGTATCTCATGGCTGTTTGTTTACCCTCCAAGAACTCCAGGGCACCACTTCCATGCCAGCAGAACATGCCCCATATTAAGAAACTCCCACAAGATCCTTACATAGTGCAAGTAAGGCAAAATGGCTTCATGGGGTGCTCGCCAAATTCGAGGTCTTCCTTTCAGTGCAAAATAAGGTGTAGCGTGGTTCATTCGACCTCATTACCCGTTTCCAATCCTCAGATGCCAGTGTCTTCTTTCCCGATACCACTGCAAATGAATTCTTGCATGACTTGTAAGCTGAGTTAAGTTAAGACCAAGACAGTTGTTACAACAGCAGCATTTCAATAGCTTCTGCATTTGATTTTAGACTAAATGACATATGTTGCAATGATAAAAAATTGCTACGCATAGCAAAAAACTTGCTTGAATGAATATAAGAATAACTATTATAATTTTAAAATGACAATATAGATTCGTACATGTTTTTGCACTTAATTATTTTAATAAATATGTTGCAAAATAATAACGTATGCATCATATGTTGTTAACTGCTTTACTTTCTTTGCAGTGTAAGTTTTATGCATTTTAGAAAATTTTAATTTTCTTCGCGTATGTACATACATTATATCAAAAGAATAAGAAAGCATAAAGCGAACAATCAGTTTTTTGTTTAGTTTTATTTTATTCCTGCCACCCAATTAAAAAAATTAGCTTTCGGTCTTTGCGTACGACATTACGCACTGATTAAATTCCTTCAAAGATTTTATTTTAGGTCAAAGGATCGTAATTAATTTGCGCTAATTAATTATAAAATCTTTTTTCAACTTTTCCTTTTGAAAATGCGTGATTACATTTTCAGTGAAGAGCAAAACTTTTTTTTCCCTTGAATATTTCGCAGAAGTAACATTTTCTGATCGCCTTAATGACGTGTACATTAATTTGTCCTGAACTTGAAAACTACGTGATATATTAAAGGCACGATGAGAAAAATTAAATTTTTTTGTACTATATGGATCTGAAAAAAATGCATGTAAAAATGTTTGTAAAAATTGATTTGAGAGTAAAAAACTGAAACTATGGCCTTTTAATTATAAATTATTGGTATTCATTTTGAAAAGTACAGCTAACTACATGATATGAAAAAATTATATGAAAATTACTATGAATTGCCATAATAATAGCAGTTCAATTACTAATATTTGACGAAAATTAAAAATTTTCTTTGTCAAAATTGCATTAAAAATGAGAAAATTTTGTTAATTGGAATAATATTAAACCCAAATCTGAGTCTTACATTAGTATCAAAATTGCTTTCTTGCTAAGCTGAATTACTTGTGACTTTATTTGCTAACCTGGTACGTTTTTCCTCATTTGAATTCTCTTATTCTTCATTTGAATGCTAATATTATTCAGTTTAGTACTTCAGATTTCTTAGCTCCGCCATTCTTCGAGAATTCTCCCCAAATAATCGCCATTATATTGCCTCTTGATTCCATTTTCATTTATTTATTAAATGAAAATTATTGTTTTATATTTATTTAAATAAAGAAACTAGAAAACAAATTAAAAAAAAATCTGAAAGGTTTCAAATTTTAAATTACGCCCAAATGAACGTTTTTTAACTTTTTGTGTGCTACCTTTATTTATTAAATATCATGTTCTTCGCACTTAAACCCTAAAATTCAATTCAACAGCAATATCGCTAAATAATTTTAAGATGAGTATATCTTTCCGATGCACAGTTCCGCGCGCTTTAGATAAAAAGGTTTTTTTTCCCTCGTAGAATGTTGTCATTGCTCGCTTTTAAATCGTTTGAGTTTGTTCATCAAAAATTCGTTGAAGTTTTATAAAATAGGAAACAGATAATGTAACAAATTCCAAATTCCAAATTTGGCCTTCCAGATGCGCATATTCGGGTGGAAACGTACGTTATTCAAAATTGGATGGCTCTAGGTACCGTTGTTTTATCACATTTGGAGAAATATACCTACATTTATGCAGATTCTTCATTATTTAATTTCTTCAAATATAATACAAGGCTGCAAAATTTTGTGGCAACAGTTTGAAAAGTGATTCAGACTTTTAATGTTTCCGACGTAAAATCGCAAAACGAAAACAATAGTCCTTCAGGGACAAAGCCCCTTTGGACTAACAAGGTACTAAACTAGCAAAAAATTTCTATTATTTTAACATTATACACATATAAAAATATAATAATTAAGAAATTTCAAAAGATAAGATTTATTTTTATAACTGAAGTCTCGCCCGTTTATATACGAAAATCTGAAAAATACATTGTTTACTGTGATCAATAGTTCAGTTCATATGATCAAAGTATTATTTAACCAGTGTTTAAAACTAAAGTCACCAAGTAAGTTCGAAACAGAATATAAAAATTATCAGGTGACAGAGAAATGTCACTAAACAGCTTGTTTTGATTTTATTTAACATTTAAAATTAGGCTAAAAACCACAATAAAATTCGACTTACATTTTCAATAATTTTATCGATTTTGAGGGTGTTTAAACACTGGCTAATCTTCTTCAGGAGCAAAAGGTTTCTGAACATTTTTTTTACCTTTGGGGGCAGGAACTGCCTGTAAAATTCCGTGCGATTAGTAGTACAGAATCGGCCAAATAATTTCATGAAACGCTGTGAACTGTTCATAAATTAACTTTTGCATTAAAGACACTACAGCAAATCAGCAAATAAAATAATGCTGTGAAAGTACCAATGTTTCTAAATTAAATTTATATTACATTAGTGAAATTCCATTGCTATTTTGAAAAATATTTTATCCCATCGTTTAATGTTGTCATTCGGTAAATGTTATCAAAATAGCCGTAGATAAACGTGATCGCATTAAGCGGCGCCTATTGTAGGTCTTTAAAAATATAAGAAATTTAGAGTTGAGCTGTCCATTTGACTTGCCTTTCGGCGAAACATGATCCCAAAACGGCATCAGCTACCAAAAATTTACGATCACTTCGATTTAAAAAATTAAATCGTAGAACAACAGATCCCTTAGTTGATCCAAGCAAGATCTCTTAGTTGACCCAGACAGTTATAACAACAGCAGCATTTCAATAGCCTTCGCATTTGATTTCAGACTAAATAAATGACATTTGCTGCAATGTTAAAAAATAGCTACGCATAACAGTAACTTACTTGAAAAAAATGTAAGAATGACTATTATAATTTTAAAATAACAGTAAAGATTCGTACGTGATTTTGCCAAGATTATTGTAATAAATATATTGCAAAAATAATAACGCATACATCATATGTTATTAACTTCTTTGCAATGTTTGCAGTGCATTTAATTTGCAGTGTAAGTTTTATGCAGTTTGGGAAATTGCAATTTGCCCAGAAGGACTATTAATTTCGTTTCGGCATTTTGATCAATTCACTAAAACTGTTGTTTCATCTTTCAGATTGTTGCCACCAAGTATTATCAACCTGTATTATATTTCAAGAAATTAAATAATGAAAAATCTGCATAAATGTATGATCGTTTCTCGCATTGTGATAAAACAACGATACCTAGAGCGCCATCAAATTTTGAATATTGAACATTTCCCCACGAATATGGATATCTGGAAGCCCAAATTTGAAATTTGTTTTATTATCGATTTCATATTTTGTAAAACTTTAACGAATTTTTGATTAAGAAACTCGAGGATTTCAAAACGAGCAATGGCAACTGCACAGGAAAAACATTTTTATCTCCAGCGCGTGAGACTATGTATAACAAAATTCTAAGGATATGCTCATTTTAAAATTATTTTGCGATATTGCTCTTGAACTGAATTTTATGGTTCAAGTGCGAAGAACATGATATTTAATAAATAAAGTTAACACACAAATGTTAAAAAGACGACCCTTTGGACGTAATTTAAAATCTCAAACCTTTCAGATTTTTTTTTAAAATTTATTTATTAATCCAAAGGGGCTTTGTCCCTGAAGGCTATTGTTTTCGTTTTGCGGTTTTGCGTTGAATCACTCTGAATGTCCGTTTCACTTTTCAAATTGTTGCCACCAAACAATATCGTCCTGTATTATATTTGAAGAAATTAAATAATGAGGAATTTGCATAAATGTATATATATTTCTCTCATTGTGATAAAACAACGGTACCTAGAGCCATTCAATTTTAAATGACGTAATCCTACTGCGAATATGGCGATCTGGAAGTCTAAATTTGAAATTTGGAATTTGTTTCATTAACGATTTCACATTTTGTAAAACTTTAACGAATTTTTGATTAACAAACTCAAGGATTTCAAAGCGAGCGATGGCAACGTTGCACAGAAAAAGCAGTTTTATCTCCAGCGCGTGAGACTCTATCGGAAATTCTAGTTCAATTAAAAAGTTTTTGCGATATTTCTGTTGAACTGAATTTTATGGTTTAAGTGCGTAGAACATGACATTTAATAAATAAAGGTTACACACAAAATGTTAAAAAAGCGCCCCTTTGGACGTAAATTAAAATTATTATTATTATTTAATATTTTTTTCCTTATTTTATAGTAACAGTTTTTAAAAGCAACTTCAAAATTACATTTTCCTTAATTATTTGGAAACTGAAGAAATTCATAGACTAATTTAACGTTTCTTTTTTTTTAATTGCAGTTTAAAACTAATGCGTAATTTCACTTTTAATTTTTCTTATATCTGCAAAATATATGTTTTTGCTTTAATAATTGATAACTGTTCTAATAAGTTTTAATGTCATTGATGATATTTTAGCAACTTTAACGTAATTCATTTCTTTAAATATCTACAGTGGGTAAAAAAAGTATTGGCAGTTGCCTATAATTGATCATATTACCTAAAAAAGGAAATGTTTGACAATTTTAGCTGGACATATTGAACAGAGAAGGTAATAAACACACAAATCTAATGAAACTTTCAATTTAGTATGCCTTTTAACACAAAATATACAAAAAAAACCAAGTATCGGCAAACTTCTAACTGCTATGCAAATTTTGTTATGTTAAAGTCACATGTTTAGACTGATAAAAAAACCCTGTTAATGTAAAATCTGGAGTGCTATTTCAAAACTTTTAAAACGTTATTTTTCTAATACTGTGATAAAATGGCTTCAAAGTCCAAGGAGTTGGATGTTGTAAAAACGTGATTATTCAGCTCAGAAATGAGGGTTTAACTTAACGTGCTATAGGAATACAACTGAACATAAGCTTATTTACTGTTAGAAGCGTTGTAAAAAAGTTCAAAGAGACAGAATCGATGAAAAATAAGATTAGAAGTGGTCGGCTTTGAATATTTTCTGCAAGGAAAAATGTGGCATTATCAAAGAGGTTTAGAAAAGCCCTAAAATAAGTGCACCCCAGTTAACCAAAGATGTTGCTAATACTTCACATAAAACTTTTAGTTTGCAGACTGTACAGAATGTTTGACATGGAGGAAGTTATTATGGAAAGGCATCTGCTAGAAAGAAACCTTTCATTTCAGAAATAAACAGGAGAAAGAAATTAGATTTTGATAAATCTCGTGTTAATTTATCAGAATTTTGGAATACAGTTATTTTGTCAGATGAATCACAGTGTAACATTTTCAAGAGTGATAGACGACAATATGTGTGGAGAAAGCCTAACACCGAACTGGAAAACAACATTTGACACCTACTGTAAAACATGTTGGAGGGAGCGTCATAGTTTGAGGCTGTATAGCAAGAAAAGGAATTGGTAACTTGTGCTTCATTGATGGTGTTATGACAGCACGTATGTACATTGACATATTGCGCCATAACAGGAAATTCAGTGTCCAAAAAACTTAGCTTAGGAGCATCATTTGCGTTTCAACAAGACAATGACCCTAAGGATACAGTGAACCTCACCCTGACAATAGTTATTCTATAACGCTCCTTGCCAGTTAAAGACATTGCTTCAATCGCCTGACATAAATTAAATTGAAAAGTTAGAGCACAAATTGGACCTAGAATTCAGGAAGCATAAAATTTCGTGTAAAGATGAACTCTTGCAAGAAAGAGTATACTCTTGCAAGAATGGCATAAAATTTCTAACAGGACTTTTCCACTTTTCCAACAACCAGAAGTTTGGTTTTCTCTATGAGAAACAGATTAGAAGCTGTTGTAAATGCAAAAGGTATGAATAAAAAGTATTAAACTTTGTTCCCACATTTTCCTGTATGAGCTTGTCAATACTTTTTTGACGTGCAAATTTACGTTTTTATTGTATAATTTGTGTAAAAGGCATATTAAAATGGAAGTTTCATTAGATTTGTGACTTTACTGCCTCCTGTATTCATTACGTCACGCTAAAATTGTCAAGCATTTCCTTTCTTGGCTAGACTGATAAATCTTAGGCAATTGCCAATACTTTCTTTAAACACTGTATATTTAGGCGAATTTGCTTTTCTTGGCTGGTATTTTTGTTGTAAAAATTAATTTTCTCCGTTTTCAATCACTATTATATACGTTATATTACCGGCCTCCTAGAAGTTTTTATAAAACTCTATTTTTAACTTTAAGATTCATAAATTGGAGATAATTGTAGCTGTTTTCTTCATTCTGCTTGACATGTTGGAGACACCTTAAATCAGTACTGTGTAATATTTTTGAATAAAATTTTGGCAAACTTTATATGGTATTTTTACTTGGAAAAATTTCAAAGAATTTGCATAGTTTTTAAAAATCTTTACTTTTCGTCGGAAAAAGCCATTCAAATTTTCTTCTTTCTTTCTTATTTTTATTTTTTTTGTTCTTTCTTTCTGTTCTTTCCACCTTTTTTTTACACTGATAGAATATTTATTCTTAATAATTTTAAACACATATTCACAATTGATGTCAATAAGCGCATAAAATTACTTTTTAGGAATATAAGGCAGAAATAAGAAGAAAATAACATTTCATTTTAGATTTAGGAAGACAGCTCAATCAATTTATAAAATACTGCTTTCTATAAGTCTCCTTTTATATCCACTTTCTATCAATTTTTTGCAACATTTCACAATTTGTTTTGTCCCATGCATCGTTACTATACCATCCTCTACTCGAAAAATACCTATATATTAATTTAAATTTAGATTATATTTTAATGTATTTTATAAATTAAACAAGAAATGTATGGCAAATGTTGCTAAGTAGCGAAATTCGAAAAAAAAGTAGATTTTCGTACTGATAAAACTTGAACAAAATACTTAATAGGTAAATAAGATGCTGATCTCATTCTCTCCTAAAACTATGAAATTTCTTCTAGTTGGGAACCCCTGGTTTATAGCATAAAATAATATTTCTACTCCAGGATGAAAAAATAGCAAGATGAAATCTTGATTTAAAAATGTTTTCTAAAAGGATAACGCATCTTATGTACGTAATAAAGTCTCCCTATCCGCCAGCCCCCCCGAAAAAAAAGTCAAAAATACTGACTTAGATTCTATAGAAAACGTTATTGATTTAGATGCCGACTGACATAGGTCCTTTTTCTTTATGAAAAATACAGGTATGTGGTACAGGTACAGGTAAAAGCTTTAAATATGCGTATTACTGATATACAGATGCAAGCCAAAGCTCAGCCAGTCCCACTCTTTTGAAATAGGTGATTGTGGTTTTCCTGTACCCAGCTACTGTTAAACTTCTGCCCCAATTTGGAATTCCGAGAAACAACACCCCGGAGGGGAGGTCTAAGAGTCTTCTACCCCTCTTTACTTATAAGTAATCTCTATCAAGAGCATTTCAGCTCGCCGTCCTGCGCACAGATACTTTACCAGTGGTTCTCGAACTTTTTTGCCCCATGCATTCTTCTCACCATAGCTAGATGTACATCCCCTTCCCACTTCTCATACTTGAAAAATATATATATACATTTGCTTAAATTTAGATATTTTTTAATGCGTTTTATGAATTAAACAAGTTTAAATGTAGAGAAAATGTTGCTAAATATCCAGGTTTGGCTAAATGTAGTTTTCTATGTTTCTAAACTAAAACTAAATACTTTATAGTTTAATAAAATGTTGACAGTATTCCGCTCTGAAACTATGAATAAACATGTAAGACAGATATTAAAAAAACACTAAGACCTCCAAGCAATCACAATTTTTAAAGATTAATATATTTGCAGCAAAACATTGTATACTTTCATCAGTTTACATCCCAAATAAAAATAGTTATAACGAATATTATTAAAAAAAGAATGGCAACTCTTAACATTCAGTACACGCAAACATTGATCAGCTGGCTGCTTCCAGGTCGCAGACATTGTTTTTTCTTGACACCTTTTCTAACATAAGATCTTGGACCGTGAATACACGTGTATTACTCTCATTTAGAGATGCTCCTATATTTTCCGAATTTTAAAGCAATGACTATAGATCTCCTTCTTTTTAAAAAGGAAAATGACTAAATATCGACTACATCATCACAAAATTCTTTAAATATCTTTGCATGTAAATTCATTAAATTTTTCAAAGGAATTAAATTTCAAATGACTATGTCCGATTGAAAATGGTATGTAATTAATTTTTAATCCAGAACCACATGAAATCTTTTGACATCTTACTCATTAGGTAGTTGTTAATAAAAGTAGAGGATTTAAAAAATTGCAACTTATCTAATGAGAACCAAATAAGTAGCATACAAACATTAAAATATCAATAAAATAAAATAATGACGTCAAGGAGATTTAAAGTTTAGTCGATTCTGAAAGAGCAGACGATCTTTACTAGCATTCCTTAATACACGTCGCAATAATAAATCTCCTTGGAATTTGTTTTGAAATGAGGTTCATTATTCTGCAACTCAGTTTTGGAGCAAATATTATTTAAACAAATAGTTTTTTGCCTTAGTTAATGAATCTTCCGATGAGAAGGATCGCGAAGACTCATTACTCTTCAATTAATTTAAAATTTTTCAGCCTTATATCTCTTTAAAGTTTCTGATGAATAAACATTTTACTGCATTCTTGATGCTGCCAGCTGCTGGAAGAAATTTAAAAGCATTAAAGTAGAAGTGTATAATAAACTATGCTAGAATCTTTGTTGCTAAGCGAATGACAAGAAAAAGAATACTTTTACAAATTAAATTTTCCATTTATTCATGCTTTGCTCGCAAAAAACGTTTGTTGTAGAAAAAATGAGAGTTTTTAATCATTCCACATTTGGAATTTAAACGCACCGTTCTTGAGAAGAGTAAATTTTAATGATGAAGATCAACTTAGTAAGGAATGTATCGCATAATGGGTTTACTTTGAATTTAAGGATTGTGCCAACAAAAGCGCCGGATTTAATATGCCCAATAAAATGCTTTATTTCTACATACGTACTTGCAGAAAGTAAATTTTCTAATTTCAGAACGAGAAATAATGTTTTACAATCTATAGCACCGTATTCTTTCAATCAAATTTGCAATCATTTTTTCGCACATCTTTCTATTGAGGGTGACTACTCCTTTTTAGCCAAAGGGTGTTAGTCCAGAAGGGCTATTAATTTCGTTTTGGCATTTTGCGTCGAATAACTTTCAACGTTGATTCACTTTTCAGGCTGTTGCCGCCAAATATTACAGCCCTGTATTATATTTAAGGAAATTAAATAATGAAGAATCTGCATAAATGTGTGTATGTTTCTCTCATTGTGATAAAACAACGTATAGTTCGACCATCTCAAACGCAACCTTAGTTGGCATTCTGCCAAAACACAAGGACTCGTGCAAAAGGGGATTAACATGTGAAAGTTCATGTTAAAATCTTCTCTTCTCCGGAAAGAGATATGCTGGAGGGAAAGAAAGTCCGCGTACTTCCGCCCTATTTTGAAAATAATTCGGTCTTAATGGCGCATGCGTGTTTGCTTTCATGATCACAGATGATCCGGTCGAACTATACCTAGAGACATCAAATTTTGAATAACGTAATCCTCCACCGAATATGGGCATCTGGAAGCCCTAATTTGGAATTTGTTTCATTATCTATTTCATATTTTGTCAGACATCAAAGAATTTTTGATTAGCAAACTCAACGATTTCAAAGCGAGCAATGGCAACACTGTGCGGAAAAAAATTATCTCTAGCGCACGAGACTGTGTATCGGAAATTCTAAAGGCATGCTCGTTTTAAAATTATTTTGCGATATTTCTGTTGAATTTAATTTTATGGTTTAAGTGCGAAGAACAGGATATTTAATAAATAAAGGTAACACGCAAAACGTTGAAAGACGTCCCTTTGGGCTTACTGTAAAATCTGAAAGCCTTCAGATTTTTCTTTTCTTTTTTTTTAGTTCCATGGTTGTTAATCTTCCCAGATTCTAAATTCGGATTCTTCGGAAGTTTCAGTAACGCTGTCCCGGTTTTAATAGCATTGTTTGCAACAGATGCACTGGGTCAAAGTGCTTAGTGACTTAATATCTGCTGTCGAATTTGGATCCACAAATTTCAGTATCAGTCTGCGAAATATTGTTTAAGAAGATGAACCTTCACTTCCAATGTTGTACGAAACTTTCTCACAGTCTGTGCATTACATTCTTCATTACTGTATTGAGTTTTCACAATCAAAACTTGCAGTTAATTTGCTTAACGTTTCATATCTACTGAACTGGAAATAAGCTGCGAAATAAACTAGCAGTAACAAAATACCAGTGTTGCCAAGTCAAAACAAACACCACATTCTTAAATCGTAACATTCGCCTGCTTTAAGTATGTCAAAATATTTTCGATTTTCTAAAAATAATGTATTATTCAAGAGAGATTGCTTCTACAGTTTGAAGACAAGAAAGCCAAATATAGAAATGTTATGGCCAGAGTATATAATCTTTAGTGAAATTTTGAGACTGGAAGATATCTTAGTAAATCCAGAGCATAAAACCCATGGAGAAAACTCAAGGGGGAAATTCAGAAATGCTAGAAAATGATGGAGAGGTTTTCTCAAAAATGTGTACCGTATTGAAACTACTTTTTCAGAACTTCATCTTCTAAGGTCGATTCATTTCCTACCTGTCATTGTGTCATGTCTTCTATTCCTTAAGAGTTCGACCACTTTCGAAATTAATTTTGATGGAAGAAATGCGACATTCTTTCAGCTCTATAACGCAGTTTCCTCCAAGATTGCCAAATATATAACAGATAAACGTGTACTACATAAGTTCGCTGACCATTAAAATTTATTCAATTCTATTTGACTTGTCTTTAAGGGATCTCTCGAAATTTTATATCGAATCGTATAGATTTTAGCTTCTAATAATATTAATCAAAATGAAAAGAGTTATGGAATGAAACAAAGGATTAAAACTTAAGTGCTATTAAGAGTAATTTCTTTTTACCATAGCAGCCATATTTGTTTGCATTTGGAACTTAGCATAATTGTGAAATAAATCTCTCTGCACGTTAAGTGTCTTTTTTGCCGAGTGGGACCAAAACGAAACTTTTAGTTTTGTGTATTGAAAATTATGCCTTGTTACTTGCTAGCCGGATTTCTTTGTTTAACTCTAATTTTAATTGTAAAAATGTTTTTTTATTATCTTAACTGTATTTGGTGTTTTTCTTTCTAAATTTTTCAATTTCTAATGAAGATATTTTGAGGTTTTATGTATTTTTACCTTGTCGGGAACTGAGAACAAAATTAATTGAATGAAAAATATATCTGTGACGAAATTCGAGGAAATAAGTGTTTCGTATTAACAGCAAATATTGTCACCAGGCTGTCTCGGACAGAGGAGAATGTTTACAAGCAGTGGATGCGCTATAGGTAAGCGTCGCTGAATCGTCTGTGAAAAATTGTTTCTTTCTTATTTGTTTAATTTCTTTTATATATCGTTTTAGATTTATTATAGTATTTGGATAGAGCATGTAGCAACGATTAGATAATTCTTCAGATGATACAATTTTTGTGCATTCTGAGTCATAAATGAAATGAGATGCAACGCTGTTAAGTAAAGCTAGGGCCAGAGTGTTGCTTGGTAAATAAATATAGTGAATTTTACAGAGGTCATTTATTCTCTTGTGGTTTATGAGCTATAGACGAAGCTGATTTAATTCAATTCAGTAAGTTTAAATGAAATTCAGGAAAAGTGCGTATAAATATCCGTACAAGGAAGTCCAGTGGTTCACACATCAGCTTTTTTTAAAATTTCGATTAAGCGCTGGAGTGCCATTTAAAAGCATTATTTGAGATAGTTACGAAGTATGATTAAAGACGCAGACAAAAATCGCTAGCATAAAAAGAAATACGCAAATTAAAAATGCTTCATAATGTGGAAAGAAGACGAATATGTTAGTAGTGTCGTTATGTTGAACAGAAGTTAATAAGCGATTATGTTCTTAACTCGTTAAAACTATATTTTTACCGGGCTGTGCCAGTAAGAGATACCCAAATTTCATAAGGATCGGATGCACGATCTAAAAACAGCTGACCGACCAGAACTTGTTTTCCCGCAAAATGAAAATATTTATTAACAAATAAAATATATTAAAAAAATATGAAAGCTTTCAGATTTTACCTTACGCCCAAAGGGGAGTTTTTTTAACGTTACCTTTATTTATTAAATATCACGTTCTTCGCACATAAACCATAAAATTCAGTTCAATAGCAATATCGCAAAATAATTTTAAACTGAGCATATCTTTAGAATTTTCGATACACAGACTCACGCGCTGGAGATAAAAATGTTTTTTTCTATACAGCATTGCCATTGCTCGCTTTGAAATCCTTGAGTTTATTAACCAAAAAATTCGTTAAAGTTTTACAAAATATGAAATCGATAATAAAGCAAATTCCAAATTTCAAATTTGGGCTTCCAGATGCCCATATTCGTAGCAGGATTATGTCATTCAAAATTCGATGGCTCTAGGTACTGTCGTTTTATCAAAAGGCGAGAAACATACATGCATTTATGCGCATTATTCATTACTTAATTTCTTTAAGTATAATACAGGGCTGCAATATTTGGTGGCAACAGTTTGAAAAGTGAACCGACATTTAATGTTTCCGACGCAAAATGCTGAAAGGAAAACACTAGTCTTTCAGGAGCCCTTTTGGACTAATAAATTTAAAATTTTGTTTACTAAGTATTTTTCAGAACATACATGAACATTAATGATATCGCAAAGGAAAAGAATTCAAATTTATATTTACTTTCTACCTGAAATCTAAAGTATGGCACCTGTAAGAAAATTTTTGTGAGTTACGCTTCGTAAGTCATATATATTGGCTGATAAATATTAATTTCTTAGACTGACATAACAATCAAATAATAAATAGACAAATTATATGGTAACTTTCTAAAGTTTCGGAGAAAATTTGCCAAATCTGGCAAAACCTAAGAATATATAACAAAGGTGATTGCGCACCCATTTCAAAAATCCTGAAAACAAATTTTCTGTAAAATTCCACATAATTTCAAATAATTCGGAGCATTCATGTGAAAAACGTACATACATTTATGCATACACACATATTTTAAAACTATTTCAGTAGTGAAGTAAAAAGTATTTTTTTTTAATTCGTTAAAAATTAAAAATTAATTTTGCTTCACTACGCCAAGTCACATAGCTGCTTACCTATTTGATTTCTTACCATTTTAAAAACTAATTATAAAGCTTTTTTTTTACGGGAAAGGAGGTTATTTTCTGAAAACTATTGCATTTATATATTTTTTTTGCTAATAATGAAAACTTCAATAAAATCAGCACGATGTTTTCACGCAGACAGTGGCTTTCACTTAATCTCACTGTGATTATATTTTTCAGTTCAATTTATTTAACAAGTGCTGGAGATAAGGAAGTGTTAGAAAGAAAAGATTGGCTTCTAGAATGTAAAGAATTTTAATTAACTGCTCAGTTAATCAATAAATTATCCTTAAAATGTGTACGAATAATCATCGGAAAGATGTTTTGACGCAAAAGTTTTATACGCAATCTTGTGTAATGAGAACAAATAACATTTTAGTCTGTGCAGCATCTAAACTATTACTGATGATATCACCCATACAATTAAATGAACTTTCAATAACGGTTCCATGTAAGCAAACCAAAAGTGGTTTAATCAATTTTGCCAATACTAGGTAGCTGTGTTTTCCATCTTCTTCCAATTTAAATATTTTTTCCCAAAATTTTACATTAATTTTTCTTCTTCTGTATAGAACAAACAGCGAAATAGGTTTTTTGTAGACGAAAATCTTAGTTTGATCTAACAAAAAGTTTTATCTCTTACTGAACTTGCCTAATCTAAAATTTTGTGGAGTTCACTCTTTTGGGTAGCATATAGTCTCCAGTTAGATCTAAGCGAATTCTCGTTATGTCTAGATAGTCACACAGAAACGTACGAAGGATGTAAAAGACCCTTTTATTCAGAACTCAATAACTGAAGAGAAAGCACGTCTTGGGCTTACAAAATCAGCCAGCATTAATGGCATAACTGAAAAATAAGGAATTCAGATTTAAACTAAAGCCAAGTAGTTAATTAGACAAAGGCTATGCAGAAATAGTTAACGCGCAAGTTGGTTCAAACCTTCACTGCCGTGACAAGCACTATTGGCAAGAATAACGCAAAGCCGAAGACAGACTGCTGTCGTAGAAATTCAACTAGCAATGTGGCCTTCAGTAGGAGGAATACGCTCTGTCTAAACGCTCCAAAAATGCTATCTCTTTCTACCTCGTTTAAATATATGCGAACTAAAATTAGCATTCTGGCAGGAAAGCGGAAAGGGAGAAGTGACAGTAAAGCTGCGTAAGATAACATAACTAGTTAGATAAAATAAATAACTACTTTACAAGTTTTAAATTTATGTAATCTCTGAAGGATACATTTGTTCTGAAACAAAATAAAAAAAACGTTTAATTTTACAGATTTACGGATTATAGAGCTTCCATTTCACAAATCCGGAAATATGGTACTTGAGAAAGGGAAAAATCCCGAATTCCGGATATATCCGTAATTCAGTCGTCACTGATAAAATTACAACCTAGTTCTCTTTCTTTTATTTATTAAATTTTTCTTCCAAGCGTTAATAAAAATACATATGTTTGCATGTGTATAATTAAAAATTTCTTTGCTTATTAGTAGAGCCTGATAATTGATGACGTTTCGATTCTGATAAAATTTGTTGCTTTGTAGAGAAATTGCTATAAATTATCTTCATCACGAATTGTAGATGCTCAGCAATCAATCGTTTTATTCTCTTATTAATTTTCAACTGCCGCCCAGACAGGGGAGTCGACTGTGGTACCAAAGAATCAGAGTTCGAATCCCAGAGAAGGCATGGTTGTAACTGTCCGTCATTTGATAGGCGGAACAGGTGGCCCACCTACTAGGTGTCTCCATAATAAAGTGACCACTACTTCTGACCACAGTACATGCTGTTGGAAAAAAATATATGCATACCCTTTTTTCATGCTCATGGAAAAGTAAAATGCCAGATATACACTAAATATTTTCAATTCATATACTTCATTTTTAGTCTTTTTAGCATTCGTGTAATATCCGTAAAAGAGACGAATGAAATATACTATAAAGGCGGTAATGTTTTTCAATACATTCTGATTCGTATAATTTTCGTAAAAATAACGTGTGGAAAATAACTATAAAGAGTCAACAGTATCTTCAGCTTTTTTTATTCGTATAAATTTCGTAAAGGTAACGTGCAAAAAATACCATACCGTTATTTCACCAAAATTATACGTATATTTTTGGAAGAGTGTTGCCTGGGTAGTGGCCAAACCTATGTCGGTGGAAGTCCCTCCTTTTTTGGGAGGGAGGGAATTCAGCTGCGAAAATAAAGCTATTCATTTATAAATATGCTACCAAACAAAGTGCAAAAATTCGCAACTGACCTTATTTATGTTTTAAGAAGTATGAATAAAAGTTAATTAAATCTGTATTTTCACATCTTTGAATAAGATTATTGTAAATAAATTTCCTCCATTTATAGGTTCTCTGTTCGTTTTTAATGGAAATGAAAATAATGTAAACTCGGACTTAAAATAATTAAAATCTTAAAATCTTTGTAACAACATAATTGCCATAAATACATAGCTGAAAGGTGTTTACGGGCCGCATAAAATTGTTCTGACGGCCGCACGTGGTTCGAGAACCGTTACTTTAAGATCCTTGAATTAAAGTAGGTCTTGCTAGTAAATAATCTATAACAAAGATAAATGGGTTTTTACCTAAACCTTTGTAGATCAGAGTAAGAGAGAGTTAGTTAGTTCTCTTCAGAATGAGGAATTAAAGAATTATCTTATATAAATGCTGATAGTTACTGATGAACATACTAAGCTACAAAATTTTCGTTCCATATATTTTTAAGAAAGTTATTAGTTACCACCAAGTATTTTAATGGTTATTGCTGATTTACTTTTGTATCTTATTTCATAAACTACGTTAAGCCCTGTGAAGCCCCACTATTTGTCTTCGATGCATTAAAATCATAAGCAGGAAAGCAGTAAGTTAAAATAAAAGGCGAAACAAAATGACTTGAATGGAAAAAATAATAAACATATTATAGAAAAACAAAATAAAAATATTATAAAAAGTACGGAATAAAAATATTACAGAAAAAAAAGAAAGAAAAATAAAAGCTGAAAGCTTTCAGATTTTATATTACGCCCAAATAGGTGCTTTCTTGATTTACAGACATATACACGTTTCGAAAGCATTTGAGCTAACGCCACGTTGGGCTAAAATATTTAAAAAGAACAAATCTTTAGAATGAACAGATAAAGAGTCTCGCGCGCTGGACATAAAAATATTTCATTCCCTACAGTGCATTTTATTCCTTACACTGCTCACTTTGAAAATTGTTGAGTTTTTAATCAAAAATTTGCTAAAGTTTTACAGAATGTAGAATAATTAAAAAAGCAAATCCGAAATTCTGAATTCGGGCTTCCTGGTACTCATGTTCGGGTGGAGGGCTATGTTATTCAAAATTTGATGACTCTAGATACCGTTGGTTTTTCCCACTGAGAGAAAAATGCCTTTTCGAGCTGGGATAACGCCCATTTGGGCTAAAAAGAAGGCAAAATTTTCATAATTTCGTTCTGCTTAAACAGTTATTAATTAATTTGTCTAGGAATAGCTTACGAAAGACAAACTGTCTTTAAATGATTTACGAAATGGTAGATACAAACTTGATTAAGAAAAAAAAATGTAGTTTACTTCCCTAAAATTTCAGCTTCTATTTCATAAGAATGAGTTTTAATATTTAAATAATTAATATTGATTATTAACAAAAGTATAAGCAAAAGTATAAATGAAAGATTAAAACATTTGCATTAATCTCATTTTACAGTATTTCTGCATCAGTAATAATGGAACCGGTTAAAATTGTGATAAAAGGCAACTTGAATATTTTATGCATAATGAAGCTGTATAAAGTTGTGATTAAGCAATTACTAATAAGTATTAAGTAACCTAATTGCATAGAGTACTTGACATTCATCACTACACCCTTTTACGCATATATAAACTCTGTAAATGAAATACAATACATTTACCTTATTAATAATTCGTATAACATTCCCATTAATTGCTTAGGGTTACGTAACTTTATTTTAATTAGCAAGGAGCAGTTATAATTGCCACATCTGTTATCGTAAATGAATGGGAATGAGTTGAAAATTTTATTTGCTGAGGTCTGCTTGCGTAAGGAACAGATATTTCCTTCCCTGAGACAAAGGTAATTAACTAAATGAAAAATTCATTTACAGAGATACGTTTATTGATCTTTTATGCATTAGACTAAGAAAAATAGTTTACGTGGAATAAAAGCATTGTTTCACTTTTTGTACGTTTCCTTCATCTAAAAATTCTGCTGAAACCACCTTATAATTCACAATTCTTTAGTTTATGACTCTGAAATTAATACATATTGTATAATAGCTGAATAATACAA
>KK118803.1:193773-249899 GCA_000611955.2 Stegodyphus mimosarum | reverse complement strand
TGAATGCTTTGCATCAATATTTTCAATTTGTTTACAACAATTCTTTAATACCATCTCTCACTCATCAGAAATGAATTCGGACTATAAAATCCTTTAGAGATAAAGAAAATTCTTTAAAGTAAGCAGAAGACAATAAATATAGAAAAGAAAGAATATATTAAGAATTAAAAAGTCTGCACTTTAGTCAAGTCAGTTACAGAGCAGAAAAGTTAAATTGAATTTTAAATTGAAATGTTCAGTTGCAGTCTTCTTATTCATATAAATATTGAAGGTTTGTATATTCTTGTAACGAAACGAATTCGGCTTTAGTTTTGAAAGATTTATAGAAAAAAAAAATGGAAACCTTAACTACGAAGAACAATCTATTATAGAATTAAAACTTGAATTCTTTCGCACATCACCTTAGGAAAAGAAATAACTTCAAAGCCATCTGAAATCTGGCAGAGTGTACCAATTAAAAATCTGACAACGCCAAATACTGGAGCTTGGCAAATTTCCAGAACTTTCGTTTACTTTAGTTGAAGAGAAAAGTGGCCAGCGATAAATTGGACTGCGCCTGAAGGTCCAAAAAGTAGGATCCTCACAAGTTGCTTTTTCTGGAAACAAGCAAATCAATAGATTTATCTTTAGACATCTTAGCTTTTCCTGTCCTGTAATACTTTGTAAGCAATGCAATGAATGAAGCAATTTAATTTTGAATTACGGTTATTGAAGTACGAGTGATTTTAAAACCAAACGAAAATACAAACAGTGCCTCACATTTGCTTCCGGTCACTATATATTTGAAATTTATTCACATAAATCTTGTATTAAATATTGAAACAAAGGCTTCATATTTTTTCTAATGTATAATATTTTTTTTCTACTTTAAGCCTTAGATTTTTCAAAATAAATATCCTCAAAATATTCCTTGTAATTAAATAATTTATTCAAAAAATATTGATTAATAACCGGATACTCTAAAGTTTTGTTCTTTTAGTAGACGATGTTTCTTATAATAATTTTTGTTTTAAATGAAAATGGATCATAAGAATTATCCTCTGGATTTGGAAATTATATTTTACTTAGCAAAGCATACTAATAGTTCCATATCTGAAGTAAACATGCAAAGGCGTCACGAATTAACTGCAAGTTCTGTTAGAAATGGAATTATTCATCATTTTAAAGAACTTAAAAGCGTTCCTTATCCTTATGTAATCTTTATGTAAAACGTTCAGTTATCTTTGTAATAAAATCATGAAAATTGCATGGAAATGTTGAAAATGAAGTCTGGACTAATTTACAAGCGAACCTTAAGGAATCGGAGATTTACTTTAATAAAAACAAAGAAGACTCCAAAATTAGAAATGTAAAACCTGCAGCGGATTTAGAAAAAAAGATTTGCAATAAAAGTTAACTCTAAAACTGTTAGATAAAGAGGTAAAAGTGCATGGCCTTTCACTACAGAATCGAACAGGTATTGCCCCAATTTACGAACCAGCTAGAGTTTGAAAAATTGGAAATGACTGCATGTTTGCCTAAGGAACACTAGAGTTATACATCGGAGTTATTACATTGAATCACAAGAGGTTAATAACATAGAATTAGGCAAAGTTACATAGCGTTAAAAGGTATTTCTCCCGCCTTCTTGGTGCAGTGGTCAGGACGCTCGGCGCATATTAGAGAGGTGCGTGGTTCGAGTCCCGGGTAGGGCATTGCTCATTTTTCATCTCTCCAGCATAGAAGAAAAATTTTAATAACTCTACAGCATAACACAAACTGTTGAGCAGACTCATTACAATACTGGATTACATAAATACAATAGAGTTGCTATTTTCGTGATCGCTGCATGAAAACGTCTAATAAAGATAAACTTCTGGCATTTGATTTTGCTAATATATTGGAATGTCTGACTCTTGTTATGTGAGGATATTTGTTTACCGGTAAGACTATACAGATCTTTCATTCCAAGTTCAAAGTTCATAAAAATAGTTTATGGACTCAGCTTAGTACGCTTGGTGTTTTGAAGCATTACGGAAATTTTTGATGTTGCTCGGAACCAGTTATTGGGGTGTAGCCTAATCATTGATTCTTCCACTGGCATAGGTCCATTCCTAGAGCAATGTGTTTTCAGGATTTTTAGATATAGGTGGCGTTGAGATATCGCCCATCGTTTGAAGTTACGGTCTAGGTTGGTGGTTTCCCGGATGTGCAGGTCACTTGTGAGAGGGCTGAAGCATAGTAAATGGTCTGCATCTCCTATGATTTCACAGACGCAAATGTCGCTGTTAAAGGGGTTCTTTTTAAGAAAATAATTTAGATATGGGCCATGTCTGTGAGATAATAAGTTAGAAGGACTTGGTGCTTATGTTCCTGTAGTAGTAGTAGTAGTAGTAGTAGCAATGGATTATGCTTCTGTAAAAAGTCATTAGGGCATATGGATATTACGGGCAATCAGCAAGAAAGAAATTCTTCATCAACAAGAAAACCAGGAAAATACCCCCGGCGTTCGCAAAATACCCAAAGATTTATCATATTACAATAATGTCACATTTGCATTCGAGTACTTCTGTCCGATGTACGAGCTTCTGTCCGATGCTCGTATAAATTACTGTACGGAGAAAGCCGAATAAAGAAATGAATTCAAAAACCCTATTGCCTACTGTTAAACACGGGGGTTGCGGTATAATGACTTATGGATGTTTCGCTTCCCTTGAGATGGCAAATTTTATTTTTATAGAAAATAATATGGATCAGTATAAATACATAAGTATTCTACATAAAAACTTGAAAGCATCTGTAAGACTTGGAATGCAAAATGCGTTCAAGTTCTGTGCGAATAACGATCCAAGGCATACAGTCTTAAACCTTTGGATCTCCCAACTTAAATCCACTAGAAAACATATGAAATGGTTGAAGAAAAGACTAAGGCAACATCAAGCATTTTTCTAAAAGCAACTCTAATGGAGAATGAAATAAAATGCAACATTCTTACTTGAATTAGTTAAATACACGCCAAAGCACATGAAAAGCATAAATTTAGCTGAAGGGTAACTAACGAAATATTAAATTTTCCTTTTTTATTTTCGTATTTTTATTAAATATAATCTATTTGTTCAAAGTGTCCGAGTACTTATGTGAGTCATTTTCAGGATTTCTTGAACAAATTATTTTGATTATAAAACATTTTCTGAATAATTTCTTTCAAAACAAGCAGGTTTTAAAATAGGTGATCTATAGTATAAGTGAAAAAAGTCATTTCACTAATAGTAACTGGTATGTGCAAATAAAAGTGAAAAAAACAAATGACCGAAAACAAATGTGAGCCACTGTAAAGAACATAGCAATGTTTAGGTAAATGACAGCGTGTCAAAAAGTAGTTACAAATGAGTTTTAAAAATTGTCTGAATTTAGAAAGCAATCATTTAGGAATTTCGAATTAAAGACTTATATTTAAAAAGACAGAAAGAAACACTGCAAAATACGTGCCATATACGATTTCACTTGCATAAATAGAAATACTTTTCTGATATTATATTTCGGAAAAATATGTAGGGAATGCTATAAAGAGAAACGAAAGTGCAATCTGAAAACTTCAGATTAGTGTTCACAACTCGAAAAAGTGTTTCCCATTAAATATTTCGAAAAATTAAAAAATGTTAAAAAATAAAAATTTATAAAACATTATAACAATACAGGGTGTTTATAAAGTCTCTACAGTTTTGCTTAAACAGGCTTTATTCTGAAATATAAGTTATTTACATGAAAATGCAACATAATAGAACACTAAATTAGTACAATTCAATGTGCTCCCCCCCCCCCGAGTGTCTAGGAACATTTGCCACCATTCCACTACACTTCGGAGCACTTTATGTAAAGTTATTGGTATCATTTCAGTTCCTGCAGCCAGAGGCGAGGCACGGGTGAGGCAAGTGAGGCATTTGCCTCAGGTGAAAAACTAGACGGGGGTGCCAAATTAACTACAAAAATTTAGAAATTCATTCTGGAAAAGAAATTCTGATTCGACTTTGGAAACACATCAAGAAGCAGCAAAAGAATTTGAATTCTTATAAATCCTCCAGCTGAATTAAGCGAAGAATTTATAACACTAATTTTTCTCAAAAGTGCTGAGATGTGCATCACTGTATATACTGTATTCAAACAAACGTGCCAAATTTAATTTAAGCTTGTTGCAATTAGCTGAATGGACTGAATTTGCCAAGACATCACCGACGTTAATATTCCATGCTATCATTCTTTAGTTTAGACTGCAAGTTTTACTTTGCCATAACAAACCATCCAAACTCTACTAACTGAGTTTATGCAATATCGCAACAGCTTAACCTTTGTTGCAGATGGCGTAAGTCATAAAGCCCGACTGGAAAAGCATTGAAGGATCAAATGAAGATGTTTGCAGATGGAAATGTAATATATTATCAGGTTTTTTCCTTGTTTGTGTAAAATTTGTAGTTGAATGAGACTCATGGTTTGAGGTTGCATCCATCCATACATTTACGATGGAATTGTACAGTCGGTTGTACTCACGATTATTTCTGAAACACATTCCTGAACCGATTAAGTGGATCGTGTATTAGTCTATCTCATTGTTTGTTACGCCTGGAATGAAAATATATTTAAGGTAAGATATGACGTTTTTCTCTTTCTTTTTGACTTGTTTTGTTGTATATAATGAAAAATTAAAATTAATTTAGCATCATAAAATAGAAAAGGAGGTTGGAAGATTTCACACAAACCGTTGTGTCTAATTTTAATATAACTGATATTGACATCAAGAAATATCTTTTAAAAGTTTAGTTCCTCTGCGTTGATTATAAGGCAACCAGTATAAAATATATACTTAAACAATCCTGTTCTTATAAAAAGGAACTGTAAGAAATACAGTTTAGGAAAAAGTGAATGGAAGGAAAATAAATAAGTGCGATAAAAGCTGTTGATTTTAAGATTTGAAAAAAGAAAATGAAATCAAAACATAAAGATTAGTTAGACCAGACTGGCAAACTTGCTTATTACTGCGAATGAAAATTACTTCCAAAGCTTTTAACATTTGCAAAAAGTTTACGCATTGAAAACCCTTAGCTAACTGATGAAGTGGATAAAGTTAAGGAACTAAATATTACTAATTTTAAATCTATGCTTATTGTAAAAGCATTATGAAAACGACCATCTATGAAAACATTTTCTGACAGCCCATCTATTGACCATATTTAAATAAGAGTTAGCTAGTAAATAAAGTTTCCTTCAAGATCAAATAAGCCTCTCTTGCTATGATAATTGATTTGAATGATAAACGGTATGGGAATATTAAAGAACTGGTTCGTTGATTAATCGGCTATAGTTAAAGTTTTGATTTTGAGGCGGTAATAAATTTATTGGGGGAGCAAATTATTGCTCCCACAATATATTGTAACACAATTACAGTTCATATTAAAAGTGAGATACTGTTAGTTATAGGACAGCATGGGCCAAACAATTTTCTAAAGAAACATACATTTACCAGTGTTGCCTATTAGCCACCATTAAATTAAATATGTTATTCTTATCTCTTATAATATTGCCCTTATTTTCAAAGCAAGTATTGCCAGTAAAATGTTTCTGAAAGCACGTTATTCCGTTTCTTTCACTGCTTATCGAAATAAATGACTTTAGAGATGTATTCTTTATATATTTTTAAAAACTTCATCGCTCTTGAAATGACACACAGCCATATTCGATTTTGAATTCTTTCCAAAATCAAGGAAGTGAATTATTTTTCTGTGATATTTGACTATATACAAAATATTTGGCATCATGACAATTGTGTTGGATTAATCTATATACTTAGATATAGTTAACTTGTTCTATGCATGTATATATATATATATATATTTCTTCTCCTCCCCGCCAAATGGTCGAATAACTTGCATCGCATACAGGGACGCGAATTTACCGCTTTGCCTGAGGTGAAAAATTGTGTTCGCACGACTCTGGCTATAGCCCTAATTTCCTGTTTTAACTGTTCAGTGCTGCCAGTCTTCACTCGGTAGACTTTGGACTTGACAAAACCCCATACGAAAACGTCTAGTGGAGTTAAGTCTGGCGACTACGGAGCCCAAAGACGTCGAGAGCCACTGACAATCCACCTATCAGGAAAAGTTTTATTAAGATAATTACGCAGAGTAATAGCAAAATGGGAAGATGCCCATTCTTTTGGCAGACAACATTGTCAATAATGTCATCTGATACTATTTTAGCTGTGGCTCAAGGTATTGTTGCAATATACCGAGATAAATTTCTCTAGTGATTGTCCTTTCTGCAAACATGAAAGGTCCACACAGCTTAGTTATTCCAATCCAATTAGTGTAAACTTGCTATGTTTTGTTACACGTTCAAGTCAACAGAAGTTTGCTTAAAACCTTCAGCGATAACTTGATACCTGTCTATTAAGGTTATGGGACTAAAGTTCTAGTACCAGACCAAGTTGTAAGTTGTCATCAAGAAATTATGAATTCATAAGTTTGTATTCAGCCTGATTTACAGCACATAAGCGAAGATAAAGCATTTAAATTAAAGTCCCGTGATGCCAATAAAGGTCAAAAATGGGAAAGCACATCTGATAACGCCTCATTTTATTTATTTTCGATATCATAAACGTGTATTGTCACTATAAGAAATGGAATAATTTAGCAATTTTTTTATTTATATGTTTTAATAAAATTTTGCAGCAAGCGATGTTTTATGTGATAAGTATAATAAAAAATGTGTTTTAAATACATTGTAGCATTTCATTTCACTTTCCAATTCTTCTTCTATATGCCATCATCTACATTCAGAATGAAATAAAAAAAATAATAGTGAACTTTCGTAACAAAGTAAAAACTAGAATCTGTGCATATTTTTGTGTGTATATATTTTTATTTCCTTCAGTCTGTAATGTACTTTTTTTAATATTTTGATGTATTTCTGTACATATCATTTCGTGTTAAAAAGTATGCAAAAATAAACAGAAAAAATTTTAATTCTGATAAACTCAGTTTATTATTTACCTTCTTCAGTTCTGTTGCGTAGAAATTTGACATAAATATTGTTAAATATTATTCAATTTTTGCTTGGATTCAATTAAATGAAGGATGAGTAATTTTACTGTGACAGGTGCAGGAAAAATTGATAAACAAAAGGATAGAAATAATGAATCATTTCCTTTTTTAGTTTCCAGTACCATATGAGAGAACACTTCTTGTTTTTCTAATGATCCAAATGGCTCAAAAGAAGAAAATTGCTTTGAAAGAAAAAGCTTCCTTGTGCGAGTTTGTCGAAACTCTAGAAGGTGGGAAATTGGAGAATCTCAAAAACAGAGGAAAAAAAATGTTTGTCGGTGGTAAACTACACACGAGAGGCTTTAAAAGACTTTTTTCTATTTAAAATACGAAGTGATTTTATTGCTTGGCTTTTGAAATTGGTAAAGAAATAAAATTTAGACATACTGTCTACAAGAACTATTATTTAGTAAGAGCTGTTTCTTACAATGCAGTGGATGTCTTACTATGTACAAGAGATATAAAAGATATTTTAACCTCCTGAATTCTCTTGGCCAAAGTAAGGAGCCAAAGTAAGGGGAAAATTGGTGCAGACGGATGTGTTGAAGAAGTTTTGACACGATGAGAATATGACGAAATGAAAGAAAATTAAAAAAAGAGGTCGGAGGATAGAAATATGAGTATGCAGTGATGAATCTAGTTTTAGAAACGAGAACGAAATAAAATATACTAATGATGAATCAGTCCGTGGATGATGGCCAATTGAATTTAATTTTTCATTAGTGTATACTCGAGGCTATTCATGATTAGCCCGTTATTTAGTTTATGTTCAAGACTGTTCGTAATTAGTGTATGTCCGATTGGATTTTCAGTTTTTGTGATTAATTGCGAGGATACGAGAGACGATCAGTGTATAACTCGTTATGCTCATGGTATGCTTCCTGAATGTCTTCCATGATTCCATCCTATTTGTGGATCTTATCAGGAATAAATTGCTGTGTCATGATTAATTGTAAAGAGTTGAGCGGTGACAGTGTATGGTGTTCGTGCCTACTGCATTTATTCTAGGATTTATTTTTGAGTATTTTCCTTGATTCTGATTCGTGTATTCCTGAGTGATTTCAATGGTACAGACAAGCTTTCTATCGAATTGATTCGAGCATGTGCTTTCTGATCTTGCTTTTTTGGAAGACGTCCTTTCAGCCGCTTTCTTGACCGATGAATCTTGGTGTGCTCTGAAGTGTGGAACTCGTCGATTAATGTGATGCATATATTTTCTACTCGTCAGGACCATTTTTCGGGGGAAAAGTTTTATAACTTTGAAAATATGACATAACACTGCCGAAACTTTTGATATCAGGCGATGTAAATACTGCACACTTCGTCTTAGCATATAACGATTTTGTAACTTTTGAAAACGAAATTTCGCTTGACTTGGTGAAGCTTTTTTTCCTGTGCTTAGTATAATAAGCAGCGTTGATTATGAATATATTCATAGTTAATATGTCTTATTTTAGGGTCTAATAGTTTTCTAAAAATTTCAATATCATATCAGATGTTGATAATATGTTAATGTTTATGTAAAAACTTAAAAAAAATTTTAAAACGGATATTTACGATCTATATTCTGTATTATTTGTCTGCCTACCATAGTACAGCTTAAAGATTCGGAGGGTGTATTTCTATATTTGGTTGTATTGTTGGGTTAGAATATAGAAGGTAGTATAGCATTCATCAAAAAACTCAAAAGAGAAAACTTTCCTGGTAATAATCAAGAAGACATCTTTTCTTTTATCATTAGAATACTATTTGGCGAATAATCATTAGATGTACACTTACGTAGGAACTATTATTTTTTTATTTTCTTTCAGATACAACCTTGTAGTACATAAACAGAGCAATAGCACCAATAATATTAGCCTTCTAAATTTATTATTCGAAATGACACTTTAAAATAAGTTTGGGACCTTGCATTGCTTTATAAAGAAAGATGTCTTTAAATGTCTTATTCTTTTATAAAGAAAGATGAATCGAAAAACAATCTAAATTTTAACTCTAAATTTATCCTAAAGATTTACCGTTATTTCTCTTTTTCATATAGCATGCTTGGTATGTATAGAAAAATGGAACAAAAAGACGTGTTTAGAAGATTTCAAGCGTTCAAGAGCTTACTGAACATGGTCTACAGGTGTAGAGATGCATTTCTCAAGAAGACATTCGTAGATGACTTTACCTATGCAGAGTAGAATTAAAAACATAATAATAGCAAAAGAAAGACATTTCTAAATTAAATTATGCACATAATTCATTGAAGTGTTTCGCAAACACACACGAACTGATTTTTAAGTATGCATAATATTTCTGCAAATGTTTACACACAGATGAAAGATTACACATTTGTGATCTAATTCTGTGATCTTATATTAGAAAAGACGAAGTGAAGAAATATGTCTGCCGTGAACGCAATCAGCTGAACAATGTTCACGTTTACAATGTGTTAAATGTTGGCATAATGTTTTGTATTTTTAATACTATTTATATTTGGAATGTAAATTGATAAAAGTATTCGGATGACAAAGGCATATGGATTTGCTTTGAATATTGTTACTTTCAAAAATCATTAATGCTTGAATTTATGAATAAGGTCCTATATTTTCTGTTAATTGTTTTGTTTGCTCTTCTGGCTTGTTTTTTCACAAAGTTTACACGAAAGGTTTTCCCACAAAAGTACTAATTCAATATTTGAAAACACTGTAAAGCATAAAAAGAAAATGTTTAATTTAATTATTCTTTGTTTCGAAGCTGAGGATGGCAGTAATTTGTAAAGCAATTTAAAATGGAAATTAAACTTTTATTTTGGAAGATAGGTAAGACGTTATTTTTATACTTTTTAAATTGTGAATTTTAAGATTCCTATAATAAAATAAATAAGATATTATAAATTTAGTTATTATGATTGACATTTTGTTGACCGTTTTGATGTTAATTAAAAGATATTATCAGTGAATGAATTTTAAGCATGAGTTGTTTGTTTATTTTAGTTAATATTTATTTGAATTATTATTTATTGTTGCTTTAGTTATTATTTCCACCGTTAGTAGTGACATCAGCATCTTGGTTAATATGATCCAGAAAGCCCAAGACAAAAAATGGCAAAATAAAAGAAAGGTCAGATGCGTTTAATCTTTATTCTCCTACCAAATCTCAAAAATATGTACAACTTTAAAGCTGGATATATTCTGCACTTTTAAGTTCTTGCATTCTCATTCCTATGCATTTCATATCATACCGAATTCACTAATTCGATTCCTTAAAGAATAGGTGTCTTACCAGTATAGTATAATAGGTAATTTTCAGGTAAATGATAGTGCATGCATATAAAGCTGAAAAGTGCGTATATTGTTTACTATACGTCCATTGATTGATAAAAATCTCATACCAAATTTTATGTGTAGCATTTTTCACTTCTGATAGTGTGTGTTATTAAGAGACAAGCAAAAACAGTTTTTGGATGCAATTATTCAAATAAAAAAAATTTAAAATTCATTAATTTAGAAACAAATTAAAAGACAAATTCTCGGGAAGGACAGTTATTAAATTAGGTATTTATCTAAATGCATTTATATTATTGTATAATTCTTCAGACAGTTTTTACATTGTTATTTTTAATCCATATTTTTCAAACAGCTGATAAGATAAGCATTAAATATTATAATACCTAAATAAAAAGAAGTTAAAATATTTGTTTATTATCTTAATTTGCATTTGAATTCAATCTTCAAGATATTAGTGGCAATGTTTTGGGCTAATTGATTGCTATAAATCTAACGCAACTCATCAAAACATTACATCCAAATTCCGAAGTACATAGGCATATAAAACAAAATATTTATTATTTTAAAACTACTGAACTGTAAAATTAAGTCTATTTAAAGTTATTTTTTAGAATTGATTTAGACAATTTTTGCAGGTTGCGAAAAACTATGGCACCATTCATCTTATTTACGAAATATGTTTCATTTCATCTGCAACTGTTCACAACATCTCACCTTCTTTCAGGGCGCACCTAAAATGCCACAAAGACACGCACTTGGGGCAGAAACAGCTTCAAAATAGTAGCTGGAATACAGCATCTCCAGGCAAGCACGCAAAAGCTCTTGGAAAATGGCTGACAGATTCGCGTGCTCAGTTTCAGTTAATACACGCGAAGATGTTTGTCTGTTAGCAACGTTGCCTTCTCAAAATGAGGATAATTATGGAATGTAGTTGTTAATTTGTTTGGATTATTTGTAAAGATTTAAAAGAGAAAAATGAAAGTTTTAGATTTTGTTGAAAAGCTATTAAGGAAGACTTTGCGATTGTGCATCGTTAAAATGATAATTCCTCTTTTCAACATATTTTCGTTCTTATTGCAAACAATCGTATTCTGCAACTCTGTATTGTCCAACATTGTATTTTACAACAGTCTGTATGTCCATTTTTACTTCCTTGCGCGAAGTATTATAATCGCGAAAAATTTCGGCTATCATATTTCAACGAAAATATCCATTTTGACCGCTCTCGAATCCATTTGAACGATATTTTTGCGTGACATCTGTACGTAAAGACAAAATAAGTGACTCTTTTTTCCAAAACGGATTGTAAAATGGATTCAGAAGAGATTTTGTGTAGACGTTTGTACGTACGTACGTAGTGTAGTGTGTGTACGTAGTGTGTGTAGACGTACGTACGTAGGTATGTATGGATCTCCCATAACTCTAAAACAATTATCCTCAGAATGTTGAAATTTGCATATGGGATTACTAAGTGTGCACCTTCTTGGTTGCAGTTGGCCTTACCAAAATTGTATATATATATATACATGTACCTACTCTGTTACCTGGCTCGGTAAGCTCAGTTTTTTGTTCTTATATATTGGCAAATTGTGCATTTCTGCTTTAAAAGTGATTGAATTAAGTTGTTCTTATGTTCCGGCTAAGGTTTTTTTATTCTGCATGCAATAGTTGTAGAACTGTTAACAATTAAAAAGTTGTTTAAGTAGTATTAAGCCTAACGAAGCCGTCATTTGTGTACATTTCACACTCAGCAGAATAGTGAAGTAATTAAGTTTCTTCACTAACTTCAGTGTCATTTTGCCGAGTATGACAAAAGTAAACTTCGAGTTTTGTGCACCGAAAGATCTGCCTTCTTGCCCCCTGGCCTAATTGCTTGTTTTTGCGTACAAACTCTAATTTTAATTGCAAAAATTGCTTCCTTAACTGTTTTATCTGTATTACGCTTTTGATGTTTTTCTGTATTTTACAATTTTTAATGAAGATGTTTTGAGATTTTATGCATTCTTGCGTTACCGCGAAATAAGAACTGAATTGATTGGAAGAGAAATATATCTGTAATGAAATTCTGGAAAATGAAGGTTTAAATGAAGTGCAGCAAAATGTATGTTGGTCGATTGTAAGCTATGTTTCATCGCCTCGCCCTCTTTATATTTCCGAACTCTCATTACTCGGTCCAAACTTTCCCGTGTCACGAGCACTTGCAGTATACTTGTCAACAAGCCGGACACGTCGCGTTTTAACAGCGACATTCTGGCATAATATCCTAGTATTGTCTGAATCACACGTTTGGAAGCTTCTTGCGTGTGAAAACACCTGCCACATTTCGGTAGCTTAAAGAGGTTATAACGTCTAGCGACGGTCCCTGTTAGACGGGACTTTTCTGTGAGATGATATTTTGGTAGCATTGGTTTAAACGGGAGAATTTTTAGAAAGAAGAGCCCCGCTGGAAGCGAAGTCTCGCCTAGCTACAGAAACGATGTACCGACTAGGCGGGATTTTTTGAAATCTCGCTAAAAATGTTTCGGCTGCAGCTCTGTCCCTCGTAAACATCAACCAATGAGACGAAAGTTCTGCTTCTGAAAGATCACGTGATCCCAGTCTGAGAAATAATCGATTTCTGTTCGGCGTTCAAGTCTTTGTAGTAAGTGAAAATAGTAACCTAGCTACGTGGGTTTCCTGAAAATGTGCGAGTTCTGAGAATTGTCCTTTTCCCTCGTAGCTGAAATATAATGTGATTGGGACTTGATGAAGAATCTGCACAAGCTACGTTTCAAATGACAAATGCAAGGGAAAATAAAAAGATGAAATGTTAGCACAAAAATAGGAATAAAAAATTCAATGTACTGAATAAAAATAAAAATAATCAAGGAATTCAAAATGACTAATAATCTAATCCTCAAGGGGAAAAACTATGTGCTCTAGAAGAGGAGAAAATAAAAGCGAATATTTTTTTAAAAATTTAACCCTAAACAGCCTAGGGAGAAAATACGTGAATGAAAAAGTAAGCGAGGAAATAAGCTATTCATTAATATTTTTTTAGTGCATTTTTTAATATTAAAGACTGTCAAATGATCAACAAAAAACATAAGCTTTAATGTGAAATTTTAGCTCTTAATGCTATCCTACATGTTAATTAAAATTTTCGGTTTGCAGCGACAAAATATATTCTTTAAAATAACTCGAAAGAACAAAAATGAGAAGTAATTAAATTGGTCTTTTTAAGATCAGACTGAAATTAAAATAAAATTATAATTGGCTTACTGTAGAATAATAGACAAGGGCTTGAATTGATTTCAGCCAGTAATACCATTATAACAAACGCAATGAAAAGCTATTATTAGGCATTTATCATTAAATTAGTTTTCTATTTAACAAATGCCAAAATAATCATATTAATATACGCGTTTTAGAAACACGCTGTCATCTTCGAGTACTTCATGACTTGGAAATCAACAACTATTTATAATTTGTGCTTAGTACTTTCTTCGGAAATCTATTCATTTTGGGCATTTGATACGATATTCATGTTACATCACTATCTACCCCAAAATCGATTTTCAGCTGTAGAAAGTAAAGGAAATAAAATATTTATGATTTAAGTTTTATGCATTTTTCAGCTTAAAACTTCTGCCAAATCATTCTGATTCTTGAACATACAGTAATTCTAATTCGAATATCAGAACAGAAAAAGGCCATAAAACTTAAATTCCGATAATGTATGGAATTTCTCCATTTTCATGTCAAGAATTCAAACCTAAAACTGAATAATGATTTTTTAAATTATAAATTCTTATTGCTGGAAATTACCGAAAAATGCCTCAAGTCTTTCCTTTTAAGTATGTTCCTTTACTAAGGATATGTATTCTGCGACTCATAACTAAAATTTATTTACGTTTGGGAATACGATGGAAATTTCGAAATATGCTTTGCCCAAGGCAATATGAGCGAGCGTGAATATTTTATATTTAAGGTTAGTTTTATTCTCCTATTTTTAACATAAATAATAATGATTCCTAGAAAACATATTGGTCAAATATAAAAGAACTGCATTTAGTATACAAACATTATTAATGATATGTTTTGCTTTTTACACATTAAATAAGGATATTGTTTATAAAATTCTACTTAATGGTTATAGGGATTTGCATAAAATCTGTTTTGCTGAGGAATTATTTGTAGGAGTTTTATTTGAAAAGAAATGCTTTTGAACGAATTGAAGTTACACAAAATCTGCTATTTTACTTGATATGTGGAGATAAATTTCGCTGAAATTCAGAAAAAAAGGGTGTTCTGTGCTTGAAAAAACTGAAATAAATTATAAGAGAAAGTAATTTACTATTTTTGACTAGTTTTTCAGTTGAATCCCGTTTTAACGAACCTTCAGATATAACAAACGAATCTTCTGATCCCGTCCAATTACCTATTATAATTTCCCGTCCAATTAATGTTATTTTACGCTCCTATAGCGAATTGCCAAAATTATGAAAACTGAGTATAACGAAATATAAGGATAACTTCGATTGAAACATTCTTGTATTTTTCATATTTTTTCCAGAACTTCTGCAAGTTTTAACGAAAAATTTACTGACTCTTAAAATTTTCCATGATTAAGATATTAGGATCCACATTCCATTCACAATAGAAACTCCCTTTCCCTGGCTTTCCTTTTACGTTTAACATCACTTTCTCCGTATTCTAAACAATTATGCGAAAAAGGTGTGACACCCAGTTTTGGAGAATGAGGACACAAAAATAAATTTTATAACATCATATTGATGTTTTTTGTATATTATGCATACCAACATGAAACCAAAAATCATAAGTGAGTTACTTGATACCATTCAAATCTTTCAGTAAGTTGCCAGCCTCTGTTTAAGGCCAGATACAGCATAAAATACTTAAGTGATATTTAAAAAGAACAAAGAAATTTGTTTTATTTTTTCTAGTGTCAAATGAAATATTTCTTATAACCTTTCACTTAAATTTGCGCCATTAATAGATTCTTCCTTTAGGGTTTTCTTAATTCACCATAGATATTAATAATGCTAAGTATATAATGTGAAAAGTGTGTCTGCAGATAAATATTATTACATAATTGCTTATATGAGCTTTGTATTTAGTACGGCGATTTTGTTTAGTATTTATATATTTGTTCTAAATTTTTTCAGGGCCTTTTAATACTAATTTAAGGGCTGCATTTTAGGTTAAAGTGTTTGCAAAATAATTGGAATATATTAGTAAACATGTACAGAAGCCATTTTGGTTACTTTTAAAATAATAAGGAACTCAAAGTGTGTGTATAGTCTGACGCCGATATGAAATGGAACAACTGAGTGATTAAATGCGTTTGTAGATAAAACTCAATTAATGTTTGAAATTGTGCTTATAACACGATAAATTAGAGTTGACAGATTGAATTTGCAGGGAGCAGAGACGAAACACCTAATTCATTTCTAATTAACCTATCCAACGTAGTGCCTATGTGGGTAAGTATTTGATATCACGAAAAAATTCAGTTTCATTTCCAGTTAGCCATTTCATTCGAAAGCTGCGGATAGATTTATTTTGATAACTTATTCCTGTGTTTACATAAAAGTGCAAACATTGTCTTTTGATTACTGTCTGAAATCTGTTATTTGAAAATTAATCTCGTATGATAAATAACTTTTTATAGTAATAAATTTACATATCGGAAGGCTTTCCAAATTATTTTCCTTGAACAAAATTGATTTTGCTTGAGAAACAAAAAAACAAAAAAAAAATCTTGTTCTTTTAGAGAGCTTTAGCAAGATAATAGAATTGAAGACAGATTTTATTTAATAAAGCAACAAATCATTCTTTTTAGTTTAATATTTGTTGTTCAATACAGTGCTTACGGCAACAAACAAGTTGAGTAACTAAAGACTAGTGCCTGGTCAACAAAATCCCTCAGGAGAAAAGTAATGGTATTTTGAATCAGTTGGTACGAGACGTAAGCAGTGAGTAAAGCCTGTAAAGAATCAATCAGATGATTTAGCCTCATCTCTTAACTATAAGTCGAGAGTAGCGGAATCCCGAATTTTTGTAAACTTCAAATTGCATTCTGTTAAAAAAACCCTTGATTGCAAGAGTTATGGGAGCACAATGAATATGAATAGATATGAATAGATATGAGTAACTAAAGACTAGTGCCTGGTCAACAAAATCCCTCAGGAGAAAAGTAATGGTATTTTGAATCAGTTGGTACGAGACGTAAGCAGTGAGTAAAGCCTGTAAAGAATCAATCAGATGATTTAGCCTCATCTCTTAACTATAAGTCGAGAGTAGCGGAATCCCGAATTTTTGTAAACTTCAAATTGCATTCTGTTAAAAAAACCCTTGATTGCAAGAGTTATGGGAGCACAATGAATATGAATAGATATGAATAGATATGAGTAACTAAAGACTAGTGCCTGGTCAACAAAATCCCTCAGGAGAAAAGTAATGGTATTTTGAATCAGTTGGTACGAGACGTAAGCAGTGAGTAAAGCCTGTAAAGAATCAATCAGATGATTTAGCCTCATCTCTTAACTATAAGTCGAGAGTAGCGGAATCCCGAATTTTTGTAAACTTCAAATTGCATTCTGTTAAAAAAACCCTTGATTGCAAGAGTTATGGGAGCACAATGAATATGAATAGATATGAATAGATATGAGTAACTAAAGACTAGTGCCTGGTCAACAAAATCCCTCAGGAGAAAAGTAATGGTATTTTGAATCAGTTGGTACGAGACGTAAGCAGTGAGTAAAGCCTGTAAAGAATCAATCAGATGATTTAGCCTCATCTCTTAACTATAAGTCGAGAGTAGCGGAATCCCGAATTTTTGTAAACTTCAAATTGCATTCTGTTAAAAAAACCCTTGATTGCAAGAGTTATGGGAGCACAATGAATATGAATAGATATGAATAGATATGAGTAACTAAAGACTAGTGCCTGGTCAACAAAATCCCTCAGGAGAAAAGTAATGGTATTTTGAATCAGTTGGTACGAGACGTAAGCAGTGAGTAAAGCCTGTAAAGAATCAATCAGATGATTTAGCCTCATCTCTTAACTATAAGTCGAGAGTAGCGGAATCCCGAATTTTTGTAAACTTCAAATTGCATTCTGTTAAAAAAACCCTTGATTGCAAGAGTTATGGGAGCACAATGAATATGAATAGATATGAATAGATATGAGTAACTAAAGACTAGTGCCTGGTCAACAAAATCCCTCAGGAGAAAAGTAATGGTATTTTGAATCAGTTGGTACGAGACGTAAGCAGTGAGTAAAGCCTGTAAAGAATCAATCAGATGATTTAGCCTCATCTCTTAACTATAAGTCGAGAGTAGCGGAATCCCGAATTTTTGTAAACTTCAAATTGCATTCTGTTAAAAAAACCCTTGATTGCAAGAGTTATGGGAGCACAATGAATATGAATAGATATGAATAGATATGAGTAACTAAAGACTAGTGCCTGGTCAACAAAATCCCTCAGGAGAAAAGTAATGGTATTTTGAATCAGTTGGTACGAGACGTAAGCAGTGAGTAAAGCCTGTAAAGAATCAATCAGATGATTTAGCCTCATCTCTTAACTATAAGTCGAGAGTAGCGGAATCCCGAATTTTTGTAAACTTCAAATTGCATTCTGTTAAAAAAACCCTTGATTGCAAGAGTTATGGGAGCACAATGAATATGAATAGATATGAATAGATATGAGTAACTAAAGACTAGTGCCTGGTCAACAAAATCCCTCAGGAGAAAAGTAATGGTATTTTGAATCAGTTGGTACGAGACGTAAGCAGTGAGTAAAGCCTGTAAAGAATCAATCAGATGATTTAGCCTCATCTCTTAACTATAAGTCGAGAGTAGCGGAATCCCGAATTTTTGTAAACTTCAAATTGCATTCTGTTAAAAAAACCCTTGATTGCAAGAGTTATGGGAGCACAATGAATATGAATAGATATGAATAGATATGAGTAACTAAAGACTAGTGCCTGGTCAACAAAATCCCTCAGGAGAAAAGTAATGGTATTTTGAATCAGTTGGTACGAGACGTAAGCAGTGAGTAAAGCCTGTAAAGAATCAATCAGATGATTTAGCCTCATCTCTTAACTATAAGTCGAGAGTAGCGGAATCCCGAATTTTTGTAAACTTCAAATTGCATTCTGTTAAAAAAACCCTTGATTGCAAGAGTTATGGGAGCACAATGAATATGAATAGATATGAATAGATATGAGTAACTAAAGACTAGTGCCTGGTCAACAAAATCCCTCAGGAGAAAAGTAATGGTATTTTGAATCAGTTGGTACGAGACGTAAGCAGTGAGTAAAGCCTGTAAAGAATCAATCAGATGATTTAGCCTCATCTCTTAACTATAAGTCGAGAGTAGCGGAATCCCGAATTTTTGTAAACTTCAAATTGCATTCTGTTAAAAAAACCCTTGATTGCAAGAGTTATGGGAGCACAATGAATATGAATAGATATGAATAGATATGAGTAACTAAAGACTAGTGCCTGGTCAACAAAATCCCTCAGGAGAAAAGTAATGGTATTTTGAATCAGTTGGTACGAGACGTAAGCAGTGAGTAAAGCCTGTAAAGAATCAATCAGATGATTTAGCCTCATCTCTTAACTATAAGTCGAGAGTAGCGGAATCCCGAATTTTTGTAAACTTCAAATTGCATTCTGTTAAAAAAACCCTTGATTGCAAGAGTTATGGGAGCACAATGAATATGAATAGATATGAATAGATATGAGTAACTAAAGACTAGTGCCTGGTCAACAAAATCCCTCAGGAGAAAAGTAATGGTATTTTGAATCAGTTGGTACGAGACGTAAGCATTGATATATATATGTAAGATATAATAAAATATGATAGCTGTTTTAAAAACTAATTGGCGATCTCAAAATTAACATGCTAAATTTGGTGATCTTCCCCTAAATTCATCTGTTCTGCCAAGTTCGAGATCATTCGAAATTAAGTAACGCTGCTTGAAAAATGGTAACTAAAAGTAAAACTGACCAACCATGCTTTAGATTCGTTTTGGCATCTACGTAGTATAAATTCTGCTTTGTTCTACGTTCCTTTTTTCCTGACTTCTGCCATGCAAGCATATCTGCGCCGCTTATGCTTTCCTGCCTGAAATGATGTCGCATCTTTTTATGCCGCTTATAAGAAATTATCGTAATTGCTATGGTTAAAAAGTACATTGTTTACACTGACCTACTGGACAACTTCCGACCTGAGTTAGTCTTGAGGCAACTAACGGAATAAGTTACCCAGAGGTGGGACCATCTACTACCTGGCAGCCACAACCTCAGGTCAGGGCCGAAGCAGATCAGTCGGGCGTTTATTGTCAAAGTTAAAATTACGAAGTTTACAGTTATACAATAATTACAAATTGATTAGATACATAACATACGTTGAAGAGTACGTCTAATGTGATATATAGAAGTTTTACAAAAGCGTAGTGACATAACAGTAATCAGCTGCCGTCTACAAACCCAAACATTGGAACACTACATAAAATAATTTTACATTATACATTTTAAATTTTACATTTTAGAATAAAAATGCCAGGGGAGTCTCGATTTTAAAAAAGAAAATCGTAACAATTATACTACGAACTGTTACATATGATTGAATACATTGATTGGGCATGCTAAATGTGAAGATATATAAACAAAGAATCGAAAGTACAAAATATGAAATATTAACAAATTCTGCCTTTCGATAAGGAAGACCGATTTACAACAAAACTTATCAGCCAAACAGAGCATGTACTATGCACTACAAACAATAACATTCAAAACATTAAAACTGAAACTTATACGTTAATCAAGGAATTAAAAGTACTTAGAAAATGCATGCTACTGAGATAAAACAAAATCTGTCTGCCAGTTAGAGCATGTACCATGAATTATAAACTACATGCACCACAACAGGTACATCTATATACATTAAAACGGAGGCTAAACGAATTACATTTTACAAGCAGAAGACCTATTGGAAAACAAACCAGGCAGCTGCAACGAAAATTTATATAAGTACTTAGAAAGGGCAAGTTACGAACGTGGATACATTGCTAAAGGGATACATTTGTTAGAAGAATAAATGCTGAGGTAGGGCATATTACAAATGCGCGGATACATTGTTGTGAAGATGCATTTGTCACAATGGAAGCAAATGTCAAATTAAACTAAAATATAATAAACTGTACAGAACACTATGATTAGAAAAACAACTAGAAAAGCACAGAATTCGTACACTACAAATAAATGCAAAATAAAAGCATAAACTACAAAAAATACATTTTACATTTTATAAAAAGAAAACATTATAATATAAGCATGAGAGTCTCAATTTTAGAAAGGAAATCAAAACAGTTAAACAACAATTATAATTTGTACATTCTCCTTCAGTTGCATTTGATTTCATTAGGGCTTAAAATAGGCGTGATACATGTGAGTCATGTGGACCTGTACTGTTACAATTTCAAGGTTAGGTATTTATGTTAAGCTAGTTACAGAAGTGAGAGAACGTATTGCATTTGGCAAGTTAATGATACATTACTCAGAAGAATAAGTGCTTAGATAGGGCATGTTACAAATGCGAGGATACGTTGTTGTGATGACACATTTGTCACAGTGGAAGCAAATGACAAATTATATGAAAATACAACGAACTATACAAAACACCAAGATTAGAAATACAACTAGTTAAAACGCAGAATTCGTACTCTACATATAATTATACATATGAAGAAGCATAAAAAACTATCAAAAATTACTTTTTACATATTGTATTAAACATTTTAAAAAGGCATAAGGGTCTCGATTTTAAAAAGGAAATCATATCAGTTGAAAAAACAATTAGGATTTTACGTTCTCCTTCACGGTTGCGTTTGATTTCATTAAGGATTAAATTAGGCATGGTACATGACTCATGTAGACCTGTACTGTTACAATTGCAAGTTGATATACTTATTGAGCTAGTTACAAGAGTGTGAGTACATAGGTTAGGACATAGATGGAATATACAGTCATCAGAATCATAATAAAGATATAAACAATGTTCTGTCATTCAATAAGGTTTAAATATGCCAGTAGAAAAGATAGAATAAACAAACCGAATTACAACAAAATTATCCTCCATTCAGGAAATATGCTATGCACTACAAACTGAAGCATTCAAAAAATTAATGCTGAAACTGCATATATTACATTAGACAGGTAAAGAACCAATTGTAAGTCTTGCCAGGCGCCTGTCACATAAAACTGAAACTTGGATAATGCATGTTACATATGAGTGGGTAGAGTGATTGATTAAACATATGCCATAAAACAATTATACTTGGATAAAACATGTTATGTAAGTGAGGATACGTAAACGAGCAATCAAAAGTACCACAAATGAAATGTTAACAGTTTTCTGCCGTTCAATAAAGTAGACCGATTTACAACAATGTCTGCTAAACAGAACATATACTATGCACTACAAACAAATACATACAAAAACATTAAAACTGAAACTACACATGAAACAATTGACAGAAAAACAACCAAATGGGAAATTGTTCCATGCACCAGTCACATAAAACCAAAACAGTACTTAGGTAAGGCATGTAATATATGTGAGGATACTTTGCTATAAGGATACATTTGTCATAAAAGTAAATTAGTACTTGGATAAGGCATATTACCAATATGCAACATAACCTTAAAAACTCCATAGAGGAAAAAAAGACACGAAAGTTATTGTTCGTACTTGTAACTTCATGGTTTGGCTGACGGAGCACTTTCCCATCGCATTTTTGTTGTTGTGCATTTCTCAGGTTAATCTGTAAAATCTGGCAACTGGAAAGTAATGTTTAGTCTCTGCTAACTGGCAACTAGTATATTCCACTACGCAGCAGAAGAACGCTGACTTGCAAATCAACTTGCTGTTGTAACTGTTCCTAATCTGTAATAATAAATAATTAAATGAGATCATTGGTAACGCATTTCTTACTACGCTGAACCACGCGCGCTACCTACGCACATTTTTTGATGCGCCGATCCACAAAAGAACCTAAACCTATGGATTAAACGCTATCGCTTTGAAACCAAAAGTAAACAATGGCCATGGATATCGAAACTTTAAACCGCAAACGCGGAAACATAAAAGGACAATTAACAAGGATTTCAAATGCTATAACAGCCGCAGAAAAGCAAAATGAACTGGATATCGCGCAGCTATAAGCTTATTTGGATACTGTGGTAAATATTCATGAAATGTTCGACGTGCTGAGAAACAACTACTACAGAATACTCACGGATGATGAGTTTGAAGAAGCGGAAGCTTTGCTGTCTCAAGTGGATGAGGATATTCAAAAATTAGAGGTAAGTCTAAAAACCTCTATTAATAAACTTAAAAACAAAAGTTGTGAATCTGTAACAAATCAAAATAGTGACAGCCTAAACAAGAAATTTATTCTACAGAATAACTTTCTTGTTTAGGCTGTCACTAGGCCACTTTCTTGTCTAGGCTGTCTTTCTTAACTGTAATGATCAGTTTAAAAGGGCTTTAGTAAAACTGCCAAAAATTCCTCTTCCGAATTTTAGCGGAAAATTTGAAGACTGGAATTTGTTTAAGACATAGTTTAATAGTTTAATCAAAGAATAACTTTCCGAAAATGAAAATCTCCATTACTTACGCGGGGCTTTGAAAGGAGAAGCCAAATCATTAGAAACATCAGACGATAACTTTTCTTTTTTTTTTAAAGCTTTAGAACAAAGATACGAGAATAAAAGAATAATTGGACTGCCATATTAAAAACGTTCTAAATATTCCATCAATAAAGCATGAATCGGCTAAAGAGCTTGGCATAATGTTAGACAATATTAAGAAAAATCTTAGATCGTTAAAAATCTTATATTTCGCTAGAGATAAACTATCGAATGTTCTATTATTAAATGTTTTTCTTGACAAATTAGATCGCGAAACGCGAAAACAGTATGAGCTAACACTAAAGGATAATGAAGTACCAGATTTTGATATATTTCTGGTAATCTTAGAAAGAAGATGTCAAATCTTAAATAGCATCAGTGCTAACATTCCATCTAAATTTAATTCGGAACGATCGAAGTCTCTTTTGATTAAATCTAATAAACACCTAAATTGTGTATTGCTTGTAAATCGCAATCTCATGCATTGTATCACTGCGATAAATTTAAGCAAATGAAATTATCTGAACGTGTTAGTTTGGTAAAAAAACATCGGCTTTGCTATAACTGTCTTAGCGAATTTCATTTATTGTCTCAGTTTAAATCGAACAGTGTTTGTTATATTTGTAAGAAAAAATCCGTTCTTCATACATTGCTACATGCATATTCGACGCCGCTGACGAATTTCAGTGCTCATGCTGTAGACATCACGGGGACGTTAGAGCTTCAGGAACCAAATTATTGTGCAGCAATTCACTTAATTATTTAAGTTTGAAATTATTTTAAATTTTTATTATTATTCTAAATTTATGCTACACAACGTTATTTTATTTAATATGCTGTATATTTTATTATTTTTTATTTAATATGCTGTATATTTGCTTTGGTTTAATTTTAATTACGGATTTTTGATATTTAAGATTTGTACGTATCTTCCACTCGTTACTCGTAAACGTGTTGAAACACACAATGGAATTGGTTGCTTTTCTACGTAATAAACTTGATTTAATATTACTTATCACTGGATGCAGAAAAATTAGCCTTTTAATTTAAGATCACTTTCAAGTTTCTACCTTTAACAGCTTTTAAGTTACAGTCAATTATTTAACTAAATTCTTACAATTTGTTGTGAAAAGGTCTTGGGGGGAAAGGATTGAAAAAGTCGCACTTTAGCAGAATTCTAAGGCATTGCTTACGTGTTAAGAAGAACACAATGAGAGTTTCCGGTGCGGTCATTTTGGGTTTGTAAGTTTTTACTCGCACCTGCATTGGATTCTTCGCATTTCTTTTGGCGTGCTTGGCGGTATTTGAATTTGTGTTTAGTTGAACACCTCGGAATTTGGGAAGATTTTTGCAGGGGTGTGTTCGGGGTGTGGTGTACTGGATTTTTTCACCCTGTGTAGCGGGGATTGGCGAGATCTGGTTTCCTGACTTGACAAAAAGCCGGTGCAGATGACGTTCCTCTCTTTTTTTGGTCTGACTTGACGCTGTTACGTCCGAGCGTGCTCTGAGTAAGGATTTTTGTGCAGTTTTATGGATGTTATTCATTTAGGAAGCGCGGCATTCGCTCCCACTATTCTTGTTTAAAATGTGTACTTAACTACAAGTAGCTCAGGCTTCGGCCTTATCCATAAAATGTTTTCTTGTAATACATTCTTCTTAAAGGGCTGTTTGCCCCTACATTTAATCCCAAAAGAATTGAAATCTTCGAGTCTACATCAGGATAATTTGCTTCACGGTACAACTGGGGACGATTGCCATGGTCCGATTTTCATCTTGATTTGTTCATCTGCTTTTGATCCTATTTGCTGCGCTGTACAACTGGGGACGACAGCCATAGTCTGGATTTCATCTTGATTTGTTCCTGCGTCTAGTTTGAGATGGTGATGCTTTCCGGAAGACTTCAGAAGGCTACAGCGACCAGACCAGCTAGCGTTTTCGACGTAGGTCCAAGATCCTGAAAGTTTCCCGATGGTGGTCCATTACCGTCTACGCCTGGAACGGTCGATGGAGTTTTCTGGAAGTCTGGCTGTGTATCGGTTCAGCTAAGTTCCCTTTAGTCGATCCTTTTCTTAACTGGGTTTATCTTAATTAATAGAAAAAAATAATTATCCTAATTTGTAACTTGCTATTTGTTTTAATTAATTGCCAGAAGGGTTCTCCCCATCTGGAAAATGGTAAATTCTAATTGGCTTAATTTTTTTAATGAGTTTGTTTAAGGATTTTTTAAATTGTTAAGAAATTAGAAATTTTGTTTTGTTTGGTGAACTACTAAAAAAATGCTGAGTTAAGGTTATTGTAAAAACTGTACTGAGTTTCAGAAAAATTGGAAAATTGAAATAGAATTTTCGCTCCTTGTTAATATTCTAAATCTCTTAAGAAGGTGGTTCTTCAGTACTCTGTAAATTGAATACAAAAATATTAGAAAACTCTTGGTGAGCTATAATAAGATATCTAATTTTAACTTTTCTTGATTGGTGGTATTCCTTAATTCCCTGTGAAATAAAAATAAAAGAAGGAAATTTTAAGTTGTTCGGAATAGCAGATTTCCTCTAATTTTCTGTGCTATAATAAGAAAAAAAAGAAAAAAACTTAAATAATTGTTAAAGAAAATAGTTGTTATGAATTTTTATAAATTTTAACTCAATGAAGTAGTTATGCTTTATTAATAGTTTTTGAAGTTTTAAGTTGTTATTTTAAAATTGCAGAATTTGTTGAAACCCAATATTAATGTTTTAAATAGTGGTCGACCATGAAATAGTTATACCCCGGGGTAGTGAAGGGTTTGTACTAAAATTGATTTATACACAATCTGATATGTTTCAAAAAGAAAAAAAATAATAAACTCTAAGGTTTTTTTTAAAGTTATTACTGATTTATGTATTTCTTTTTTGGTATGTTAACACAGCATTGATTCACTAACATCAAGGCTCTTTGGGTTGTTCACTAACATTTTAAATTGCACAACGTAAGGGTAAAATTTGTTTAGTCAACTCCATCCCAGTTGGCACTAACAAAATCAACAAAACATTAATTCGTCAAGGTCAATTGATTCGCATCCGCAAGAAAATGCTCGTATATCTTTTTTCTCAAATGGAAATGATAAAAGTGTTTTGATAAATACTGTAATAATTTATGTCAGAAATTCAGCTGGTGAAAGTGAAACCAGAATCTTCAGAAACGATGTTAGGAAATTCTAAAGAAATTGCATTGAAAAGACTAGATCAGTTGTGGACACGCTTGGAACGTGATCCTATATTGAAAACACTTTACGTTGAATTTCTTACTGAATATGAAAATTTGGATCATATGAGGGAGGTGAAAGAAGATACACTTATAGATGAAGGATATTATCTGCCACACCACGGCGTACTGCGTCCCACCAGCAAGACAACTAAACTACGCGTGGTCTTCAACGCGAGTTCGAAAGCGTCAAGCGGGCATTCCTTAAATGATTTATTGTGCAAAGGAGGAGTGCTTCGAGAAGACCTCTTCTCGATTCTAATTAGATTTAGAAAACACATTTTCGCCTTTACTGCTGACATCAAACAAATGTTCAGAATGATTGAAGTTAATCCTTCGCAAATTAAGCTTCAAAACATCTTATGGAAGGACAGCAAATTCGCACCGATTATGGTTTACCAATTACGAACTGTAACGTATGGGACCGCGTCCGCCCCATACTTAGCCACTAAAGTTTTACTACAAATTGCCCTAGATGAGGGAAAGGACTTTCCTTTAGCTTCAAGAGCAGTTTTTCAGGATTTCTACATGGACGATTGCCTTTCTGGTTCCTCAGAATTTAACGAGTTAGGAAAACTTATGTCAGAATTAAAACAGCTTCTCCAAAGGGGAGGAATGACTTTGCACAGGTGGTGCAGTAATAAGGCACCATCCACTGAAGTGCCAGAGTTCACGCTTAATAGAAATTTGGAAGAAATAATAGTTAAAACACTAGGAATGTTTTGGATTAGTTTAAGCGACTCCTTTACTTATCGAGTAAGCATAAGCGTTAATCTTAACTTCATCAAGAGAGATGTACTATTTCAAATAGCACGCATCTATGATCCACTCAGACTCTTGGGTCCTGTTATTGTTAAGGCAAAAATCTTTATGCAACAGTTATGGTTACTTAATCTAGATTGGAACGAAACACTACCTCCAAATATTGCCGAGGAACGGGAAAACTTCATTAGAACACTACCACATTTGGAACATATGCATGCGCCAAGATGTTTTTTAAAAACCGATACTAAGTTGGTATTCTCAAAACAATTTAGATATCGGCGATGGAAAAGTTAGTATAGATGAAACTGAATGCATAAAATTGCAGACCGATTTCTTCACAATCATTAATTCGCAAGATGCTCTCATTGACCAGATATTTCCCGATGTACACACGCAATACATTAATCATGAGTGGCTGACAGAAAGAACAATTTTAGCAGCAAAAAAGCGTGGATGTCAAAGATTTGAATCTCAACGTTTCCATTGCCGATATCTAACAGTTGTTTTGAGAATGTTTCAGCGGATGGGTCTTGAAGCATTTGAACGCGCGTATTTACTTACGAGTAGAAACTTACCCGTAGAAGTTACAAACTGATAAGCAACGTGGCTAAGAGGGAAGAAAAAGCTTCTAACTCTGCACTTTGTTTTTAATCCATACAGACACCACACTTCTGCAAAATCACCAAAATCGGAGAGAATCATTCTTTCTTAGAGCCAAGAATAAAACAGTACAAGAAAATTCACTTTTCTCCTCAGTCGTTAAAAACAAATTCACACGTCAATCCCCTCTCCGCCAAGTTGACCCTGAAAAAAGAGGAACCCTTTATCCCGCGCAATTCACCCCACCGCAAGACAGGAAGGCGGAGTCAAGGAAGCTACAAGAAGTGACAGTTTTCAGCCACCAAAAAAATTTAACCAGATCTAAGAATTTATACATTTAAATCATCTTAACTCCTAACCTAATTAACGTAAATTAACAAAAGTAGGCTGAAACGAAGTGTAAAAATTTTCTGCTTAAGTTGTATAAATTTCAAATACAAGCAACAATATTTAGCATTTTTAACCCTCCGAGCGTTACGGGTTTAGCCTTGAAATTTCAAAGTTCCTCAAAATGTCATGAACAAGTGTTATTTTCTTGATTTTAATTAAAAAATGACTCTTTCATTTTGTACCTTGATTTCTTTTCTTCCAATATAAATTCAAACTGAAATCAGATATATTAAAAAATAGCAGAAATTTTCATGTGTAACGAATATAGAAGGCAGCCTTCTATACGGAAAAATCCGGCCGTAACGCTGAGAGGGTTTAAATTACAGCATTACTCAAATCCTGACCTAAAGCCATTGTCTTTTTGCGCGAGTTTAGTGACAAAAATTGAAGAACTGACCTTAAAGTTTTCTTACAATAACCCCATTCACAAAAAGGAATAACTAACATCTTAATTAATAAGATAACTGTTGTGTAGTCGACATTTAGAATAACTGATATGGGTAGTACTTGATATAATTTTAATTAATTAGCATTAATTTAATTGATTGCACAACGTTCCTTCCCCGGTCGGGAAGAAAAATTTTGGCTTGCCAAAAATGTTTTAAAGAGACAAAGGTTACAAACTGGGTTTAAATTAGGTTTTTCTTATTAATCTCTTAGACTGTTATTTTCTTTTTGATTCCTGCTTCTTCTTGATGTACTGCACAGTATATTTTATGGCTTTTCAATTATAGTAAAAATGATCATCAAGATTTCTAGCTGATTTTGGACGTCTGCAGAAACCAAAACCTCTTAAGAGATTTCGGTATAGATCTTTATCTGTAGTCAAAGAAGTCTTTGTCACAAAAGAGATCGTCTTAGAAAGGTGGTCGCCTTGAGAGCGTTTAATATTTGGTTTTTGCTCTCGATTAAACATGGCATTGCTTTTACTCCTCGAAAAAGATTCGCATTGCCTTATCCTCTCGAAAGTGATGGAATGTTTTGTAAAACTAGCGGAAATTTGAGGCTGATATTCATTTTTAAATTTACAGCTGGCGACTCTTTCATACAGTTTCGAAATTAATGATTACTAATGCTGTGAAACATACCATTAAATCGAAGGTTTCCATTACGTTCTCATTTGATTACGTAAATTAAATCGATCTTCCGAACAAGAAAGAACACTTTTCAGTTAATGAAAGAGTAATCTTCATTAGAAAGGACGAAACTAAGTTTAAAGAATTTTAAAGAATAAAATTTGTAAGATAACTTGATTTGAAACATTTTTCTTTACCTTTCTGCACTTTTATAGACAATTATGTTTATATATATAGATATATGCATGCTATTTAAAATATGCCTTCGACTAATCGAGTGTCCTTGTAATCCACCCTTGCATTTTTTTATTAAATCTTTTTTTGATCTCTTTATATTTTCTAAATGATCAAGATATATGGTTTTTCTATTGTTCCAATTAAATTGTAGTACATGTGCTTCTCTAAGTGTGTACGCGAATACGTTTCAAATGCAATCATTTCATCAGTCATGTGGAACTTAAAATCTGGAAATATATTTCCACATAACATGATGTTAATTACATCAGTTTAACTCTGAGGCACAGTTACACTTTGTTGGTTTTCATCTCGTTAATTTTATCAGACTTCAGAGATCTGAGTCTCAAATCAAAGATTTATGAAACGATGAATGAGAAGATTTTGTACTAAAAAATTTAGAACAGCTATTTTAGGTATTACGGGGAATCAAACTGCACAAAAGAGAGCAACATTTCCCAGACACCTCTTAACTTATTTGGAATTATCGCAACCATTATTTCTTAGTTATCAACTAACTATACGATATTTGCTGATAAGTTTTGAGAACTAATATTCTGAAAAATGGGCATCAATATCAGCACGTCTTCCCAAATTTGTCACGATTTGGTTATGGGCAAAGAGAAACATCAAACATCGCTCAGCTCATTGCTACTTTAAATTAAATACTGTATTTCACTTACCAGAGCTAACAGAGACAGATTTAAGAAAGAGTGCCATGTGTCGCAAACTTAAACGAAGTTGGCAAATTTGTTTCAGTCTACAGATTTATACGAATTACATTCTTTGTGCATTGCAACTAGACAACAAAATATTGAACTTTGGACTAAATCTTTGAATCACAGCGTAATGAAATATAAAACTATACATTTAATCTTAGTTACACACATGAAGAACACATATAGCCGCTGAGACGGCGTGTTAAGTGGATGTGGAAACTCCGTCGATAAACGTGTGTTTGAATACCAGTTTAAGATTTCTTTCTTTCTGATGGCCATGCTAACGCCTAGCAATGAAATGTAAAATTTTCATGATTGAAAGTTCGTGAAATTCATGACAGAGAAAGAAGGTACATTGCGGGAAAAAAAAAGGACAGTCTTAGATCTCCCGTTCTACTGGGCCGATTGACGAAATTCAAATTACGTTTTTCATGTCTCCAAAGTTGGACTTATCCTATATATTGCATTTATATATAGAAATTTTCTAATATAGGTATTTTGACACAAAATCAGACTTTTTCCGAAATGATATGACAATTATTTTCCATATTGCAATTCTACTACTCACATTACGCCTAAATATTAAGTTTTGAAAAATTTGGTGCGAAATTTAGGGAGAAATTCAAAAAATTTACCTTGGCGCATTTTTTTCAGTTGGGGTCAAGAATAATTTAGTTGGGGAAATTCTTAATTTATTGTAACCTACTTACTTTCTTTTTTTCATTGATGCACGAGAGGAAAAAGATCCATCGCTCATTCTTTCAAATTACTATTTTTAATTTCTAAATTTTAAATTATTTCAAATAGTTTTAATAAGTGCGTAAATCACATTTTCTTTATTATCGCTTCAAATTTCAAAACGCGGCAAAATTTGAATTCGCGTATATCTTAGGAAATTTCGAATAGAATAATGTTTTGCAGGTATGCTTAGAAAAACATCTACTTTAAGAGGATGGTAAAAAATTTATAAATTATAATTCAAAATGTTTTCGAAAAATTTATAAAAGTTATTTAAAAATACAAAATTAAAAAGTAAATCATAAAAAAGGGGCGAATTTTATTTCGAATGAACCTAAATTCGAAATGTGAAAGGAAGAATCAAATAAGTTTAATAAAAAAAGAGATGCTAATATATATCAAATTCATTTAACATTGAGGAGCTAAATTTTTGAATTTTCTGATTTTTAGAAAACTGCCCGTACGATTTTTATAAATCTTGGCAGTCTGGCATAATTTGAGTCGTAGAATCGGAATATGGAATTAAATTGGCATGTCGTTTCAGAAAACATCCGATTTTGTGTCAAAATACCTATATTAGAACAATTCTATATATAAATCTTATCTTAAGTCGCGCTTTCGAGCCATGAAAAACGCATGCTGAATTTCGTCAATCATCCCAGTAGAACGGAAGATATAGAACTGTGTCCGACCCCCTTTTTTAGTCCAAAGTGGTTTTGTCCCTGAAGGACTATTGTTTTCGTTTTGCGATTTTGCGTAGGAAACATTAAAAGTCTGAATCACTTTGCAAATTGTTGCCACCAAATCTCGCAGCTCTGTATTATATTTACAGAAATGAAATAATGAAGCATCTGCATAAATGTTTATATATTTCTCCAAATGTGATAAAACAACGCTACGTTTTTGCTCCAATTTTGAATAACGTCCGTTTCCACATGAATATGCACATCTGGAAGCCCAAATTTGGAATTTTGAATTTGTTTTGTTATCTATTTTATATTTTGTAAAAATTGAATGAATTTTTGATGACCAAATCTTTGTTGTTGCAAAGCTTAGTTACTCTAAATTGGGTACAAATCCACTATTCTGCTAAGTTTCAAATGTAAACAAATATAACCGCTATGGGCAAAATAATTAGGCTTAGCCGCACGCAAAAACTTTTAAATTGTTACTAATTCTGCAATTATAACACGTAGGTTAACTGAATGAATAAAAACCTTAACCGGAAGATAAAAATAACATAAGTGATTGATTTTTAAAGCAAAAAATGCACGGTTTACAAATATATAAGAATAAAGAAACTGAGCTCATTGAGCAGAGTAACAGAGTGGATATTTATATACATACTTTTGGTCCGCCCGATTGCAACCAAAATAGGAGGTGCACATCTACACACAGTCCTATATACAAAACTTCAACGCCCCGAGGCTACTTGTTTTCGAATTATGCGAAACACATTCATACATGCTTACGTACGCACAGACGGCATGAAAAAATCTCTTCAGAATCCATTTTAAATAAGTTTTATAATTTTTTGGAAAAAAAAAAGTCTTTTATTCTGTCCTTACGTTCAGCTCTGACGCAAAAACATCGTTAAATTGCATTGGATAGCGGTCAAAATGGATACATTCTTTGAAATATGATACCCGAAATTTTTCGCAATTATAATACTTACGTTTTATTTCGTGCACGGAAGTAAAACGTAGCCTCATAGAATTTAAATTGCTTCATTTTTCTCTCAATAGTTTATGTATTTTTAAAAATGTTTGAGTGTTGACTAAACATATTTAGCCATATATTACGAATACTAGTGAATCAATATTTTCCAGTCATTCTACTTCATTGTTTTCTTATGGTTAGTATTTATAACATAAAGTCAAAAATATGTTTTTATCATCATTATTTTCTTGTCACTGATGGTTGATGTTTTTGTTAATTTCAATCTAAAATTATCATTTTTCTACATAAATTTAACAAAATGATGAATTTTTTATCGCTTTTGTAGCGATTATATTTACGTGTGAGTGCAGTCCAATAAAAAAATCTTGTACATACAGAAATATTAAAAAAATTTGAAAAACACTCTTCAAACGCTGTCGATTGTTAATTTTTAAAGCAAATTCACACTAGTGAAAAGTATTAATATCTTGTTAATAATAATATATCCTCAGTTGAGTTATTAAAAATTCTCCGTTGGTCTTTGTTAACAATTTATTTATTTAGATTTCTCAATCATAGAATCTTATTTCAGTACATTTTATTTTTTTGTTGAGAGTATTTTCAAAATTGTCCCAATTTGAACAAAAATGTCCCAGTTTAAGCCAGAAATCTTTTGATAAGCCTAACTTATATATTGAAAGAAAATTTTCATTAAGCCTCTCTTTACATAATTTACTTATTACTGAACGTGATCGTTCATTAAATTCAGTCCGAGGCAAAGTATCTTTCATGAGATGGCTAAATGACCAACGATTTCGGCAATTCCCGACGAATGTTTAACGAACACGTATCCTTTGAGAAGAGGGGATTGTTTCATTAAGTTTGATTATTCTTTCTGTATGCATATTATAATTTTTTATTGTAAGTAGAAAATATTCCCTTCTCTCAGAAAAAAATAGCTCGGCGAATAATTTAAATTAGCAGGATATATAAGGTCGAGAGTCACATGTAAATGACATCTATTAAAATCCGGAAATCAGTATTTTAAATAATATTTCCTCAAAGTAGAATAATGAAGAATGAAAACAGAGCAATAATCGTTTGGATTTCCACCTCCCTTTAAAAGTAATTAGCTTTTGTATTTGTGCTTTAACGTCATTAAAAGATATAGTATGATACTGAAACACGAAAATAGAAGCTAAAAAAATAATCTGCATTCATTATAACATGCTACGTTTTTACATTGCGTAATTTTGCTTTAATTTATATTATATTTATAATTACTTTAATTTGTATGAAGTAAAGGAAGCGCTGTAATGGAGAAATAATTTGGATAACATATTTGAAAGGAAATATACTTTTTTGACTATTTCTTTACGTGAAATCTCTACGTACAGAGGTATGCTATATGCGTACAACGTACTTATGTGTCTCACATAATTAAAGCCTCAGAACACTGAAATACTTTATATGGAACTTCTGTAATATCTAGTTGTGCATTTTCCTTTTTCATTACAATTGACAGTACTAAAAGTGTATATATATATTCATAATGAAAGTAATTAAAAGTAAATTAATAAGCCCAAGACTTGCGCTAAAGCTATAATTCACTATAAATTATAAAAGAAAAACTCTCCATATTACATCTCCAAGCAACTACGTATTACTAAACTTTCTTCAATAGATAACTACGTATTACGACAACCCTTTTTGCTTCCATCTCTGAATACATACTTGCATTCCAGTCATTTGGTTTTAAAATTTCGAAGGCAAGTTGGTTAATTTTTGCTTATTAGTTTGTTTTTACTACAGATTTTAACTTTAATTTTATGGACTTTTTCTTATAATCATATTATTTTTATATTTGTTCTTGAATCTACTTTTGTTTTTGAAATGAAAAGAAAGTGTAGGGGATATGTCTTCTAAGTGGGCATCTCGTTTAGATTAATTGTGTACTTAGTGAAAAAATTTTAATCTTAAGATTATTTGTTTTTTAACAGGATTCTTTTGGTTTTGTGACTAATATATTTATTTTGATTGAGTATCAATTAGTTTTTGAATCTAGCAAATAATTAGATGCTTACTTAGAAGTAAGATGAAACACTCTCTCTTATTTTGGTTACTATTAATTCATGGTAGATTGGTTTATCCCCCTGATAAGTCGATTAATCTGCTATCAATAATAGTAACTGGTTTTTCAATACCTAAAAAGCTTACTTTTGATTCTGACATTTTTGCGTTTAGTTTTTCCTTAACTGTGTTTAAAGCAAGGAGGACTGAAAATTCTATAAATTTTTTTAAATTCTAAAAAATACATTTTCAATAATGTTTTTAAATTAAATTTCCGTTCCTTGGAGATGTAATATGGAGAGTTTTCTTTATATATATATATATATATATATATTTATATTGTAATGAAACAAACTTAGATGTAATAGTGTAGAAATATTGATTGAATAGATAATTCCGTTCGTAATAATTGGGATATTTCATTTTGTGATATTACGGAAACACTGATAGCGTAAAATGTTGATCCAAGAAAAAAAATAATGGACAGCAACATTGCAGCTGAGACATATTAATTATTCATATTTATTTTAAATACATGTTGCTGCTACAGACATCTTGGCATAGTATTCTTGCTTGTTTTAAAATGTTTACATTTGTGATAGCTTTGCAGTAAGAAGAAAGAAGCAAACACTAGTCTAGCTGCGATCGAAGTATACAAAGTAGGTGACTTGTGTTCAGTGACTTGTGTGTGTGTGCAATTTTAAATCAGAATGAGTTAGTTTTGGTTCTCAGGGTAACTGATTGGGTAATTCATTCTGCTTTAAAATTACAATTGGCTGTATGAGTTTTAGTTCCATTTACATCAAAAGCGTTATTTACAAGTCATCTGACATGGATTAGTCTTGAAATGATGCAGTTGAAAAAACTATTACTACTTTCAGAAAAGGGAAGGGTAATAAACAAATTAATATTTAGAATTGAAAGACAATTCTTAATATAAATCATACTTTTTCTTTACATATTTTTTGTTTTACATACACACACACACATGCATACCACTTTACCCGGCTTAAAAGTCCTTACCTGGCCCTTATTTTCACAATCGTTGTTCATAGTCATATACTTCCAGTTACAGAAATGGTTACGAAAATATTCATATGCTGATAATGCCAAACTAAAAAAAAGTAATTTTAGACAAATAATGAAATCTAGCTTTTAATGCGTTTCCCGGTTCCTATGGTTATATTTCGGAAAGTTTTATACTCGTTACGAAAAAAAAATGTGAGAAGTTTAACTCCCTTACGGCAAAAACTGACCGGGGTATTTAATTTCAAAATTTGCAGTTTTTTATGTCATTTTTAGTTTGTCTTGAGCTATGGATTAATTAAATTAGAATACATCTAGGAAATAACTTTAAAGAAGGAGCAGCATTGAGGTACTCACATTAGATTTTGTTTTGTACATACGTTGTAATAAGTGTTACCTTTCGTTCGCAATTGCAATAGATGTTAGTGTTTGGTATTTTCCATACATCATTTAAATTTCATGTGAAGATATAACAGAATGTTAATTAGCGGAATGCAAGCATCCTAATTCTCTTTTTATCCCATTATTAGGGTTTCAAGATTAAATCACAGGTAAGATAGATTTGGAAAGATCTGTTGCAGTTTAGGATAATGAACCGTTTATTACTTTAACTGTTTTTAAGATACTAAACCAAGGTCATTCTAATAGCGAAGCATTTAAATATTTAGAAACAATGATGAAATAGTTAGGGGTATAGGAGAAAATTTATGAAACTATGTATTTTTAAGAGATGAAATGATTCAAAATTTTTAACGGTTGATTAAAAAGTTATAAATTAACGTTTAAACAGGCTGAAGACGAAAACATCGTTATTACTTTGCTGTCCTTGAGACTAAACGAGGTGCGTATGAAGTAACTTTTACATGATCTATGCCAGAATTTCTCAAGCTGTTTCATTAATGGTACATTATACCACTAATGAAACATTACAACATTACCGGTGGTGTAGTTTTCACTCAAAACATATGAATAAATCCGAGTTAAAAAAATACGCCCAACACCAAATTATTGGAGATGCTTAGACAACAAAATGTAGCGTAGTATTCATAAATTTGCAGGACTAGTATCGAAGATTCAAATATAGAACCTTCCTGTTCAAAAGTGAAAATGGTACTATTTTTGATACGCATATTTTTATTTTGATTTATTTGGCTCAAAATTAAAAATTTGAGAATCTCTGGTCTATTCAAGTATTTGAATTTGAATGCTCATTTGAAAATACGCTCATTCGCACCGGAGGTGGTCTTCAGATGTTAGGGGGTAATCGCCATTTTTAATTCGGAAGATTATAAAACTGAGAAATAAAAATTGAGATAATGTAAGCAAAAGTACTATACCGTACTTTCGAATATCACACAATATTTTATTTTTCGAATGCGGGTTGTTAATTTTTGCCATGAATTTCCTTTAGCGTGGCTATTTAGACTATTTACAGAAGTAACCAAAACTCTATTCTTAACACAAGGAGTGCTATTTGTCTGGAAACCACTTTTGTCCGAATCGTTTTTTAAATTGTTACCACGAAACGTTATCGCCATGAATTATTAAAAAAAAAACAAATTAAATTATGAAGAATAAGTATGTATGAATGTAGGTATGTTTCTCGAAATGGGGAAGAAGGACGGTACCTGGAGCTATCAAATTTTGAATGTATGTAGTCGTTCATCCGAACATGTGTGTCTGAAAGCTTATAGAGACATTAGGTACTTTTTGAAACAGGAGAAGAGACAAATAAGCAGTGCTCTCGCCGGGATTCGAACCATGGACGTCCCGAATACGCGTCGAGTGGGCTGACCATTACACCACGAAGGCATGCTATGAAGGCGGGAGAAATACCTTATATACTCCCTCTTTAAAATGGCGACTGGGGATTAGGGAACCCAATCGCCAAATCCTGGTGGTGGAGAATCATCATCCACCATCTTTTTGCTAGGGCGTCACTAAAGAGATATTAGGTTTTTTTTTGAAGCAACAGACTTGAAAAATGAGTAATACCCTTCCCCGAACTCGAATCACGGACCTCTCGACTACGCTCCGAGTGTGCTAACCACTACACCACGAAGGCATGCTGAGAAGGCCAGAGAAATATATATACTCCCCCTTTTAAAGAGTGACTGGGGATTAAGGGATCCAGTTGCCAAATCTTGGTGGTGTAGAAGCATCATCCCTCACCTTTTTTAGTTCAGGGGCTACTGCACATTTATTCGAAGCAGGAAGAAGTGACAAATGAGAAATATCCTAACCAGGACTCGAACCACGGACCTCTCGAATACGCTTCGAGTGTTCTGACTATTACACCAAGGAGATATGCTAAGAAGGTGGGAGAAATACCTTATAAGCTCTAATTTTAAATTTAAATTTTTTTATTTATTTCATATTTTTACACGTTTAATGAATTTTTGCTTAACAAACTGAGCAATTTGAAAGTTCTAACACTTCCAAATAAAACATTTTTATTCCACCGTGCGAGACATTTCCCATTGGGAAAAATGTAAGATATTTATCTTTTAATTTTAATTATCAAAGCAATGTGTTGCCATTGCCGAAAATAAAATACTTTCAGCTTTTATGTTCGAGCGGGTTGCTATCCAGGTAAAGCTCAAAATACGCAATTTTCAAATTTAGTATGAAAGGTTGTTATGACTAAAAAACTAAACGATTTAAAAGCAATAAAAACTGTTCTTAAGAATACCTTTTTTCTACTATTTAATGTGATTGATTTAAGTAAAAATGCACCAAAATTATGAGATGTCTACTTAAAAAGATTAAATATTATTTTGAAATCACTCTAGCTACACTTATTGAAATAGCTTTTCTTTTTTTTTATGATAACTATTTTAGGCGGCTGCCCCACAAGAAACTAGTTCTTTTAAAGAAGTAATATAGCAAATGTGAAACAAAATGTATGGCAATACTTAGCAATCTATCAATAAAAGATACATTGTTAAGGTATGCTGTTTTTAAATATTTTCTCATTTTGCTTTTGAGTTGAATGCGGCGAAAGTGGGGAAATGTGATGTTTAATAAATAAAGTTAGAGGCACAATAAGTTTGTAACAAAAAGACAAAAAAAAATGTGTAAATCATCTCATTAAGAAAACTCAATATTGACATGCTGAATTGAGAAAAGGCTGAAGAAAAAGATAGCAAATTGTATGCTGATTTATAAACTTTCGTGATTTTGTATTAAATTTTATTTGCCGTAAATGCGAAGAAAGCGATTCTCGATGATAAAGATAAAAAGGCAAAAACAAATTGCGTTTGCAAAAGCGAATTTAAAACCAGACTGGTAGACTACGAGCTCAGCGAGAACATAAAAAGCCTTAAGAAACCCTCTGAGGCATAGTTAAAATCTGAATTTTTTTCAGATTTTCTTTTCGTCTTTGTATACTAAACTTTAAAAACCTCTATCACCAATAATTTTGATACTCACTCTAATATATAAAAGTTAAAAATAACAGTTTTGGTCTGAAATTATAACTATGATTTGTAATTTTTAAACATAAAAGAAAATATCAAAATAAGCGTTTTTACTAATCACTACTGAAACTTTTAATCTCTATTAAAAAATGTTACAATGCTCAAATTTCTTTCTCCTTTGAAAAAGCTTCCGTTAATCCATCCCAGTCACTGTATTTAGGTCCTTTGCCTTTCCTAAGCAATTTCGCAGATCTGCAAGCTTCAGACTTGCAATTATAAGCCTATTTGCTAATTTCAGCTCTAACTATTGTCAAGACTGCACGTACCACATCTGGTTACAAACGGTTCGATTGTTAAACAAATGAGCAGCATAGAATTCACAAGTTACTTCGCTTAGAACTAAACGCTTATTACGGCCGCTGCTGAAAAGGTGTTTTGTAAGAGCTTTCGTGTTTATAATCCAAGCACCCTTAATGATTCAGGTTCCATTGTCGTGTACAGCTTAATCTGATACAATCTCTGTAAATGTCATTTCGCACGCACCTAGCACAATGCGGACCTTTGTTATACAATTCCAGTGCTAAAGCAGAGAACTTTTAATCATAAATTTAAGCGGGATACCATTGCAATCAACTATGATGCTCCTAAAGCGACATGGATTGATTCGGAATGCCTAATAATTCCTGAATACAAGTCCCTACCGTCATCAATCAATAGTCGTTAACCGTGAAGCTGGTAGCGTGTAGTAAAGGGTTTGATAATCATTTACATACCATATGAGACTTCTCTCTATGACCCTGTCGAGCCCAAAGCTTGTCAGCGTAAAATGCAGAGAAATGTTCGAAAGAGGAATTTAGTGGATGTCTATATGGAAGAGTTTATTTAAAGGCTAATTTAGAATCTGAGTTTAAAGGCGATGGTAAGTTTGTCGAGACTTAAATCCATAGAAAGAACTTAGAATATTTTATAGAATTAATTTTTACAATAATGTTAAGATACTGATCTGTGTCAGTAAGCAAAATTTTATTGACTACTTCCTAATTCAACTTCAGTAAATTTTACCTTCTGATGCCTCCTTTTTTGTGCTTGAGATTTGAAAGATTTTAAAAGGAAATTTTATTTATGGCTATTGCATATTATGTATCGTTACTAGGTGGTGTATTCTGCGTAATCATTCTTCAGAAAAACAATGTAATTAATCAAACTATTAAATTAATTTCAATATGCCACTGAAACTTTTCTTTCGAAATAGAATATCTTTAACCTTACCTAAAAACGTTTAGAAATAAAAGTTTTATCTGTAAAAGCTCTCTTTTAAACTTTTAGTGAATAAAGGCAATAACAGGAGCACAAATACTGAATTTGAAAACCCTTGTTGCGGTTATACATGCCGAATGATTTAAAAATATATAACAAAAATATAAATTCAGGTAGGAAGGACCGGAATAAGCAGATTTTGTAGTAGAATGGGTAGGCGGAATTGATGTGTACAAGTGGTACAAGGGGTGATGTGATGTGTACAAGGGGACTGTCTGAGTGGTGGATAAAAGCATTCTACTAGTGTAAACCGTCATTCTCAGTGAGAATTTCGAAAATATGCAGATATGGATTTTATCTACGATTACGGATAAAAATGGAGCAGCTGCTTAAAGGCTGTACTCAGGAATCGTCTTCTGGACATTTTTTCAATGTCTGCTCGTTTCAGCCGCACCCCATAGATTGAAATATATATCGATGAACTTTGCTTTTCTGTAGTAATGCATATCAATCGAAATTTGTAGAATGAATGATCATTTGAATCAGAAAATGTAAAAAGGAGCTAGTAGGCAAAAGTCAGATTTTACAGGAGCAACAAAAAAATATCCCATTCCTCAGAAGAATGTCACAATTTCTTGTTGATCGACCTCATAATTTTTTTGTTGATGACTTATGAGATTCTTGTAAGGAATGATATAGTTTTTTTTGTTGCTTCTACAGATTTTGACTTTTGTCACATAGCCCCTCTTCTTTACATCTTCCGATTCATTTATGTGAGAAGAGAGTTCTACCTACCAGTCAACAGCGTCCTTAGCAGATCAACGTGCTATTTCCCACATATATTCCATTACAAAATCCGTTTATTTTGGTTTCATGTAACGGCCAAGACTTTCTTGGGAGAGTATCTGACTGGAGACTCCGTTGCTGTAGGGAGACATCACAAAATTGTCATGCTGCTTGGAACCGAAACAAAGATGAAGTGCCAACGACTTGTTTTAATGGTGGGCTCTAGCCATTTTAGGCTTTGGCCACTGATAAAACCACAAGGCGTGGTCATTTTATTATGTAACCACCTAACAAGCGGCCACCGTTACCTTCTATGAAAGGGCATGCAATTTACATCCATACTTTCTCGGGGATTCGAACCTGAACCCTTCGGTACAGCAGTCAGGGTCACTAACCATTTTCCCGTCTAAAGCGAACTACCGGCGCTAACCCCTTTATCCATTTGATAGGACGACATATAGTTGTAATTGAAAAAGAAGTTTACATTCGTGATAAATATGGATATGAAAGATTTAACACAGGAGCATTTCATTCAGTGGTTCATAGCGTAAGGATTAAAAATTTTTTTTTTGGTTTGATATTGTGTGACATCCTTTCGAGTAAAATATGAATTCACTTGCAATAAATTATGTGTATTTTCTGAACGACAATTTATTTACATTTTACCATAACTAAATAAAGGTAGAGTAACGGAGCAAGACACAAACAAATAACAATTAATTGAAAGTGCTGATCAAAAGATCAATAGCGAATGCCAATTAAAATACTTCAAAAATTTTTATATAGCATTATTTTAATATAGATTACAATAAGTTGAAAAAGATTCTTTTCGGATTGTTTTGGCTATAAATAGGCACATTTGGTTAACAGATTTCACATCATAGAGAAGTTATTTAAAATAATTATGTTAATGTTAATAGTCTGAAAGTACTCACGTGAATCTGCCAACAAATTTCACCTGTAGCGTTATGATGAGTGTGCGGGCGTTTATGATTCATATTCACGCAAGGGAGAAAGCTTTTATGAAATAACGTGCCAACATTATGCATGCAGTATGTTAAATGGAAGTTACAAGCGGAGTTTGTTAATCTAAGCATATGTATTAATTAAATGCAATCTGTGCAAAACATTAAAACATAACTTCGTACATTTTCGAAGCAAACTCAGGTAGTTTATGGCCAGTTTCATATTTCACTATAATATAATTTTTACTACATATTATTTTAAAATAATAGACTTTAAAATATTTAAGCACATTAAAATGTGCATATGCAACTTAAAATTAAATAATACACTTCACAGTGAAGTGAGTCTTGACGTTTTTACTTCGTATTTATCGAGCATATATTAATGGAGCAGTTTTATGTTGAGTTTATCAGTAATAATAAGATAATGGCAGCATAAAATGCTTTAAGTGAGTGAAACAAAAGCAAATATAAATTTAGTACTTTTCTCAAAGATCTAGTATCCTGCCATGCGAAATACTTTTACTGTGCAGTCTCCGTGGTAGAAACATACAATAGCGTCAGACATAAAAATTAAGCAAAAATAAACATTAGACAGCTTTGGGTTTATAGAAAATTCTGATTTTGAGGAAAATACCCTTTGAGGTTAAGATAAAATACGTAGTTTCTGTTCTTCAAGGAATATAAATATTCCACTTTATTTATCATTAGGCTTAGCTCCAGTACAGAATATGTTTATTCTTCATTGGAATAGTTTTGTTCTTCGAAGAAGATGGACTTTCTTGCCTGAATTTCTTTTTAAATCAATGGAAAGTTCTACAAAATCAAAGCCAGTATAGGAATGGTCTCCGCCTGTTTTTAAGTACAACCTACATTATTGTGAAAGTTGTAGCCATTTACTAACTGAATGTGTTTTATACTTTTAAAAATTAATGTCAGTAACAGAAAAGCAAAAAAACGCGCCTCCGTCCTACTCTCCACGCTACTTCTCTAGCGTTAAAGTTAAAACAGAACGTAAAAATTCCTTTTAAACATTTTTAGTTTAAGACATAATTAAATACCCTTGTATACCTCCTATTCCTGTAACAACAATAAGTGATAATCCCTATAATGAGATTTAAAAACACAAAAAATTACAAAATAAAAATCGTAAACCTTATCTAAATTTAAAATTTACGCATTCCTGGCATCTTCGCTATCGCTGAAGGGCGAAAACTTTTGTAAAAAGTCGAATCGGTCTTTTGTCATTTCACTAAAAAACAATGTTGCTGACACTGAATCACTTCATCATCAGTCTTCAAGATTCTTGATAAATCCCATTACAAAAATAAGCCCTAAATGTTTTTTCTGTTTCTGCAACTTCCCTTGGTTTCCAACGACGTATTCAGCTACTTGGTTTGGTTGTTGATTCATTAAGGCATTGTTCTGCGTAGGTGCTGGTTTACGATACAATGATTTGCATAAGTTTTTAGTCACAAATAAGTGAAAAACTTCTATTGGTTGTGAGGAGGCCGAGAGGTCTACACATTTCCGATGCATTATGTCACTGCTGTCCTAAAAAATAATATAATTAATAGGCTTGTAATTTGAACGATCCTTACGCCATTCATATGATCTTGAAGCTATTCGAGGAGCGTCAGTTTTATGTTCACTAGTTTCTGAAATACTTTCTATTCTCGATCAAGAGGACAATGAAGTGATTCCATATTTGCTTCATGTCCTTCTGCAGTTTCTCCGACACCATGAGTGTCATCTTTGGTGCTTGAGTCGGAAACACAGTTGCTAAGTTTACAACTGCTGTTTCTATCTGTGTCGATGTCGTCAATAAGCTCTCCGTCAGGTAAATTGAGATATAAGGATATCCATTGAGGCTCGTCATTTCGTATACTCAGTTTTCTTTTCAAAAAAAAAAACGTAAAACGTGTGTAAAACTTACGACAAACGTAACGAATTGTGTGGGTACGGAATTTTTTTTGTTCCTATGGGGGGCATCTGCCGACTTCGGCTTGGCCGATACTAAGGCCAGAAGTGGTGGTCACTTTACTATGGAGGCACCTAATAAGGTGGGCCACCTTTGCCTCCTTTGAAGGGATGGACAGTTACAGTCATGCCTTCTCCGGGATTCGAACCCAGGCCCTTTGGTATCGTAGTCGGCTTCCCTAACCACTATACCGTCTGGGCAAGGAAATGATGCCAAAGACTTAAAAATTGTGCGATTAGTACCACCTTGCAGACGTTTTGTGAAAACATAATGATTTGGATTGCAATACGTTAAAAAGTTAATAAATAAGTCACTAGACACGCTGCAATGATATGGAAAAGCATTGTGAAAAGGACGAGTTATCTTGTTTCTTGCGCACAGTGAATAATCTTTGAAGATGAGCTATCTCGCATCTACTGCAAAAAAAATAATCTTGGAAGACGAAACAACTCGTCGTCGCGGAGAAAATGTTAAATGTCTACATTTATACAAAATTATTTATTTCCATCGTATACTGAGAGTTGAATCTTATACAATGTAACGAATTTCTGTGCTCAAAAAAGTAATTGCTCAGATATTCATCGATTCTCATGGCACATAGGTAAAATCAAATTCGCTGCAAACACACAACTAAAAGCCCATTCGATAGGGCTTTTAAAAGATCAATGAAGATTTCCACATATGCGTGTCAAGCCACTCCTTTTAGGATTTCCCTTTATTAAGTAAACAGGTTGTAATGGTTACAAAAAAAATGGCTTCACAGAACACATATTAGGCATAACTTTCGACAGTACCTTTATGTCATAGAGAAATAATTTAAGAACATGCCTAACGTATACCGTGAGAAACAAATTTAAATCATGATGTCATTTACGATAGAAGATCTACTATATCGTAAATAAACAGTGAAACCTCGTTTCACGAATGTAATTCTTTTCTGAAGGCCCTTCATCATCTGAAATGTTCATAAGATGAAACTATTTTCCCCACTGGAATTAACTGAAAAATAAAGTAATATGTTTCTGCTCCACAAATGGAAGCTTATTTAACAGTTAGGATCTCCAGTAAACATCTACTTTAAATGAAGTTTAAGTCTAAAACATTAAGTATAGATTTTGAAATAGAGCTTCGTCAGGTCTAGTGTGTCTAATAATAATGTATTAATTCGTTTAGAAGATATTGTGCAAAAACTGCTCTTTTAAACCCCTGCTTCACCGAACACAAAGCTGGACAGTGGGTTGAAAAAAGAGTTTTGGAGAGAAAAGGCCAATTTTGAAAGGTTATTCTTGTACCCGTATACTCTGTAGCTGAACTATTTCTATGGTTACAACACTTTCCCTCAAAGATTGGTGGAAGGAGATGTGAGAAAAAGCACTGATGGATCAGGCTATATTGCAGAATATGAATTTAAACTTTAAAAAGTTTTGTAACAACTGGCTTATGCTTTGAAATTTTAGAATTTAAAATCTTATTTAAGGTCATTAAGACGATCGAGAATTCCGATCCTGAATTCCGATCGAGGAACTGTGGGATTTAATATTAATTAACCAGTTATCAGGAATTGAATTTCTTCTTTTCTCCTTCCTAGAATACAATTACTTATTGTGCATTAAGTCGAGAGTTCAAATGTTTTAGGCTTAGCTTTGCAGTTACGTACTATAGTAAACTCTGCCAATGTTTTATTCCATCTTAAGCATCTTGCTAGGTGATGTTTAAAATACACGCCGTTAAATATCTTAAGCCAGCTTATGTAGTTTATTGTATGTATAACGTCAGACTACGTCAGCAATACTATAATTTAAATTTATTACTTGCTTGTACGAAGTAAAAAGTAAGTATTGTAATCGCGAAAAATTTAGGGTATCATATTTCAACAAAAATATCCATTTTGACCGCTACCGAATGCAATTTAACGAGGTTTTTGCGTAACATCTGTACGTAAGGACAGAATAAAGGACTCTTTCTCCCCAAAAGAATTATAAAACTGATTTAAAATAGATTCTGAAGAGAATTTTTCCTGGCGTCTGTGCCTACGTACGTACGTACGTATGTATGTACCTCACATAACTCAAAAACAAGTAATGTCAGAACGTTGAAAGTTTGTATATGAGACTGGTGTAACATGTAGATGTGCACTTCCTATTTTGGTTGCAATCGGCCGCACCAAAAGCATATAAATATATATATATCTACTCTGTTACTCGGCTCAGTAAGCTCAGTTTCTTTATTCTTATGTGTTTGTAAATTGCGCATTTTTTGCTTTAAAATGATGGAATTATGCTGTTCTTATCTTCCGGTTAAGGTATTTATGTCTTTAGGAAATCTGCATGCAATATTTATAGAATTATCAACAATTTACAAATTGTTTAAGTGCGGCTAAGCCTAATTATTTTTAGCATAGAGGTCATATTTGTTTACATTTGAAACTTAGCAGAATAGGGGATTTGTTGCCAATCTATAGAAACTAAGCTTCGCAATGACAAAGATAACGCCTTCTTTTATTATTTGCGTATTAAATCATGCTTAATAAATTTATTAGGGGAAATAAGTGTTTAAGATTTACTTCGTAATTTTTAATATCTTGAGTTTTTATGTATTTTTGCCTTGTCGGGAAGTGAGAAGTGAATTAATTAAACGATGGAAACTGTTTATGTTTTTTTTGTTTCGTTTACTTTCTTTTATACACCGTTTTAGATTTACTATAGTATTTGAATAGAACATGTGGTAACGATTAGAAAATTCTTCAGATGATATACATCATTCTTGCTCATTCTGAGTTGTAAAATGAATGATATGTAACGCTGTTAAGTGAACCTGGCGCGAGAGTGTCGCTGTGGTAAACAAATATAGTGAATTTTAAAGACTGCATGTAGTTTATGTGCTATCGGTGAAGTAGATTTAATTATATCCAATAAGTTTAAATGAAAGGCAAGAAAAAATAAGCATACATTTGTATTCCGTACAAGGGAGTCATGTAGTATACACATCAGATTTTCTTATGTTAGTTTAAATATGCGCAAGCAGCGAACGTTCGTCCGTAGCGCAAGTAGGGTTTCCTTTGCATTTACGAGTTAAATAAAAAAGTTACTTAAATCTTTCCAACTTCAACAGGCTGACGGTATAGTACGTACGTGACAAAAACCTACTGATGCAATAGATCCCTCGTGCCAGGCATATGTTCTACTGGAGAGTTGTAATCGACTAGGGAACATTTTCTTGGAAACGCCCTTTTATCTCCAAATTCTCGAATAATGATATTCTCTTCCAACATAAGAATCCACTTTCCATTACTTACAACTAATGCAAGATCGCTTGCAAGAACAATCCAGTCAATTTATAATATTTATGTGGTCTCTGAGAACTCCATATCTCAATCCCATTGCGAACCGATGAAGTGAATAGGAACAGTTCCTTAAAGTTCTTGATTTACCATCACATACTGAGAAGGATTTGGGACAGACATTTATGGAATCCACGGACATATGTCACCATATGGGTTCAAATACCTCCCTGAATCGCAGCCAAGACGTTATTTCTTATACTTGTCTACAACTGGTTTTCTTTTAATAGTTGATTATCTTTTAGAATCTTTTAGATTAGAAGTTAATGCACATGAAATCAGCAATGACTGAAAAGAATCTAATATAAATTTATTAATCAATTAATGCAAATATAAAGACCCTAACAGTATCAGGAAGCCAGTATTCAACTTCCCTTTAGAGAGTAATCTTAAGAATACATGTTTAATATTAGGGAATTTATATTCTTTAAATACTTGTATAATACGAATGAAGATCCATTGGTTAGGAAAATAGATCAGTTTTGCCTGATTTAACTAAAATTTTAAATGAGTCTTCAAAAAACGTACTTCTTTATTCATTCCTCTTAAAAATAACTTAAGATGTTGACTAATGCTTTTATTAACAATCACTGAAATAATCTTATAGTTGTGTTAGAAAACGAACGAATTTCTTTTCTTAATTACCCAAAGCACTGCATTTCTCCTAAAGCCTAGATTCAGTTAATGGTAATGTAACCTATTCCTTATCATTAAATGAACTCTAACAAGATGCAACACAGACTCATTCCAGATAAAATAATCTTCCAGGGTAGTTTCACTGAGTCACAAGAATGAATAGAGACTAAATCAAGTTGTTTATTTCTCACTCTACCTCGAATACGTTCTGCCCTTTTGTACAAGTAGCAGGAATTAATTGCCACGGGTATATGAGTTTTCCTTTATTGACATTCCTTGCCTTCATTTAATAAATAATTTTTTTACGAAACATTTATTCGATGTTATTTACATCGAAAATTTTAATTTTGCGCTATCTGAATTGCTAAAATTCCGAAATAAATACACACTTACACAGTGTATATAATGAATTCACAGTGATTAAAAAAAGTCTGGCAAAATTGTAAAACCAAGTACAGAGGACGGAATTTCAAAAGTTATGCCTTGCTACACGATCTGATATTTTGCCGATGTGAGTTTTATTTATAGAGTTGTAGGTGGAAAAGGAATACTTTCTCCAAGGAGGTATTCGTTAATCGTTTTTTTAACCTCTTTCAAGTAGCTGCTATGATTTAGCAGGATTTCCGCAGATAAAACACATGTCGATGAGCACCTTGTTCTTGAAGTCATGCATGCAGCTCGAAATTCACATGAGGAATGACGATTCACGCCATCGAACGCTTTTACCTACCATTCAAAAGTGCCTCAACGCGCCATTTCTTCACACACGTTCTATTACAAAATCTGCTCATTTCTGTTCTCTTTAACACTTTTTTCTGATAATTTTCAATCACTGTTTATGTAGGAGGAAGAACACTTCATTTCCTTAACGTCCGATTGAGCAAATTACCCTTGGGATAAATTTTATCATATGCTCCATTTTGTACGAAAGTTAAATGTATACATGTTTAATAAAATAAACCTTAAAGGATTTGTAATGTTTTGTTTCTTATTAAATTGAACTGAAGTGTAGCTGTAATTCAAAATATAGTGATTGAGCAATTAGAAATTTGTTATGAATATATCGATAATAATATCATTTTGAATGAAATAAAATATAGAGAATATTATATTACAAAATAATATTGTCAATAGCAATCCTGAGCTATACATGTGTCCCTCTGCTTCGATGTGATTATTATCTACGGGGTTATTATTCGTGAAGCTAAACATTCTCTTCATAATACTGCTGCAAAGCTGTGGTGTTTAACATATAGATTAACTGATAATAATACTTACCGAATATGTACATTGAAAAGCGATTTGTAGTATATATATAGGATTTTCAGTATATATCCTCTTCAAGTCTTTTATATGTTGCAGAGTTATAAAATGCGTTTTGTAAAACGAAATCTTGAATAATCAACTGCCCCATAATTGGAAAGGCCAAGCTCTTCAAATTGTTAATTAGAACACCACTGTACCACAAAAAAGTAATTCCTTGTGTTCCTTACATTCCTTATATTCTTTCCTAAACTTAAAACTACTTGGTGAGAAAGCGAGACCTAGCGCCCACTCCTGGGTGGTGAGTTGTCGTACTACCACCATCTTTTAGTTTATGCACCATTGTGAAAGTACTAGTTTTAATTTGAGCTTGAAACGTTGTGTCTTTGCAAGGAATCTAACCTGAACTTCTAATTGCTGTTGGACACGCTGACCGTTACAAAATAAGAACACTTGGGAGGAATGCCTTTAATTTATAATAATACTGACACAGTGTTGTGTTAACAGCAACAGAGGTTCTAAGGCAAAGTAGTGTGTTGGGGCCTTTAATAGGACAACCACTCACAGAAATGAAATGGATTAACACCAGACCCACGGGCAAACGCCTAGCGGGGCCACCAGTTAAGAAAGCCCTGACTTCACAAGATACCATTTAACACAATCTCGTTTATTAATATGTTTTTAATACATGGTTGCTCATTTATTTTTGCCCTTATCTTCATAAAAATTTCTGTGGTAAGCAAGACCTGCAATATATTAAAATATTTCTGTATTTATTTTGTGTTTGCTTATAGAGTGAACATGGGCGTCATCTCACGGCTATAACAATCAAGCTTCTGAATCTATGCAGTATTCTAAATGAGAGCAGTTTAGATTTAGGAAAGTTTGTTCGTAAGAAGGAGAGGTAATAGTGAAAGCTTATAAGCGAAGGAGATCCACCATACGTACAAGACAGGACAGGAAACCACTAAATAAGTAGCTGCACCGTCATGAAGTCTCATCAGCTTCATGACGTGGGGCCATATACTATCTGCTCTTTATTATAAAATTTTCAGTATTTACATAATAAGGACAATATTGCATAATTTATTTATATAATAATATTAATAACATAACAATACTATCAATAATGTATCAATAGCATAGCAATAACATATAAGTAACAAAATAGTTGTTTTTGCTAACACAACCATACATACAACATTCAAACTGCGATGAATGACAATGAAATTAAAATAGTATTTTTCTAAATAATGTGCATGATATTAAAGGTAAGAATTGTCCCGCATGCAGCATGTGTTCCCGAAGCAATTTTATTCGGTATCACAACTATTGGAAGAGGTTAGCAGAAAAAATATTAACTGCAGTAGAAGACGGGGATTTGTACTATAGACAATAATTAAGTCTTAGGATTTATATCTGCAAATACTTATTATCGTTAAAAATATTATATCAGGATGCATATAAGATCGGGTTCTGTCTCTCCAAATAAACAAAATGCATTTTCCATTTTTAATGTAGACCTTAAAAATCTCGCATTGTGGAATTTAATCTGAAATATACATTCAATTAAAATTTTAATTAAAAGCCTGTTCTGAATAGAGCTTCCCGCTTAACAGAAAAGAAAGCAAAATATTGAAGAGAAAAACTGAAAAATAATAGCTTAGAATAAATCTTTTGAATTAAAAATAAGGCAGGATTAATAATGTAAATTAATGACTTCACAGTAAGATTTGGAAATAAAAGTACTTCATAAGTTATCGAAATATTACATATAGAACATTATGTCTATATATACATTTTAAATACCTTGCAAATTTGTAGTCCTTATTTAAACATTAAAAAATAAATATATGAAAAAACACGCACATAGAATAAAATAAAATTAAATTAAAAAACACTAGCAGGATACAAAAACTAAGTCCAGTCAAGAAAATAAAGCTAAATTAAATGTAATGTCAAGCTTATATTACAAATTATACGTTTTTGGAAATTTTAATTAAAAGTATGTTGCTGAGTGAACGTTCTGCATATGTAATTCATTAAGTCTGCTACATGCTGTGTGACAGAATTACTTAATAGACTTCTCGCTGATGAACTATGTATTTCGTTTTATCTGATTAGAGGGAATCATTTTCCTATGAGCACATAATTAAAAAGAAAATATGGTAAAGTATTTCATGGAAAATTTCGTGTCTTAGTCTTTTATCAGATACTGCATTGATAGATAGAAATTATAATCATTAATAATTTAAACCTCACTTGCCAGTAACTATACTTCATAAAAATTGTCTTATTCATATCCTTATTTCACGTGTATTTCTCTAATTTTTTACTTTTTAATTCTTCGTACGAAGTAAAGTAAGTATTGTAATCACGAAAAATTCCGGGTACCATATTCCAACGAAAACATCCATTTTCACCGCTATCGAATACAATATAACGATGTTTTTAAATGACATCTGAACGTAAGGACTCTATTTCCCCAAACGAGTTATAAAACGGATTTAAAATAAGTTCAGAAGAGATTTTTTCATGGTGTCTGTACGTACGTATGTATGTATGTATTTCGCATAATTCAAAAACTGCAATCGGCCGGGCGAAAAGTATATGAATATATACATATATATATATATATATATCCACTCTGTTACTCGGCTCAGTGAGCTCAATTTTTTTATTCTTATGTATTCGCAAATTGCTCATTTTTTGCTTTAAAAATGATTGAATTATGTTGTTCTTAGCTTCCGGTTAGGGTTTTTTGCCTCAGTTTAAGTGTGACTAAGCCTAATCATTTTTCTGATGGCGGCCATATTTGTTTACATTTGAAACTTAGCAGAATAATGGATTTGTTGCCAATCTAGAGAAACTAAACTTCGCAACAACAAAGATAGCGCCTTCTTTTATTATTGCGAATTATACTTAATCCATTCTGACATTTATTCGAGGAAATAAGTGTTTAAGGTTTACTTCCTAATTTTTAATATAGATAGCTGGAGTTTTTATGTATTTTTGCAAGTGAGAACTGAATTAATTGAATGAGAAATACTGGATCGTCTGTGAAAAACTGTTTCCTTTTTTTGTTTGTTTAATTTCTTTTATACATTGTTTTAGGTTTAATATAGTATTTGAATAGAACTTGTGACTATGATTAGATAATGCTTCAGGTGATATAAATCTTATGTATTTTGAGTTATAAGATGAATGAGGTGTAACGCTGTTAATTGAACCTAGCGCCTGAGTGTCTCTATGGTAAATAAATGTAGTAAATTTTAAAGAGTCATTTATTTTATTGTGGTTTATCCGCTCTCGACGAAGTAGATTTAATTCAATCCAGTAAGTTGAATGAAATGCAAGAAAAAGTGCGTATAATTTAATATTCCGTAAAAGGAAGTCATGTAGCGTGCACATCAGATTTTTTCTCTGAAGTAAATGAGGTGTTGTTATCTTGAAAAATTTGGAGTTCGAAAATTTGAATGGAAATATCCATTTTGATCATTCCCGAATGTATGAGGTTTTGCATGAGGTTTGTAAGTACGCACACAGTAAAGAACTCTTTATTCCAAAATGGATTGTAAAAAAAAATTCTGAATGAATTTTTTCGTGACGTCTGAACGTATGTACAAAAGTATGTATCTCGTATAACTCGAAAACGATCAGCTGGAGAACGCTGAAAATTGTTATAACATGTAGTTATGAACCTCCCTTTTTTCATTACAATCGGCTATACCATAATTATAAGCATCCCTCCTTAACTGGCTTAAAAGTCCTTACTATGCTTTTATTTTCGAAATCGTTCTTCTGTGACATACGCGTCCGATTACAGAAGTGTTTTAAATGACAAAAATATTCGCTTTTTTCCAATTTGAAATTGAAAAAAAAATTTTAAACAAATAACGAACTAAAATCAATTTTTGAATGCGATATCCAGATTCTTGCACGCATATTTGAGAAAGTTTTATGCATGTTATGAAAAAATAAAAATACTAGAAGTTTGACTCCTGTATGACGAAAATTGATCGAAACTGAATTTTTTGGTGTCATTTTCATTCAAATTTTTTATGTCATTTTGAAATTATCTGGAGCGACTGGTTAATTAAATCAAAATAACTCGATAAATAAGTTTAAACGAAGTGCAGCAAAGAATGTGCATAATTTAATAGGCGTACAAGGAAGTCCTGTAGTGTTCACATCATATTTTGTTCCTAGTTTTATAGACTGAAAATTGACAGGAGAAAATTACGCTAATAATTTAATTTACGAAGCATGCTTCTACAGTAAGAGGAATGAAAATAAAATAAAGGAAAAGAGTAATGGACAAAGAACCGGTAACTATATCATAATATTATTTTTTCTTTAAAGGAAACCTACATTCCAAAAAGAGTGCATATTAATGTTAATATTACAGTCTCTAATAAAATAACTTTATTTCTATTTCTCTATAACTTGAATCTCGTAGATTGTTGTTATTGTTGTCTTTGCTGCTCTTTATGCCTTATAAAAAGATCAACAGTTAGAAAAGAAAGATTCGACGTAATATTCGCAGGTAATTTTTGAGAGTTTGTGTTTGTTAGTAAACTGAAAATAATCATTACGTTTAAGCATCCATTTTAAAATTCGGGGAAACAATGAGGAAAGGGAAAAAATTCCCGAATATTTTTGAAGATTTCAAAAAATGGGTTAAAAAACTAGGTAGTGGAAATAATCGAGGAAATACGGTATTCCCTAAAAATCTCATCGCGCTTATCAAAATTAACCACTCTTCAATTTACATCAGAATAAAACAAGTCATTACAATTCATATCAATGTCTGAAGTCTGCTCGACATATCGATCCTAATCATACTTTACCTTTCAAAACTTCTATCTTACTGTTTAAAGTGCGGAATGAAATTTTCTATTACACGAGGCAAAAGGGTGCAAGCTATGCGATGTCAAATGGAATCGATTGTCTTGTCCCTGCAGATGAGGAACGCCTCACTTCCTCGTTTGACGGACAGCGTAATTTACTCCCGTCTATCAACTTGTTTCGGCGGATAACGCGAACTCAGTCTACACAGGAGTAATTAATTGAGGTCAGGCTATTTCTCCAGCAGAAACATCAGTCATAAAGGGTTTACGTTTTGGAAATGGAGTACTGATACACGTCTTTCATTTTCTTCATTATTATAATAATACGATTTAATAAAATAGCTTTTGTGTAGGTTAATCATTGCACAATTTAATATCTCAAACCGAATATGTATCTAGCAATAATTAATAAAATTTTGTATTCTGGTTCAAATCACAGTTACAATATAAAAGTTTTTTAAATGATTTTTTTTTCATAGTAGTAGTTTTCATTTATATTTTGCTTCATATATTTTGCTATTAGAAACTTGTATAATCTACACTCCAATTTTCGCATTTTGTTATATTATAGTGCTATAACATGAAAAGCTTTTTTAAGCCTTGATGTAGATCTTTAATTTATCTTTTAAATTATGATGCATGTTAAACATAAGCTTAAGCAAAAGAGATTTAAAGCTGAGGTGCATATTACATGAAAGCGTTTATTAGCACTAGAGGCTGTACGCATTAGTCTCTTATTTTTATCCGTAGTTTAAAATATAACTACTGTGAGACATTGCGATATTGTACGGATGTCTCTTGGGAAATATTTCAGCATTTTGTTTATTTCTTGGACTTCTAATAAGACTGTATCTTATTAACTTTTTATCGGTTTGTGTATTCATTCCCATAGAAACCCGTGCGCAAGCAAAATATAAAAAAATGTATGGCAAGTTCTAACATTCTGTCCAGAATTTTAAATATATTCTCTATTTAAATATTTTGTGATTTTGCTTAATTTAATGCTGTAATGCGAAGAAAGCGGTGTTTGATAATAAAGCTAAAAAGACAAAACAAAGTGAGTACAAGAGCTGATTGGTAACCTCCGATGTTGAGCGAGAGGATAAAAAGCCATAACAAATCCTCTGCTTCGGCTCGTTTTGGTATTTTGCGTCGACTCACTATAAATGGTGTGCCAATTTTCAAATTGTTGCCACCAAATGTTAGAGCTATACATTATAATTAAAGAAATGAAATAATAAAGAATCTGCATAAATGTATACATGTTTTTGGCATTGTGATAAAACAACGGTACCTAGAACCATCAAATTTTGAATAACGTATGAATACCCGTACACCCGAATATGGGCATCTGGAAGCCCAAATATGGAATTTGTTTCATTATATGTTTGATATTTTGTAATGTATTTACGAGTTTTTGATTAAGAAACTCAACGATTTCAAAGCGAGGAATGGCAACAGTGTACGAAAAAAAACATTTTTATCTCCAGTGTGCGAGAATGCGTATCGGAAATTCTAAAGATTTGCTCTTTTAAATATTTTGTAATATTGCTGTTAAATAGAATTTTATGTGGTTTAAATGAGAAGAACATGGTATTTGATAAATAAAGGCAACACACAAAACGTTTTTTCACAAAAATACAAAAAAAATTTCACTTACCTTTTTTCTTTTTGAAATTATCCTTTCTTTTGTGGATAAATTTCTTCCAACTTGGACAATTCAGGATTTGAACTCGGATTTTAGTACGAGACCGGCCTTAATTTTGCAATGGATTTTCCTCTCTCTTTAACGCTTTTTCGACGAATCGAGCTGACTTCCTTTCTGGATGTAGGTGCTGGTAATCGGGTTCTCGCTAAATTGACTGGGAGATCCTCCTTGCCTCTGTGTCCAATGCCTTCCTTGTATGCGCGGACAAAGTGGATGTAGACTCAGCTGATCATTTCCACCTCAGACCTCTTCGTGCTGGATCTTGACTGGCCTCTTCTGGCGCCCTTGTCGGTGGGTAACCTCGAACGGCCGATGAAGTTTTCGCAAATGTATGCTTCGGAGCCTATATCC
>KK118803.1:166628-186595 GCA_000611955.2 Stegodyphus mimosarum | reverse complement strand
GCCGTTTTATTTTTTTGTTTCTCTTTAAATATTTCTCTTTAAAAGTCGTAAAATAAAACCTTTTTCTCGCACTGCACAAGGTTTTAATTACGATAACTATTTCCTTTCAGAAATGCCTTAAAATGCAGATATTTTCTATAATATTGGACTGTAATGTTACAATGCACTAGCATCTCCTTGCCTTGAAAAGTGATACCACTGAGTGAAACATAAGATCTTTAATTTATTTCTCCCACAGTATCACGCTTACCCAGTTCGATGAGTGCTGCCGCTGGGCGAAAGATAAAGTACTTGAATTATCTTTTGAAATTAATCAGTCTGTTATCGCTTAATAAATCGATTAATTTCAAAGCAAAAGCATATTTCTCAATAATTTAGAATTTAATTAACTTTATATATATATATATATATAATTGACGCAAAGTAAAAGATTTTTCGAAATATTATAATTGCAAAGCGTATATTACATATCAGATGAAGATTTTAACTGGATAAATTACGCACCTGGTGCAGAATAGAGCAGTTTGTTTTCTCAGTCTGAAAAAAGTTTAGTTAAATATCTTTTTTTCTAATTCATTTAGATCGCATAATGATTTCATATTAAAAAGTGAAATATTTTGATTACATATAATGGTGGACAGAGAAAATACTTTACAGAAAAATATTTTTAATCTATAGCAGTTTACATAATGAAAACTGAGTATTTTTGTGTCAATTATTAGGAAAAAAAAGATTTCTCTCTAATCTCTTACTGTTAAGTATTTCAATGATACATTGAATTTTGTGCATTTGTTTCCATAAAGCTTTGATAATTTGTTATATCAAATTTTATGTCGTCTGCATTATCAGATAAATGTTCTTTAAAAGTAAAATTACTTTAGAAGCAATACTTTGATTAAATTTGAACTAAAAGAAATTAGAATACCATATTCTATCGTATATCTATATATATCTATCTATAAGCTGCACTCATTTTCACAAAAAATCAGACGAAAATCAAGTGTATGGCTTATATACGCGAATGATTAGGAATATGCACATACAAAACTGTGATAACAAAACAGCCCGTGCAACATTAGTAGCGCTTATTTAACGATTGAGTGTCACTATTACATATGTTAAAGTGTTTAGCATTAAGTCCTTTGGTACATACGTAATAGCTAAATACGCAAAGAACTTAAAGGCTACCTACACACTAACTTGTATAACGTCTTTGAGAAAATGAGAAACTCATCATTTCAAAGCCTTTCAAGAATTATCGATTATGACCGGATAACTGAAAGTAATGAATCTTCCTAAACGTTACTCAGCTTTGATGTATAGACCCTACTTAGATGTTAACGTCTAATTATTCGACTTGTGAGAAGACTCTCTTCTCTCCCCGAAATTTCTCTTAGACTGGTATATATATTCTATACATCAATTTCATCAAAACTGCTTTACAAGTGTACCGTGTACATTCTTTTCTTACATTCAAGAGTGAACTTGTATTGGCAATTAAGTGTATTTACAGTGTATGTATATGGCATATGGTATAAAAAGCACTGAAGAGTACTCTCCACAGCTTATGTTCCAGGTCTTTTTTTAATAAATTTGAGGTAAAAATTAAGGGTGTGATTTATACTCTTGAGAAAACGGTATTCAGAACTATACGAGTGAAAATAACAAATTTTCGCTTGTTTTAATTAAGACAAATGGTATCAACTGAGCAGTATCATGGAATAAATGTTATTTTGTGAAATAAACCCGCAATAAGTAAGGAGGTTAATAATTTAATCACCCTTTGAAAAATTTGCAAAATAAAAATCTTTTACTTTGAAAGAAATTCTACTTTTGATTTTAAAAGATGAACGGAATGTATTTATTTCACAAAACAATAACTATTATCCAATTTAAATCAGGATTCAAGTTTATGTTTGTTAAATACAATAAAAAGCTTTCAGGTTTTACAGCTACTCTTTTGTAACCAAGTTTACACCTTAAAATTACGCGAGAAACGTATGTTTAATATAAACATTCATAATTGTTAAAGGCAGCTTTCTTTGCGACATATTTGATATGTATTCCTTTGGATTTCAGCTTATTGCATTCTTTCATATTTGGTAAACGACTTCTAGTTTAGAGGGAGATGAATCATCAGGAAATCAATGGAAATATCTCCATTGTTATTAGTTTATCTCTCCAAGAATTGCAAATAGGAAATTTTCTTTAATAAAATGTTTCTTTAGAAAGGAAATTTAAAAAAGAACATATTATTTTAAATGTTGAATGTAACCTTAAGAGCTTAAAAAACTTTCATAAACTTGATGAACTCTAAAATTAGTTAATAAACTAAATTAGAAAATTCTATTTATTTCATAACAATTATTTGCACTTAAGTTAGGAGATCAATCACAGCTATCAAAAGTCTTAGTACAGGATTAAATTAGAAGTTAAATTTCTCTTTAATATTTCATTATTTTAAATTAATAATAGTTGTGTAAGTTCCTGACAGTGAAGAAGATGAAAGCATTAGTAGTTTATGTCATTAAGAGTGTTTTTATTAACTAAATCTGCATCAACAATAAGTTACTTAAATACAAGATTTACTTTATTACTACATACTATTTTACCATTACGTATTGGAATATAACGGATTTCGAGTCACGTTTTTTAATTTAATACCATTCACATTACCAGTCACGTTTTTTCAGCTAATGAACTAGGATTAAGTGAAAAACTAATTTTCTAACAGGGCACGAAAATGTAAAGGTCATACCTACAACTAGTGTAAACCGGGTACCTCTCTAATATTAGATATCGCTAAGGTTATTTTCAACATTAATTTTCAAGTCACTTCTGACTTTAAAGTAATAATCAAACGGAAATAAAATTAAAAGCTTTCCTATAATTGAAACAGAAAAGTTCTTTTAAATAAACCTGGACATTTAAATTTATTTATATTTTCTTTTGTTTGTTCCATTTAATTATGGCAAAGCAGACGATGGTTATTTGCCTGAAAGGATGGATGCCTTCGCTGAGGATGTTTTAAGGGAAACTGCCTCGTATTCACGTTAAACATTGAGAAAATTACAAAAACACTCCTCTCATCAACCAGTTCACTAGACTTGAACTCACGACATAACTACAGTGTTGAGCGGTTTAAACCGCTTGGCGGCTGGTGGACCATTTTTTGAGCGTTGAACTAACATTTTCTTAGAATTTTTATTTCACCTGATAACTAATTCTAATAAATTGCATTATTCTTTCGAAAATATGCGATGACATATGTTACTATTCTTTTCTAAGCATGTCGCATGTTACAATTTATTACTCTTTAGAAAATGTACAATTAGATATATGTTATTCTTTTCTAAGAATGTCGCATGCTATTTGCAAATTTTTCAGAAATAGTTATCTCATTTTATCATAATTTTAATCTGTATCAAAATATCAACTCTGTTCAAATTTCGTCTTAGAAGAAAGTATAAAAAGCTGTGAAAGTGAGAGAGGCAAGTGTTTTCAAAAATGAAAAATACAATGCTTCGAATCAACAAGAAATACGAAAAATTTTTCTGCATTTGTAGCACATATTGAAATTTAAATATTTTATACGTGAATATATCTTAATGTAATCAGTTAGAGTAAACATTAACAGGAAAATATATCATTCTCAATAATAAAATAGAAGTAACAATAATGGGAAAAGTAAGAAACACCATTTATTTGTTTACTGTCGTTTGGTTTTTAAAACTTAATTAAAACTTCCGTTTAGAAAGTAAGTTTAGATCTCTCTTCAATGAATAGATTTCGAGCTAATTAAATGGCATCATCTTTCTTTGATAGTTGAAAAGGAAAGAAATCCAGTTTCTTGAAATTTGTTGACATAGAAGGTATGTTAAATAACTTCCCAAAATATTTTTTTAAAGTTTGAAAATATTTAGCTAAGCTTTTGAAACCCATTGAAATATTTATTATGAGTCATTCTGGCAGAAGAATATATCTTGGTAAAGCACGGAAAGTTTCTTTAAAATTCAGATTATAAAATTTTAAATTGTGTTAATAACAAGAGTGTGTCTTTAAATTATTTAAATGCAAAGATATTCTAATTATTTTTCCAGTATTCTGAACATTTTGTTATTTTACAGAAGCTGTGAATTTTGAAAAGGAAGTTAAAAACAAGTCTGAAAAAATGTAAATCGAAATTTATTCTTGAATGCATTCTATATCTATCTATCTCTCTCTATATATATACAGGGTGTATCAGTACATATCGGGGTGACAGAGGGTACACCTAGACGTGGGAAATCACATAACAATTCATGGTCAGGAGCGCGCTTTCCTGGCTCGATAATAATCACAAAATCAAGAAAACACAAAAATCAAGAAAAATACGAACGGGATGAGAAAAAATGTTTATTATTCATAGTACAGTAAAAACAAAGGAAACTCAACATAAAGAGATAACGATCGTCATCAGAGAAGGTGGTCGAAATTACGACCCAGACAGTGATGTAGGAACCATGCATATTACATCTTCCACACTTTTTTTTTATTTACACATATGTACACATTTCGAGAGTATTTGGGCTAACGCCTGTTTGGGCCAGAGATATTAAAAAACAGCATATTTTTAGAATTTCATCTAGACAGTTTAGCGCGCTGGAGATGAAAATATTTTATTCCGCACAAAATGTTGAAGCTGTTTGCTTTGAAATCGATGAACTTAGTCAAAAATTGGTTAGTTTTTGATGAAGTTAAAAAAATAAGATAAACGTTTAAAAAATTATGAAACAGATAATAAAGCGAGTTCGAAATTCAAGATTCGGGCTTCCAGGGGCCCATGTTCGGGTGGAGGAATGCGTTATTCAAAATTTGATGGCTCTAAGCATCGTTGTTTTTTTAAAGTGCGAGAAACATACATACATTCATGCAAATTCTTCATTATTTAATTTATTTAAATATAATACAGGGCGAAAGTATTTGGTAGCAACAATTTGAAATGTGATGCAGCCGTTTATAGTGATTCGACGCAAACTGCCGTTTCTAAACTAGTAGCCCTTCTGGGCTAACGCTCCTTTGGGCCTTTAAAAAAATTAATTCTATATTCTAAAATAGTAAAGTAATGTAGTATATTCTAAAATAGTAAAGTAGGTGTGTAAAAATCCTTAAAAAAGGGGGAACTTACTAGATTTTTTTCAATAATGCAAAAGTAATGTAAACCTCAAAACGTTATGATATTATGAAACGGCGCAGCTATTTTAGCATTCAACAGTGAACATAAAACACTTTTTACATTCCAAAGTAAGGTGGTTATCCAGAGCCAAAGTTTTAAATCGTCTTTTTGAATTTCGATCAGAAATTCACAGTTGAGATGGGGTGTGAATACTTTTATAAATGACTTTGTGGTTATTTTATTTTAATTTTTATTATTTTTCTTTTTGCCCTCAGATGGCCAAGAAGGATGCTTTAATTGCCCAGGTTTCAATGTTTAAAATAGTTACCCCCGATGAGTCTATTTCAGACATTAAAATATGAATATTTTTATATTTCAATTTTTTAGTTTTCATAGCTTAAAAAATGTATTAAATTTTCAAAGTTGTTTTCAAATAAAATATGTTTAATATTTAGTTAAAACACTTTATTTGTAGCACAAGTTTTAAATTAAATTTTCTTAAAATTTACAGAATCATTATTTAAAAAATTTGGCTTTAGTAATACATAAAATTTGACAGTAATCAAATATTAAACACTTATGCAAAACTTCTAGTGGTATGCCATTGCAGTTTGTACATGGTAGATTCTTTTACATTTTGAGTTCGAAGAATGTGCATCTAATTTAGAATTAAAGACATTTTAACATGCTAATTACAAAGGCTAACATGCTTTTCCCCGATTTAAACTCAATGTAAAGTGTTAATAAGGCTTTGCTGTCTGTATTATTACAAATTATTATTTAGTGTCAGATAAATATTAGAAATTATTATTTAGTATCAGACAACTTAACTGAATTAATAGAATTAATTTAGTAAGTTCACCTGATCTTGATATAACTATTCATTTAGGTTAAAATAACACGTCGAATAATGATTGTTGAAGCAGTTAAATAACAAGAACAGCTTAATATTTGTAAATTTTGCAAGAGAAGCTTCGATAGTTTAACTACAGAACCATCTGCCTCAACTGCCTAAGTGAAAATGGACGAGATAAGATAAAAATGGCTGGACAGAAATTAAGCTACTGGCGCCATCTAATGATGACACAAGAAAACTAAAACATAATTTCCTTAAAGGTTGAAGGTAATGATGGATTGGAATTAGGGTCCTTAACTGGAACAGAAAGATTTTTTTTAATGTGAAACGCCTCTAGAAAACCTAATTCACCCATGGAAGATGTTTTTTGAACAATTTTGGCTGCAGAAAATTGGAAAGTGTGATTTTCGGACCAGCAATGCTAGGCAACAGAATATATGCAGAAAATATGCTTATCTTATCTTATCTCGTTCATTTAGGCAACTGAGGAAGATGGCTCTATAATTAAACCGTCGAAACTAGTCCTGCAAAATTTACAAATATTACGCTGATTCTTGTTTGACTTCTCCAACAATAACTATCCATGTAAGACTTAGTAAAAATGCAGCTTATTATTTACTTCCTATCATTATACCATTCGTCTTTCAAGAATAAAAAATGGCAGAGATCAAGAAAGAAAAGAAATCGAATTATTCAAGATAGGGAAAAAATTTAAATATTAGAAAATATAAAAATAAATTCATGAACAAAAGATTCCAAAACAAGAAAATTATTGTTGAAGCATACAAAAAATGAAGAACGAAAATTTACTTTGACATCTGATTTGGTTTGTATAAAAAACTCAGAAGAAGAAGTAAAGGAATGAAGAATGAATTGAAATAAAATACCTTTCAAGATAAAGAAATAAGCAAAATACATTTATTTTGTATATCACTGCAAAACGCACTTAAATAAATATACGTATGCAGAGAATAATACATAAGTATAAAAATAGATATTAATTAATGAAGAAAAAAGAAGGAAATATTACTTGTTATTTGCGGATTAAAGATTCAGTACATTCTTCTAATTAGAATTTTTTTTGTTTTGAATATTAATGCATCGGTATCACATTAACATCAAAGAAGGTAGTTTTAAAATTTTATTTCGGCAGAATTCTATTCTTTAAAAAATTCTTAGTGGGAATTTAAAGTAAAAATAAGCAAAAGGAAATCACAAACGACCAGCCAGTCTGCTTCATTTGAGAGTTTGGATTGGATCTATCAGTGCAGAGTATCATTACCTACATAGTCACTCATGGTTTTAATGATAATTAAAGTCTAGTATCATTTTGATTATTTAATTTACAGTTTATTAAGCAAAATTACTGTTATTCATAAGCGTGAACCTGAAGCTACTTGGAACTTTTGTAACAGGATATTTTTTATGTCACTCTGACCTGCTTACGTTTCAAAGATCGTGGATAAAAGAGTAGAAGAAAGCCAAAACATTTAGTAGATTTGAAAGTAATTCCATACGAAATATTTGTTAAAATTAAAATGACTCCCAGGCATGTCAAAAAAAAAACTTTTATATTTTTAGTATTGTAGCTGTTTTTATTATGTTTCTGAGTACAACATCTGAAAAATACCAAGAAAATGGCATACCATGAATAAATTATTTCCCTGATTCTATTTTTGGCTAGAACCAAAAAACATATTATCGAACTTTCTGGAAAAAACATATTATCGAACTTTTTTAAAAAATCAGTATGTCTCGTCTTTGCCTAACATCGAATATGGAAGGCTTAACCACAGCAAGACTATTTGGCTACTGTTTGCCAATCATATATCAAATTCGAAATTCGATGATTTTATTGTGAATGGCGAGAAACTGAAATTTGCGAATATTATTAGACGTTAGAAGGATTTGAAAGGCAATAACATGTTATTAATTACCATTGTAGGGATTTATATTTATTTTAAATGACCAGTTAAGTTTAATTTTAAGTTCTTCCCTATAAGCGTTCATTCCCCTAATTGTCAGTGCAAGAATATTTAAATTTGATAGCGGGCGTGAATTCATGGAAATTCTACCAGTGGGAGAAAATTTTAAGTATCAAGTTCCTAGAAGGGAAAGTTAGAGAGTTTGGGAAAACTCTGTGCGTATTGTAGCGTGAGCTTCGGCTTAGCAGTTATTGCTAGTTAAACGTGGCGTAACAGCTTTTGCTTTGCTGTCACTAAATTTATCAACGATCTGTTAGGAAACAGGGTAGTCGGAGCCCTATAGTGTAATTCTACTATATTCTCGTTCATATCTTCAAATTTTGAGTTTAGTTCTTAACGTTTCAGTTATCGTCCAAGAAGAGGAGCAGTTTGTTAGCGTCGAGTTGATGCAGTGTAAATAATTTAAGAGTATAATAAGGGTAGTTTTAAACTTTCTTCTGTGCAGTCACTACTGTCCAGATTTCACACAAGACGTAGACAAGTCGACCTTACACCTTTCATATGTATTATTATTAATTTAATGGCCGGCACTAGCCGTTTTTAAGCTTTCGCCACTACTAAGGCCAGAAGAGGTGGTTATTGTATTATGGAGGCATCTAATGGGCGGACACTGGAACCAACAATTTACATCCATATCTCCTACGGGATTCGAACCCGGGCCCTTCGGTATCGCAATCAACTCCCTTAGTCACTATCCCATCTGGTTGGCTTTTTATATATTATGGATTTTATATATTATTAGCCGAAGACGTGTAATAATTCGTATAATTTAGAACTGTTGATAGGGAACTTATGAAAAACATACGCGCATTTCTGAGAAATTAATATATAACTATTTTAAAATTTAAAAAGGAGAAAATTTTTTATATATGATTTAACGAAATGACTTACAGACAAACGCACTCATTCACAGTTGTGTAGCTTTTAGATACAGGAAGGTATGGCTTCAATACTTCAGTTAGATTGACTACTGTTATGCATAAAGAGAAAACACTATTTTCTACTGTAGATTTGCATGTGTTGTTAGTACATTTCCTCAATTATATCTCTGCAGATTTAGTACAGTTTTAATGTATATTAACTAATTTCATCACTTATTTAAACAGCAAAATGATCCTCAAGATTTTACTTCTCCAAATGGCCAAGATCCAGAAATCTCCATGAAGTTTATTAAAAAAAACATATGTTAAAATAAATTAACAGGAAATAAGGAATTACTTCAAGACTGTATTGAGCTCTAAGGCTTCCAATTAAAAGCAAAGAATCAGTACTTCAAATTTCGATATACTCGTACAGAGAAATTGAAAAGTGTACACCATATTTTTTATAGCAGAATGATTTAATTGTTAGAGAAGATTTAGTAGCTGAGTACAAATCGGATGGGAACGAAAACAAAGCAGACATCTTAATCGATTAAAAAAGGATATAGCAGTTTTTTACTTTTTGCCTAATATGAAGAAAATCTATATAAAATACATGTATATGTATCTAAGAAATAACATTATTATGATTAGGAACTGGTTTGCATACAGAATGTCCAGGAAAGAAGTCCCTGATCTCAAAAATTAAAAATTTTGAAAACAAAGCTCTATAGAGGAACACAACTGGCAGTATATTTATTGCGAAAGCTTCTAAGACTTTTATACAGAAGTTTTAAAATAATATTTCCAAAGGCTTCAAACAGATGGCGCTGTAATTGGAATAAGTAGTGAGTTTAAATAGTGCTCAAAAAGACATAGGAGCGATACCTCATCTCCTTATCCCCGTCCTCGCGGATCATCATATTGTCATGAATTAAGCCAAGCACCGTTAAAGACAATACTTCAGTATGAACTGGTAACGTCGCGCACGTGAAAGGTGGTTAGCGTATTGCAGGAAAAGGTTGAAATCATGTGTTCCATTGAACAACTTGTGTTTCTGGTACCTAATACCAGAGGTTAAAACACAGTCCTGTGGCAACAAGGTGCAGTTTTCAAACACACTAAAAGGACCTGAATGTTCCCAAAGGACACGATGGGAACTCTTTCATAAGCTCTTTGCTAAATGTGCAACGGGCAGGCAGCGCGACCGACGATTTGGTAGAGAGTTTTGGTTGCAGGCAAACTGTAGGTCTTATTGAAAATATCGCGACTGTTTCTGGAATTATTGAAAAAAATACAAGGATATCCATCCGAAGATCTACAGCAGAGACTGTTTTGAACTGTCCCAGAACGCAGAAAATACTGAGAAACAACCTAGACATGCTTACATTCAAAATCCAAACCACCAGGCACCAGCGCCATCTGTTGGTAACTTTTGTAGCTATTATTTCGAAGCTTCCATAGCTTACAGCTTTCACAATAAATATAACGCTTTCTGTATCCCTCTACCAATCTTCGTTTTGGGGATTTAAAATTTTGAAACCAGGGACTCATTTGCTGGACACCCTGTAGAAGTAAAATGTAATTATCACGACTAAAGTGATAGCAAATTATATCTGTCTGTCGATCTCTACAGAGTGTCTCAAAAGAAAACTATGTCATGGTATGGCAGACTATTATGTCATTGCGAAACATAACATGCTGGTCTGAAATGCCATGATAGACAAGATTTACGTAGAAACTTGTGTCCGAAAACTAGGAACGGCTACCGCTAGAGGACAATGTTCGCAGGCTTATCGGAGAATGGGAAGTGTGATCACTTTAGGTGAGACCGTTGCAGGAGAAGGAGGAATCGGTTTACTAACTCAGATTTTTATGGACATTTTGCGTAACATTTTGTGAAAAGACAGTTTCCAGATCTGATGGTTGAGATTCCAGCAGCTATACGCCGAAACCTCTGGTTTCAGAATGATGGAGCGCATGCACATTTTAGCAGCACTTTGCGGGAATACTCCGATTTGACATATCCTGATCGCTCGAGGCGGACACATTGCATGGTCACCGCGATTGCCCGACTTGACTCCCCTATATTTTTACCTGTGGGATACATGAATTCCATTATGTACGAGACGACAGGAATATACAACATGGACCTCGTAGCCAGGATCGTAGAAGCAGAGGCACGTGTCCGTGACATATCTACTCATTTTGAACTGGTCCATGAATCCATGCGTCGACGTTGTGAAGCATGCATTGTGGCAAATGGAAACAGTTTTTAACATCTTTTTTGATTAAACAACGTTCTTTAATAAAATCATATTAACACCTCTTTTAACATCCTTTCTTCCTTCCTCTGTGCATTTGTCAACATTACCCTCTAGAGGTTACCGCTCGCAGTTTCGGACACAAAGTCATATGTAAATCTTGTTTGTCGTGGTATGATAGACCAGCATGTTAAGTTCGGCAACGACCTTTTGAGATACCACGTATACATATTTGCACTTGTTTGTGTGAATAGGATAACAGAGCAAAGAGTCAACAGATCTCTAGGACTGCTTTGTTTTGCTCAAACTTCTTATCAGGGTCAAGATAACATCTCTGCTAACTTTCCATACAAAATCAGGTGTGCGAATCAGTTTGTTAATGCGTTATAAAAAGTGGAGAGTGTGTTAGGAAAGTCTTCAGGAGATAACTTCACATAAGGAAATAAAATTGAACTTATTTATTTTAGCCAGGAATTTAGAAGATGCCCATCAAATGGAAATTTCTTTTTCTTTGATAACTGAAGGCGAAGAAGAGGCTTGAGATGTTTGAAAAGCATGGCTAGAAGCTGCTTCTGAATAATAATAGCACAGAATAAGCATTTATTATTGAGATTATACTACGAAAATTGCAAGCTTTAGAGCATTCAATGAGTATTCAAGTATTTTCTTGAAATCTGATTTTGGATTATCCTAGAAGTTCTGCCCGTAATGAGGAAGAATGAAAACGTTTACTCATAAAAGATACATGAATGCGAATCCACACAGGAGGTGACAAAACGATCCCAAGAGACTCAAACGTAATATCGTAAGTGTTTATTAGCTTGGTGCTGTATCGTAAAGATCCGGCAGTAACTCGCAAATGTGGGAACAACAGATGTAGTCCGACAGGTTGGTAAAAATAAATCTTTGTGGGATTGGCTGATAATACTGTTCTAAGATTAGGATGTGAAGAAACCGAGTTACACAGTTTAATAGATAATCATTTTATTAACCTATAACGAAACATATTTTATATGTCAATTTTTCACTTTCTTCATTAAATTAGCCGTCAAAACGTATAAACAATGGTATAAGGTTTTCATAGTACTTTAAATAATTAGAGACCTGAAGGCCTTTTGTGAACCAGTTTTCTCTTGAATGCTTGAGTATCCTTTGAAATCGCTGGCTTTACGTATTTTTTCGGTATTTTGAGACGGTAAGTTAAAGGTGAGTCAAATCATTTGTTTTCTCCATTAAATCAAAAAAATATTATTTTTAATACTTTGTTTATTACAAAATAATGATAAGCTCCTCTAAGGCATGTCTTTATGGCTGTAGGTCATGGGTTTTCAACGGTGTACTATGGACCCCCTGAGGTCGATGAAATTTCAGAGGGGGTCTATAACAGTGGGTATGGATAGCCAATGCGTGCTGGCAAATGATCGGCACAATCAAGATCCTTTTATTGCAAAAAGTATTTATAAATTGATAATTAATTGCTTATTATCAAAATATTTTTATTAGAAGTTATGACCTTCAAATTTAGAAAACACTCATTACTTGTGAGTGCCTTTAATTGAAAATGCATGCAACGGCGAGTGATTATTCAATTCAAATATGTTAGCAAAAACCAAACCAGAGATATATGTTAATGACTGATACTACAAGAAGAGAGGTTCGATTCCCAGCTGTTCTCTAGCGTACAATGCTCATTTATTAGATTTCTCCCCTAATCTCTGTGTTCTTACATTTCCTTAGAAATGGAATTTAATTATTTGTTTCTGGGAATAAGGAACTACTGTTGCATCTTTTGAAGATTATTACTAAACCCAGACAAAGGTTTAGTTTCCGTACTAGGGTTACATTTAAGCAAATGTAGGATTACTAACCTCAAGCAAGGTTTTGTTACTTCCGCCCTAATATTTAACAATTGTTGTCGAAATTAAAAATATAATATTAGATATTTAGAAACTCCGTAAAATTTAAGCAGTTAGGCCTTAGAAATAAAAGTTAGCATAAAGCACTTAATTATAAAATCACATATTAGTAATTATAGAAATATTTTATAATTCCTACTTAAGTTCTAAATACTTTTTGTTTTCTTTTAATTTAACGTGACATTAAATTATTTTTTAGTTGTAATAGAATTTTTTGAAATATTGTGAGTTTCCTAAAACAAACTTAATTTTACTTTTAAAGAGTTAAATCCAAATATTTTTAAATCCTAGATAACTCCGCCCCCCTCAAAGAAAGATGAATTATCTCAAAACTATAAAAAGCGAAAAAATGGATGTAATAGAGTACAGTTTTCACAAAAAGAAACTGTAAGAAGGAATATTTTTTACTCGGAGTAATTTGTAGAAATTTTTAGAAATATTTAAATATTATTTTAGAAGTATTTATTTCGGGTTTTCATTGGCGAAAAATACTAAATCATACTGAAAGGAATGAAATTTTTTACTTTGAAAAAGTCCTTCGCGTAAAACGCTTGTGTCGCTATATTCGTTACATTGATCTATAACTCATACATTAGTTATACGTCTTTGGTCTTATTATTGCCATGGCTGAAAAATACTGTGTTTTTAATTTATCTTTCACTAGACTCCACACATTGCCAGTTCTAAGAGCATTACAATTTAGAAAAGTATAAAAATATATCTTTCAGGTTTAATCAATCTATAGTTCCTTAAGAAAGTTACTTAAATGAGATTTGAATGCAGCAAATAGACTTCTGAACTATACTTTAATGCTTTCAATGAAATTGCTAATCGATATTAACCGAAATATTTCTCATTTATAATATATTCAAGTGCGGTACTTACGTACTATTCCATATATTTTGTCGGTACTTACGTACTATCCCGTCGACCATGAAACTATTGCCACGCAGTACGAGTTCGCGCCTATTATAGCAAGCACGACATAACAGCACACTCATAACATCTGCATTTTCATCTGATGTAAGCTCGACTGATTCTCGGTAAGGCACGTTTTGTTTTTATGAAAAAGAGTATAAATTAACTGACAATGCTACATTTGTTTCTTGCATTTTGGAAAACAAGTTAATAAACGTTTTTGTACCTGCGATCTGTAGAACAGGAGGCAGTGATTATTTTCAAAGTTATGGCTGCGTACCATTAAAAATTGTGCATTAATGGATACGATATGGTGAGCCGAATATGACCGATAAAACAATAATAGGGAAAGGAACCATTAATTACTTGTGGGAAGTTTGCATTCATAGCGTTTTAAACAGAACTTCCAGTAAAACTAGAAAGCCTAAGGAATTCGACCGAAAGCCGTTTACGAATCTCTAAGAAGAAGCGAATCGAATACGCGTTTTTTATTACATAAAGAGGTGTCAGTAAAATTCAGAATTCCAGATCAGCGACTGGACAGCTTTGGTGTGATTTCCGCCAATTTTCATTGTTCGATGAGTGTCAGCTGGTCGATGGATAATGCGTAATACTGTTTTGACTCTATGATAGCTATCGTGATTAACGAAGTTGGCTTGAGCCTTGGTAGAATTCTGAAGAATGTGTGGATGTTTGTAACTTATGAATATAACAATGGCTCACCCGTGTGATGCACCCTAGACACTACCGTTGGTGATGAGATAGTTAAATAACCAACTGATTCAACCGATCTCTGTGAATGCTTACTAACAGGCACCAACTAATTGGAAAACAAAATGATAATGTTCTTTAATATTCCCGGTTTTACTGCAGCTGTCAAGGTTATTGAATATATTAAAGCTCATGTTGATAATGTTTAGACCTTTCGGATAACATATTACTCCTACTTGGAACTGTCAGTTGGGAAGTTCATTGCTCAGTCTCGCATTAATTTATTTTGAACCAGAAATCCTGAAAAATGAGCAATGCCCACGCCAGGGCTCGAACCACCTCGGACCTACCGAGGATTAGGGGACCCAATCGCCAGATCCTGGTGGTGGAGAGTTATCATTTATCACCTTTTTTAGTTCGGGCGCCACTGTAGAGACATTAGGTATTTTTGAAGGAGAAGAAGAGACAAATGTGCAATGCCCTCTCCGGGAATCGAACCTCTGACCTCTCGAATACGCGCCGAGTGTGCTGACCATTGTACTACGAAGGCATGCTAAGAAGGCGGAAGAAATAACTTATAACATAAAGTTTAATGTGAGACGCGTATATGTTCTTTACGTTGTCCAAATCGGTGTTTTATAAACAGCATGTAAATATTTCTGTGAATTATTATTTTGATGCTTGCATATGTTCTGTAAATGTTGCTATAATATCTGGCACAGTATGCGATTCTATGAAACTAATGTAAATAATCTTATAATTTATGCAATGCAGCTTTAAAAGTTTGGTTATACTGTTCATTGTGGCAACGCAAGATTAGAGTGTATTTCCTTATTTCCCTCAAGGGCCTTATACGCCCATGTAACTCAATAACTATTGTTTGAATTATGTCGCTTGTCGTTTCGAGTCTTGGCCATGGTGCACAGACAGTAGATTTCTCTCCTCTAGAAGACTCACAATAACAGCTTAAGCATAATAGCAGGCCTATTGCTCTTATGGGTATGAAGAGTGCAGAGAGAGTTAATAAAAGCTGTTTCTAATGCTATTTATCATGCATCTGGTATCGAACTACTATTTGCTAGTAGTACGCAAATGATTCTAATGCTATTTGTAATGTGACAAATGACATATCAGCATGTGTTTTAAATGGAATTAATCAAATTTATTGAATGTTTTCAGGCGTTTTATAAAAACTCTGGAATGTTTGCGGGAATAGATATTTTAGGTCGTAGAATGGAAGACGAAAATAAGTGTTTATGTTACATTTCACTTTTTTATTCCTGTAAACCTAAAACAGCTGCAGTTGCAAACAGATGGTTTTTTGTTACGCAAGACGACACACTAATAGAAGGAACATGCGACAGCTAGTTCTGGCGATTTTTGAATGAAATGTATAATATATTCTAATAGTACACGTGAGATTGATGGCGATAAATTAAAAACAGTGATTGAAGCTGCTCGTCACATAATTGTGCATGAGCTTCCTGAGAGCATCCGAACGGCATTGATAAATACCTGAAAAAGCTAGGTTCTGATAAAAGGCTTTGACGTTAGGGTCTCATACCAGATTAAAGGAACTCTTTTATACAGTGCATCAGCATGTGCGATTTCTTTTGAAACGTAACCAAAGTAATCTATTTCTATAATGGTGGGCTATTAGCGAGGGAACTGAATTACAGAAACACTGTATGCAGATGATCATGGTCCAAGCCGGATAAGTTAATTCAACCATCATAAATTGATATTCATTGAAAGAATTATATATTATCAGTTTATTATAGTTAGCGATATTTTAACAGAATTGTTGATTTTGAGCTTTTAGCAAGGAATGAAATGTTCAGCTCCAGTTTATATTGTCAACAACTAGCAAAACTAAAAAGTATTTCGGAATAGAAGGATCAAGATGGATGGGCAGAATGTAAAGGTATATGTTCCATTAGGGCAATATCAAACCACATACATACTTGGACCACTCGATAAAAATTATTGCAGCTTATTTGGAATGTAATACCATCAACAAACACCTGGCACTGTGTCATCAGCCTTCAATTTGTCTTGTGTTCTACTTAATTCCTTGATTAGTAAAACCTTTATTTCTAATGACAGTGTGAAACCCGATCGAAAACCAAGAACAAGACTCACAAGGTCTTTGAAAGTGGGATCATGAAACAGGATGAAGGACTGAAAAACAGTAATTGCAAAAAGTAGTTAATTGTTAATTAAAATATTTTATTTGTAATTTTTTAAAAATTTTGATGAAAAAAATAAAAGTAATATCAGGAAAATACAATATTTTCTTGCAAAATGAACTTAGTCATATTTAGTTATTTATTTTTAGTCCAAAGGGGCTTTGTCCCTGAAGGACTATTGTTTTCGTTTTTGCGATTTTGCGTCGGAAACATTAAATGTCGGTTCATTATTCAAACTGCTGCCACCAAATATTGCAGCCCTGTATTATGCTTAAAGAAATTAAATAATGAAGAATGTGTATAAATGTATGCATGTTTCTCGCATTGTGATAAAACGAGAGCCTACAGCCCTCATGTACCTAGAGCCATCGAATTTTGAATGATGTAATCCTGCTGCGAATATGGGCACCTGGAAGCCCAAATTTGAAATTTGGAATTTGTTTTACTATCAATTACATATTTTGTAAAACTTTAACGAATTGTTGATGAACAAACTCAAGGATTTCAAATCCAGTAATAGCAACGTTGTTAAAAAAACATTTTTATCTCCAGCGCGTGAGACTGTGTATAGGAAATTCGAAAGTTAAGCTGAGTTTAAAATTATTTTACGATATTGATTTTTAGCTGAATTTTATGGCTTAAGTGTGAAGAACATGATATTTAATAAATAAAGGTAACACACAAAATGTTAAGAAAACGTATTTTTAAAATTTGTTAAAATTACGTACTTCGGACGTAATTTAAAATCTGAAATTTTTCAGATTTTCTTTTTTTTTAATTATTAAAATTTTTTATAGATCTTAACCCTACTCTGTACAACTTGTGGATTTCAATTTAAAAAAAGAATATGGAACCATACCATTTCAGAGTCTTTGAATGGGAACATGTAACAACATCCTTCTGATGAGTTCGTTAAAATTGATGAAGAATCTCGACCTGCTGCAACCTGTCTGTACGAATATTTGCTAAGTAAGCCCTGCACTAATTATTTAATCAGAGATCGAAAAAAGTTTTTGAAATTGTAAAAATGTATTTAACTTTACTTTTAGTTGTAATTGTATGATTAAATAAAATAAAGTTTCATTATCGTTAGTGCACATATTATCAAATAACATATTTTAGGTTTTCCAAAATAGTTAAAAGAGTTTAAATATTAGTTTTGATTCTAAATTCTATTAAATGAGTTTAGCATGAATAACTCAGGCAAAAAAATTAATGTACATTAAAGAATACTTGAATTTTTGAAGCTCATTAATTTTTTTTTAAAGGAACAAGAAGAAACTGAAAAGTTAATAGTATTTAGATGAGGCATTCACAACTGATACATTCATTATTACAGTGAAAATGTGTAAATTGTGATTGTCTCCATATTAATTAGAGCAAAATCATTTAATGTAGGTATACACTTCTTTCTAAACTATTTTCTTTATTTTTCTGATCTGTATTCACCTGCATTAAATAATTCAAGTATGTAAAACAGAATTTAGTTTGAAAACATGTGTCTAAGTATGATAGATAGGTTGTATAATCTTTAAAAATTTATGAACTGTGTGTGTTAGAATTTAAATTAGAAATTCAAATTTTTAAACAAACAGTACCCCTATAAAAGCGTAGGCCTGAATTGATAAAATGTCACTGTTTAGGGAATTTTTTTTTATCATTATTCAGTTTTCTACATACATTTCTAATGGTGCTGTATAATATTTCGTATATATCTGGATAGCTCAATAAAACATGATTCTTGGAAAGCTTTCATCGTACCACCCACCTGGTTTCATACCATTTTTTGAATTGATGTTAAAAGTGTACAATGTAAGGCAAAATCTCACTACGGAGGGAAATATTAAGAATAGACAACGATTTCTTTCGTATTAAAGTACTTGATGATAGATGTATTGAACTAAGAAATATTTCTGCGTTTCTCGGTTCAATAATCATAGTAGTTAAAGTCTCTATTCAAATTTCTCTCCGAAACTAGCAGTACAGGATGACCTAGAACAACACTAAGAGTACGCCTAGAAGATGGGAAATCACATAACAATGCATGGTTGGAAGCGCTTTCCTGGCGCGTTAGTGATGACACAAAAGTCAAGAAAGAAAGAATAGGAACGGGAGAGAAAACATGCTTATTATTTGGAGTACAGCAAAAACAAAGAAAAAAAAACAACATAAAGAGACAACGATCGTCAACAAAGAAAGTGTTCAAAATTAAGACCCGGACCTTGTGTCATGCATATTCCATGCGATTTTTCATTCGTGAGGAAGATCTTCTATGCGCCAGAGAAGTGAGGCCAGCGTCATGGTCCGGGGGTCGTAATTTCGAACACCTTCTTTAATGATGATCGCTGTTTGCTTTTGTTTTATTTAGAGGTTTCTGTTGTAACTAAGTATAATGAAACATGTTTTGTCTCATTGTTTGTGTCCTTCATTTTTTGCGTTTTTGTCGTCACTGAGGCGCCAGGTAAGCATTTCGGACCATGCATTGCTATGTGATTTCTCATTGTCTAGGTCTGTCTAATTCTGTCTCTGCTGAAGGTTTGTCATCGCTATACTGATAGACCGTGCACATGTCTATTTATTTTCATTCTTTTTTAAAGAACTGTGGGAAAGAAATACAGTTTAAAGTGAGATAGGCGATTCTGCAAGAGTTAATGAGAAACATTAAAAATGAAAGATCTAAGCATAGTATTAGCGGTTATCGGTATAACATATCATGTGTCGACGAAATGTGTTTCTAGAAATGTTAACGAGCCAATTGCTGTTATGAAAGAGAGAAACTACTAATATTGCGGTAAAAACAGAGGGCATAGTAGTCGTCGACGCAAAGGACGTGAAGAAACTTTAGAAAAAATCAGAAAGGTCCGGCTTCGCAAACGTATTTCTTTAAGAACATTCGGATGACCACTGACAATAATGCAGAGAATGAAAAAAGAAGGTATATTGAAGCTTGTTTGAAATACTATAAAACCTGAACTGCGAGATAGAACACATGAAAAGGCAGTGGTTAAATCTCAAAATACCCTGTCGATATTCATTATCTATGCCTAACAATCTATGAATGCGATCCATGAAGCAACTAATAGTTAAAAAAATTAAATAATATGTAATATATA
>KK118803.1:144909-166556 GCA_000611955.2 Stegodyphus mimosarum | reverse complement strand
AGTAGGAAAAAACATCCTTTTTTAAAAATGAAACAGTCATTTTTGTAAAAAATATTTATGTAAAAAGGACAATTTAAATGGGGCGGAGGGAATTATATAAATTTTAATACAGGTATACTCTGAATAGTTCATTTTCAATAAATACGCCTTCCGGGCCTTTTTATATTATTAATTAAATTTTTATTACTAATATAAAATCAGTAAATTTGAAGTAATGATTGCTCTAAAATGTGACCCATTACGAGCCCGTAGTTTGTATTCTCCTCATGCACTGCTATGTGCGAAGATTTAACAGTGCAGCAGGGCCTGCGGCCTGAAAAGAAGGGTTTTTATCCGAGAATAGTAACAAACAAGTTACTGAGTGTGTTAAGTAATGAAAATTGAATTTAGAGACGCAGATCAATATAATTAGTTAAATTTATCAAGTAGAATATAATACTGTTTGCTGCTATAAAAATACAAAGAAAACGCACAAAGAAAAGAAAAAATAATAAAATATGTTAAAGAACTGTTAATAAAAATTTTATTCGTAAATAAAATTTTAAAAAAAGGAAATTGCTTCTGAAAACTTCAATTTGCAGTCTAGTACTTCAAAGGGTTTATCATTAAATTAAAAAAATTTAAATATTCTTTAATTAAAAACATAAAAACTTGGAAGATAAAATAATTACTATTCGATCTTGGTATTCAATTTTCATTTCAAAACAAGAAGCAATTTTTAAGGTAAGTTGTTACGATAGTAATTAGTTACTCAAAAATTAAAGATGGAATTTGAAATCCTTCATTGAACTGTTGAAAAGAAGAAAGCCAAATAATAAGGAAGGCATTTATTACGATAATATTTTGTCATAGATTAATAGCATGTCGAGATTTGTGTAGTTATTTTAAAAGGAAAGGATTTAGTTATTCAAGAATATGTATCTGTTTTATTGAATCTCCTGTGTAAATCTTACAATAAACATTTTCTTTAAGTGACAATATTTTTTATTTTCTCAATAGAGGAAATTCTCAAATTGAAAGCAATAAATACCTCAAAACAGGACTTTCTTCGCGATGTTTAATAGGAAATATGTTAAAACATACTTATATATATATATAATATAATTACAAAACATGCTTTTAAAAACAAAATATAAACATGGCTAGTATTTTCGCGCATTAAGCTGAAAAAATATCAGTAAAGACATAAAGCAAAAAATTAAGAACTACTTTTTCACAAAGACGAAAATCGAAATTCATAATTAATAAATTTCAAATAATCCTATAAATGCAACAAAGAATTTTTTAACTTGTTAAAACCAAAATTTTACACAAGCAAACTTTCATTAAAAAATTTATGAAATTTAAAGTAATTTAAATAACTCAAAAGAAGAGGAATTCAATTAACTTCAGTGCCACTTCATCAGGGGAAAGGAGAACTGAAACCAACTGAAATCGCTCTTCTACAAAAATCCTTGCTTTTCTGTATCCAGAATTAGCCGAAGAACCATTTCAAAGTATTTTAATTATAATAGTTCACCCAAAAATTCTGGCCCTTCCCCAAAGCAAGGAAAAAACAAAGTAAATTTTAATTAGAATCTTTTTTTGTCTTTGTGAAAAAGTACTTATAAATTTCTTACTTTATGTCTTTATTGATACATGTACATATATATGTACATATATATGCGTGCGCGTGGGATGTCATCTTTCACAACCAAAAGATGGCGCTGCACGCAGTTCGAAGGAGCTGTTTTGTGGAAAAACACGAACGAGGCGACCGTGACGACATACGACGCATCAAAAGATGCGTACAACTGTATAAAGAAGAAAGAACTTATTTTCTTTTACTGTGAAAACTTTCCTGTAAATATTCATGCCTCCGCCGTCGATTTTCATAGTGTGTAAAATTCGTTTATAATCTTTAAGTTAAAATGTCAATAGGACTAGTATATCTTATTTACGCTAGATTTTAAAGTTTCTCTGTGTTGCGACGTGTGTTCTCAGACTTCAAGGTAAAGATAACTCCATATATATATATAAAACTAACTTTTCAATTATTTGTTTTTGTATTACCTGTTAATAAAATATTAAAATTCATTTATCTCGTTTCATTACCAAACTGAAATAATTTAATAATAAAAATCCCCACTAATATACAGATAATTAAAATTGCCGAAAACTTTGTTCTTTGAAACACTTAGCATTTTCACGATAAAAATAACTTGAATAATTTGGTTTCGAATATTTCGGGTTGCGGGCAGATCATTCTTCCGAGTCGGTAATACCACATATCATCGTGTGTATTTCAAGCGGAAACACTGAGGTTAAATCAAATGACATTTAAAAGAAATCTCAATTTTGTTATCTTGTTCTGCAGTAGGTTCTGAAACTTCTCATTATGTCAAAAAGAGAGAGCTGACTTTCAAGGCAATGAATTATTTGAAAATTTGCCCTAATTTTGTTTTCTCCAAACGATATATGATAAAAATTTCATCTTGAACTCAAAAGTATTCAATCTTAAAGTAGATTTGGATTACTTGAGCTTCAGTTGTTCATCCTTGACCTATTAATGTGTGGTCCCAACGACCTTCGACTAAAGTCATCCCGTGAAATAAAAAAATAGCAATATCATGCTTCAACAAGTGCACGCAGGACGAACAAATAGTAGGTTTGGGAATGTCTTAGGAGGTGTAGGAAAGGATTGGAAGAGATCAGACGAAAGACCTTATGCTCCTAATGAGAACTTGATGGCTGTTCTGAAATTGATCAGGCGAAAGGCGAATTTCTTTTCCTCGCGTGATGCCATTTTTTTGGTGTCAGGGAGCATTTCCACAGTTCGCACATATGTAATGTCGGTCATTTTTAAAAATATTTGCTAATATACCTCCATTGACAAACAGTTACAGAAATATTCAATATTAGGTATTAAATTTATCTACGCAAATGTATTGCAGGTAGAATTTCTGATTTTAATTGTTTTCTCATTTTAATTTATGGTATTTTTTCGACATTGCACCTTAAACGTGTATACAACAAGGCCCTAGATAAAGGCTCCCATTGAAAGCTGAATGGATATAATTGACATAACGAGTTTGTTTTTGAATTAAAAAACTATAAATTTTTGCCGATTATTATAATGTGGTTACAAAAAATGTGATTGCACATAGGCACTAAATTTACTTCGATTCAATGTTATTCAAATATCAGTTTTAGTAGCACTATATACTGCCCCCCCCCAAAAAAATATAAAAAGAAACGGACAATTCTGTATCTCCCATTCTACTAGGCCGATTGACGAAATTCAAATTGGTTTTTCATGTCTCGAAAGCGCGACTTATGATATATATTAGATGTATATATAGCATTATTATAACATAGGTATTTTGACACAAAATCGGACTTTTCTGAACTAACATATCAAATTTTTTTTTCATATTTCAATTCTACCACTCAAATTATATCTATAAATTTTATAGTTTTGGGTGAGAAATTTATGGAGAAATTTAAAAATTTATGTTGGCATATTTTTCAGTTTTGGCCAAGAATAATTCATCTGGCGAACATCTTAATTGATAGCAACCTATTTTTCTTTCCTTATTTTTCATTGATGCACGAGGGCAAAAAAGGTCCACCATTCATTCTTTCCATTAAATTTTAACAAAGTGCGTAAACCACATTTTCTTTATTATCGCTTATATTAGATACGCCAAATTTTAAAACGCGCCAAAATGTAAATTCACGTATATCTTAGGAAATTTTGAGAGACCTTTGAAATACATATACTTTAAGATGACGTTAAAATTTTATAATTATAATAAAAAAATTCGAAAAATTTAGAAAAAAATATTTTAAAATGCAAATTTCTAAAATAAATCATAAGAAATAAGCGCATTATATTGGAATCAAGCCTAAACTTCGAATTCTGGAAGAAGGAATCAAGTAAATTTAATAAAAAAATGATTTTAATAAATATATATCAATTTCAATTAACACTGAGGAGCTAAAATTTGATAGCTAATTTTAAAAAAGTTACTCGTGCAATTTTTACAAAACATGTTAGTTTGGCATAGGAATCATAGTATTGATATGTGAAAAAACATTGGCAAGTCATTTCAGAAAAGTCCAATTTTGTGTCAGAATACCTATATTAAAACAATGCTGTATATAAATCTAATACATATCCTAAGTCGCGCTTTCGAGACATGAAAAAAGCAAGTTGAATTTCGTCAATCGGCCAATAGAACGGGAGATATAGAACTGTGCCTTTTTTTCGCGCAGTGTACATACGCAGGATGTAGACAAGTATTGCAGATTGGAACAGATTCATTTTATAAGTTCAGTCTAATGCTGATAATACCTAATTTCATAATAAGGGATTAATTGGCATTCACTTCACAGGAAGCTGTAAAATATAATTTGTTGCAAATGGTTCAGTCGAGGAAATCTTATAAACAATAAATGAAAGCAATAACTACTTGAATTCCCAGACCGATAAATAAAACATCATGCCCTTTTCATTTAGACTTGTAGATAAAAAACTATGTCGTTCGTTATATCGAAACCGTTGGCTCACCTTGTTATTGGAAATCTTGCTTGTCGAAAACTTTCAAAGTCGAATTACAATGCATGACTGAATATGGTTGTATGCAATCTTCAAAAATATGGAATAGTTTCAAAGAGGAACATTCTGGATTAGAGAATAGTTAATGATATGTTGCTGAAGTTTGTTGTGGCTAATCTCTCTTGTCTGACCTAATCGGAACAAGATTATGAATGTTATCGTAGTAAGGAGTGCAAGACTGCGTCTGATATCGCATGAGTCTTGAGCACCATATAGGTGGCTGTACAACACAATTTATGATCTTCAAGAATTAATGCCTAAAATATCAACGATCTTTGTGGAATACCCAATTTTCGTTAACTGAATTAGAAATAAGTTTTTCTTCTAACGAGACTAAAGAAACTGAGTTGATTTTTTGAAAGATTTTTATTTAATTTTTATTAATTCTGTAGTAATTAAAAAGCCTGTAGTCGCTAGGAAGTTTGGCTTTACTAAAGCAGCATAAATTACCATGGGCTTTTTGAAGTAGTCTCTAGGTTTAATGGGAAAAGTTTCAAACAATTAATAACTACTTGTACACTTAATAAATGATATTTTGATTCGTAGGTACTATTTTCATTTTGTTTTAAGCTGCAAACAATCATAAAAATCATCTTAGTAGTTTATTTACAGAGGCTAAACGACTATGCTTTTTCTCTGAAGTCATTCGAAATGCACCGAGTGAATGGAAAGCAGACGTTTTAAAATTTCATAAGAAATTAAATGTTTTAGGAAAATTAGGTTTAGAATTCATGTCATTATTTCGCATGCTTTTCAGGTAGTGAGAAAGAAAAACTGAATTTCGCCAATAGATGGCGCTGTATCATAAAGAACGAAGATATGTGCAAGTAAGTTTCTGCTGATTGATCTTAAAAATTATATTATCTATCCTCAAAACCTCATTTGTCCTTACAGATTTTAATTATTGTAGTTGAACTTAACCAATAAATCCTTTTTTACCAAATTGACCTACCAAAAACAGCTGAAAATAACTTCAAGACTCAAAAACTGTATTAACGCTAATATTCTCATACGACATTTCAAGAAAATTAGAAGTCTGAGCCATCAAAGTTGCAGTGGCAGATGATCTTTGACGGAAGACCTTGTAAGACTTAAGCAATATGGGTGGAGATAGCAGCCCAATCAATCAGCGTCAGCAGTGATTGAGAAACTGTTAGAATATGAATCTACGAAATTAATCGGCGTTGCTGAACTTGCGTGGAATAGTGCAACTATATTCCAACTGCAGTTCTACAGCCAAATCATATCCATAGGGAAGTACTGGAAGAAGTTTTTCAGCAGATGGACAATGAGAAATGTTGCTATGGGAAGTTGCTTTGCACTATATATTTTTCAAATAATATTATTTTATGCTCTTTTTGCAATAAATGAATTGTGCATTTGTGATATTTTTTAAACAAAAACGTTTTTATAATTAAACTATAATATATATGCTTTTTATAACAAAAACTGCGGTAACATTAAAACTATTGTTGAGATTTTTGTCCAAAATGAATAATCTGATGGTTATCTGAAAACTAGATAATTGTTTTAAAAGTAACTTCAGTAATACATACTTTACAGCGCATGCTGAAAAAGTTTTAAAAAGTACCAGTATTGTACTTTGAAATCTTCTCTCTTAAAAACATACACCACTTTAGCATGTCATATAGAACGTATTGTATATAGCACATGCTGGGAACTTTTCGAAAAGTATCAGTGTATGAAAACGCGTACAGCTGGGAACGTTTCAAAAAACATGCTTAAGTGTAAGTCCTAAAAACATGGTTTTAACATGTACCACTTTAGCACGTCATGTAGAACGTCCTTTCTGGCACACGTTGAGGATGTTTTCAAAAGCACCTTGTTGTACGTTTGTAAATATATTAGGTTATTTTGAAGCATAAAACATGAAAGATGAGAAATCCTGGCCGGAACTCGAAACTGAATCTCTCGAATAAGCGTGGAGTGCGCTACTGTTACACCACGAAGGTATTCAGAAAGGATGGAGAAAATATTTATATACTTCCCCTTTTAAAAAACGACTGGGGATTAAGGAACCCAATCTCCAAAACTTGGTGCTGAAGAATCATCATCCACCACTTTTTAGTACGGGCGCCACTGCGGAGTCATTAGGTATTTTTAAAGTAAGAGTACATGAAAAATGTGCGATGCTGTCGCCGGGATTCGAACCTGGATCTCTCGTATACGTGCCGAATGTGCTACCGTTACATCACGAAGGCATGCAGAAAAGAGGATGAAAATACCTTATACGTTTCAACGTACGTGCTATGAACACAGTTGTAGTACGCGCCACTTTATAACATTCTAAATGCACAAAACACAATCACAAAACGAGCGACATGCCGTCTGATTGTTCAGTGCTACCTTAGTGTGGTCTGCAAAGGATCCTGGGCATGATTTGGACAGATGAAACATAGTTTTTTGCAGATAAATATTACAATCTACAGTTCTACAATCTACAATGTGGGTAAAAGACAATCCGAGCACCTACATAATCGAAGGATTAAAATGTGCTGTGACCTACTGCTTGGTGAGATTTCATTTCTGTTGCCACAAGTTCGTTATTTTTTTAATTAGCAAATTATTATATATATGGCATAATATGAAAAATAAAATGAAGATTTGGGCGGAACACGACTTTGGCTGCAAACGTTTTAAAATTCATGAACAAACTCAATGCTAAGTGTTACATGTATGAGTAAATTATTCTTTACACAATATTATCGAGTATTTTGAATGTAAATGTAATGAAGCGTTTCAGCTTACATTTTATTTCTTTGTTATTTAATTACTGAATTTTATGGAATTTAAGCCCTATTTTTTATTCAAATTCAAAACTTACAATTAGGGCTCGGCTTAAATTCAAAGCGCATATTTTAATATGTTAAGCTTGAAGAAGGTTCTTAATAAATTCCGTAGTTTGTAATATTTATATTAGAATCTATTTAAGAAAATAAGTTCTAATAAAAAAAATCTGAAAGGTTTCATTTCAAGAGCAATATCGCAAAATAAATTTTAAATGAGCATATCTTTAGAATTTCCGATACACAGTCTCGCGCGCTAAAGATAAAAATGTTTTTTTTTCTATACAACGCTGCTATTACTCGCTTTGAAATCTTTGAATTTGTTAATCAAAATTTCGTTAAAGTTTTACAAAATATCAAATCGATAATAAAACAAATTCCAAATTCGGGCTTCCAGATGCCCATATTCACAGGAGGATTACGTTATTTAAAATGTAATGGCTCTAAGTACTGTTGTTTTATCACAGTGGGAGAAACATATATACATTTATGCAGATTCTTCATTAGTTAATTTCTTTAAATATAATACAGGGCACAAAAATTTAAATATAATACAGGGTACAAAAATATTTGCTGGCAACAATTTGAAAAGTGAAACAACGCTTATAGTGAATCAACGCAAAATGCCAGAACGAGATTAATTGTCCTTCTGGGCAAATTGTCCCTTTGGACTATAGTACAATAACTTTCTTTAGGTTAAAAACAGAAAACTATCTTAAAGTAGGTTCTAATATAAACGTAATTATCTTTATTTTTTCCAAATGCCTATTATAAAAGCATTTTAATTTTGCCTTTAATTTTGCATTTTAATTTATTATTAGTTTGCAACTTAAATATCCAGTTTATATAAAATCCTACTAGTCGTAAATTCGAGGAGGGCTATTTTTCATTACTATTTTTTTCCAGTTTTTCAGATTTAAAATTCTATTGCGAACTTAAATTCGAAAAAAAAAATATTATTTGCAAATATTTTCTTCCTGCATTACTTAAGCAAGTAGCCGTCGAGTACTTTGTCAGTACTAATTAACCAAATAATGGAAAAATATTTTTACGACAAGTTTTTAACTTTTCAGCTTTCTTTAAAATTTTGAAAGCAATTTACAAAAATTTCACTGTCTAGAACTCTTTTAGTTGTTTCGAAAACTTCTTAAGAAATTCTGTGGCAATTTTACTGAACTGCTACGAAACGTTTTCTTCCATTTGTTTGAGCATTAATCTCCAAAATTTTATATTTCAAGGAATAATATATTTCTATGCATTAATCCTTTCTGTTTTCCCTAAGTTTTGTGAAAATTTCTCAACAACATTAGTTTTTCAAATGTATATTTATCCAGGGAATGGAACTCCAAGATTTTAGCTGATTTCTTAAAGCAAAATTTAGAAACAGTAAATAGTCTGAAAAGTTTTCCCTGCAGAGAACTTAAAACAACAAGGAAAACATTTTAACTAGAATTTCGAAATGAAGTAGCAGCAAATAAACTCAGGTCACGTTTTGTTTATAAGAAAGAAACTAACATAAGGATAATATAACTATGCCTTAGAATAGGTTAGAAATTCTAGTAGTAGATTGAATCTGAAATTTATGTTAGCATTTATTTTAAATGCTAATACATTCATGAATTTTACATTTAACAAAGAATACCTGGCAACTACCAGACAGCAATTTGTAACAGATTATCTGTGGTAACGTTATATAGTCATTTGCAAACTTAAGTGCATAGTAAGCAGCATATGAATTATTTAGATTGTTATTCATGGAATTACAAGTTTTTACAAGAATGTTTGGGATTCAAAGACTATTATAATAAAGAATAACAACAACAACAACAACAACAAACAAAACTTCTTTTCGCGGTGAGTGAAACATGCTCAATAGCAATAAAAACTGCCTTAGTGCACAGGCGGCGAAAAGTAACCAAATGAAGTGTAGAAATGATTAAAATAAAAACCTTTTTAAACTAATTTTCCTTTACAATGAATAACTGCAACATATTTATTCTTTTTTGTTCTTGTTATCATATCTATGGTGAGGACCATTCAAATATTGCCATGACAGCTCTGGCAATCTGCAAAATGTTTATCACCGTATAAATTCGATTCCTTAAACAAGACTCCAGTTTTTAAAACTTCAGCAAGGACGGTTGGACAATAAAAACGTGTGCAACGTCAAATTAGTGATTACAATTTCTGTAGGTTTTCCTACCCTCTACGTCAGTTCTCAAACCTCTATGATGGTCAGTTCTAAACCCGACTATAGTCTTAGTATAAATCGATCTCCATTGATGTTATACAGCTGGTGCTTTATTGGAACCGAATGTTCCTTCAATCTGTATATTGCCATGGCATTTTTGTCGGAAAGAGTAACATTTACAATTATATTATTGTTGAGATTTAAAGCCTCTTTTGCCAGTTTATCTGCGTTCTCGTTGTCTGTGATGTTGACATGCGCTTTTGAATTATTATCTCTGTTTCTAATTTGCATTTTCTTATTTTTACCTTCAACATTTAACAATATTTGATAAGAAATTCTTTCTGCTCACTTTTACATGATAAAATCCATAGGCCACTTGGAATTTTGCCATTTTATCACACTGAAAACTTTACAGCTATTTATAAGTCGTTTTTTTACAGAAGAACATTCATCACTTTTCTGTCGTTGCCACTGCATCTCAATCAAATAATCCGCAAAGCGGTAAGAAAAAATAATGAACTTAAAATATAGAAGCTGCGCCCTCTCTAGCCAGTAATACGAAACTGTAACATGCGATGGCAGCCATTGAAGAACGCAGAAGCTAACTAACTGTTGAATCTCATTTAGGCGAAAGTGAATTTAAAGGTTGCTTATTCTTTGTTAACGTATTAAATAAAACATTTTAACTCCTGAAACAGGAAATAATGTTTGTCCGCATTTCACAAAATGTAAAGTCAGTACTCACGTATTATCTCGTCGACCATAAAATTTGTCAAAGACAACGCCAAAATTATGCCATTGACTTCTGAAAAAATCCGAAGGAGCCACACCTGCTTATTTAATAAATAATCAGTATTCTATATGCTTCATGTCTGAATAAAAAGGTTTTCTGCTGTTTCTTCTATTCTGTTACTCCTTCCTGCTTTACTCGAAGCTTTGTTTGAAACGTTACGAGGATAAACTTCTCGAAGGAATAAATAAAATTTTCCACAAGAATTGGAATAAATTCCCTCAGGTAATTATTCCAGTCTATTATTGGTCTATTGGCCATGTTCAGCTGATTATATGGTGTCCATTAATTCGCATTTTCTTATGGCAGGGTACCATAACTTTAAAAATCAACTACTTGTTGTTCTGTAGAAGGAATGTCCAAAATTTCGCCTTTTCTTTTTTCCAAAAGTAAAAAAGCCGATGTGTGCACCACATGGCTTCCTTGTACGGAATATTAAATTATGCGGTTTTTCCCTTGCATTACATTTAAGCTTTTGAAATGAATTCAATCTACTTCATCGACAGCGCATAAACCACGAGAAAATAAATGCACTCTTTAAAAGTCACTAAATTTATTTATGGCGACACTCTGGCGCTAGGTTCACTTAACATCGTTACATCTCATTCATTTTATAACTCAGAATGCCTGAAAATTATATCATCTGGAGAATTACCTAATCGTTGCTACATGTTCTATTCAAATACCATAATAAATCTAAAACAATGTATAAAACAAATTAAACAAATAAAGAAGAAACAGTTTCTCACAGATTATTCAGCTCCGCTTACAGCGCATGCGCTACACGTAAACATTCTCCACTGTCCGAGATACACTGGCGACGACATTGCTGATAATACGAAACACTTATTTCCTCGAATTTCATTAGAGATATATTTCTCATTCATTAGAGTTCTAACATCGCGGCAAGGCAAAAATACATAAAATCTCAAGATATTTTCAATAAAAATTAAAAGATATAGAAAAACATAAAACACCAATTACAATTAAAACATTAAGAACAATCTTTACAATTAAAAGTATCGTTTCTACGCAAAAACAAGCAATTCGGCCAGCAGCAACCAAGAAGCCATATTTTTTCAATGCAAAAAACTGAAAGTTTTCTTTTGGTTCCACTCGGCAAAAATACACTGAAGGTGGAGAAAGAATTAATTCACTATTCTGCTAGCTTTCAAATGAAAATAAGTATGGCTATGATAAAATTATTAGACTTAGCCGCACTTAAACAACTTTCAAATTGTTGATATTTCTACAAATATTGCTTGCAGATTAACTAAAGGCATAACTTGGCAACAGTTTCACTGTCGACGGAATAATACATAAGTACCCTAAAGTCTTAGTATTACAGAAATTGATGTGTATCGAGAAAACAATCTTTCACTTAGGTTCGTAAAATAAAAATGCGTTTTTTATCAAGTGAATAATTTTAGAAATAATTTTACCTTCACTTTGTTACAATATTTTATTACAAATGTTCAATTCATAAATCTGACGAATAAAATATGTTTCAATATACTATACTTTGTGGGCTGTAATCCATCAATTTCGAAATTTCTCCCTTTTTTACACTCTGTCATTTGCATCAAGAATAAATTATAATTTCATTGAGGAAATTTTATAATGATGTATAGATTGTAATTCTCTTTTCTGTACAAAGTTGCTAATTTTATTCGACATAAAACACAATTTATATTATAACTTACGTTTTTAATAACCTGTGATACATCCTTTTATTTTTAAAAAGGAATTTACGGATAACATTGTAACGTTCAAGACTGAGATTCCTTTCGAATTGAATTTCAATTTTATTTTAAACGGGCAACAGCCGGTACTATATTTTGTTATTTAATGATAGAAACCTACTATAGGTGTTGGAATAGAGCATGATTTGTTTTTCCTTAGAAACGAAGTTTTAAAAGGGAGAGGAAGAGAGAGAGAGAGAAACATCTGTACCTATGCAGATAAAAAAATAAGTCAGCATTTAGTTTGTAAGATCTGCTGTCTATCTGTTGTGCGAAATCTGGAGAGTAGTACTAGAAAGAAGAAGGGTTAAAACTACCCTTTATTACAATCTTTAAATTATTTACAGTGCATCAACTCGACGCTAACACATTACGCCTCTGCTTGAAACTGAAACAGTAGAACTATACTTAAAATTTGAATATATTAACAAGTAGTAGAATTACGCTACAGGGCTCAGACAATCCTGTTTCCTAATAGAGTGTTGATGAGTTTAGTGGCAGCAAAATAATAGCCGTTATGCCACGTTTAACCAGCAATAACTCCTAAGTCGAAGCTCGCGCTACAACACGCACAGATTTTTCCCAGACTCTATCTTTCCATTTCTAGAACTCAATATTTAAACGTTTTCTCCCTCTGGCAGAATTTGCATTCCTTTACGAGCGTTACCAAATTTAAATATTCTGGCACTGACAATTACGGTAATGAAGGTTTATAGGAAAGCACGTAAAATTAAATTTAACTGGTTATTTAAAATAAATATAAATCCCTACAAGTTGCTAATCCTTTTCATAGTGAAAACACAACATCATCTTTAAAATGAGGATCCCCATCCTAAAGTGAGCAAATTTATGGATTCCGCATAATATACAATAAATTAATTAGTTTTCTTTTTGTAGATGTTAACTGTATTAGCTTGGGATACTTTAGAATTATTTTTATTAACTAATTTGATGTTGGAACAGTGAGAGTTATGTATCATTTGGAGGTAATTGTTTCATTTATTAGGCAACTGAAGACGGGAAAATATAGGACTGCTGCCCGTTTGCAGACCGATGTCATTATGCAAGATCTTCTACAGAAAACTTGCTCGTAATCATGCTATACACAAGAAAAATCCTAAGTTCTAATATAACCAGATTCTTCACCAGTAAATAATCACAAGATTAACTGCAATTTATAGAGTATTTTATGTTAATTAACCAATTATTATAATTTAATATTTTCTATAACTTCTTCACCGTAATTCTTACCAGGACGCAAATTAGTTAGTTAAGTATTTAAATCGAGGATTTTTGATTGTTTTAGATACACAACTTTTGGCAACTCCTCCTGCAGTTTGTATCATATCGCCCAACTCTGCCAACGGATAGCTCAGCCTTAGCCATTTCGCTAGTCGATGTTAAAATGCACCATTATAATACTGAATCAGTTCAGTTTAATTCAGTTGACGATGAATACCAGTTGACGATGTTTACCAGTTGCATTGTCCCACATTCAACATTAACAAGATTTATTTTCGTATTACAATACGCAATTTTTAAATATAAATTTTAAGGCATATTTATAGGAAAGAGGAATAAAAAACTCAAAATAAATGCAGTTGCATTAAAATTAAAGTTCACAAAGTCAATAATTCACGTAATTCATATAGTTCGATCAAACATTAAAAAATCGATCATACATATAATCATAATGTCTTTATGAAAGCTTTATTATTTATGCTCATTAAATAAAGTTACTGTGTGTGAGCTTACAAATTAACAATGAAATTTTAAAGATGTAAATATGCTACTATTATATTCATATTTTTAAGCGGATTGGCAAATATTTTTCTCAATGCAGCAGCTATAACAACCTTGAGTTTGGTGTAGATTTAATCAACAGCTGAATAGAGGGCAAACAGTTACAAGTCCTTTTTCACCAGGAGCAAAAAAATTTGCAAGGTTGGAAAGCAGCGGCCACAGCAGTCGTAGTTATGTACTTTTTGCAAAAAGAGCATTAAACTTTCGTATCAAGGAACACGAAACTAAACTGTTCTAAAAGGCGAAATTAACAAGGTCTCGATAGCTAATCATAGTTGGAAATTTTGATTTTCTTGTAGCTTTTCACATCACAAAGATTTAGTTTGTTTAGTTAATGATTTTCAAGTCTAATCCAATCCTTCCTAACGCTTTTAAAATTCTATTAACTTAATGTTTTGATTTCGCTTCTTTTTTGCTGACAGATGGTGCTACCTTTTCGATCTCTTTACTGTCGTCGGGTTTCAAGTGACTCAAGAACCTGCAGTTAAATTTCTACAAAATTTTGCCTTGAAGATTAATTTTAATTCAATTTCGGAAAGAAAGTTTCCCATTATCTGGTTCACCTCACGTGGCTAAGAAATCTCAAGTCTCAACATTCTGCATTTCTAAAAGACTGTGTAAATAGTGTATATGTGAATCAGAGATTGGATTTTAAGGCAACTTTTAAGGCCAATTCAGACTGGGGTTTATCTGAGCTAACGTAGTTAGTTCCATAGTCGACTAGCTCCGCTATTCTTGCAGTTCAGATTTTTCAACTCGCTGCGCTATGAGGAAAAAGGGGTTTTGGAGATGGGTCGGCTAAGTTAGTTGTCTCCGTTAGCTCAAATAAACCCCTGTCTGAACGGCCCTTAAGATTGCAGTGCTCAGTTCAATCGTTAAAAGGAACTTTGTGAATTTACGAACTTAGCATTGAACTCTTGACTTTGGTAAAAACAACAGCGTCGCTTCCAGATGTAAGATGCGATTGCACCATAATTTAAAAAAATTATCGTGATTGGCCTTAGGGCAATAAACTAAATCGATAAATGAATATTTACAGTAGTTGAAGATAGTAGCAAAAGGATGATTAATGTTGTTTTCCAGTCTTGCAGTTTTCTTTTCTTCTGATGAAGAGGGACCTGTACCTGTTTGCCCTAGAAACCGCTTGGCTTCTTGACTAAATCTACGCCAAACACAAGGTTGCTGCTTCGTTAAATTTATGTTTCACTTTGGCGTGTTTCTTTTCTATTTTGAAGAAGCCTTTGATTAATGAGGAGTGATATAAGCTGCAGAAAATTGAATACGATATTGTTACCTTACGAGACATTCCATTAAATAATCATTTAGGCATCCAGTGCCTTAAGACACAATGAACACAATGAACAATAGTGGTAAATTAAGACAAAATGAACATTAAAAAACACAATGAGATTATTGATAATAATAATAAAAGACACAATGAACATTATTGGTAAATTCATGTTTATAGTAAAAAGTTGCGAAGTGACCATGTCCTGATACGTATCTTGAAAAATGTGGAATCGAAATGTTACGATTTGGATCAGCTATTGGCAGGTAATTGAGCCAGCGTAGGTAGACCACTTTATGCAATATCCGACTACGATTGTTTAATTTGAAATTCAACTTTGTTATTGTAGATAACCGCAAGTGGCAAAGTTTATTTTGACCTCCCAAGTTGTGCTTTCTGTTCATTTAAAGAATTAGTGACATGTCATGTAAACCTTTTTGAGGACTTCATTATAACTCACATGAAGAGATAACTCACTTGTCAGCCTCATAGAGTCTGAGAGACTTTGATTTCAGTACAATCAGGACTCGTTTACATTTTCAGATCTCCTATCCATTTGGTTACTGAAGAGCTAATTCAGTAGTGGAATATGCTAAGCTGCATTGCCATTTTTTTGCTTACTTTACTTTTTAACAATTTTATAGAAGTTCTTTAGTGAAAATTTGCTGCTTGATGTTTGGAATATGTTTACTTAAGATTTATAATGCTGCATTTATAATAGAAATCACACGAATTTACTTTCCTAACCACAGGAAATGTATGAAATTTAATGAAAACAAAACTACTTTCTAAAAGTTTTAAAATTGTTTTCGTTCTAAAAGTATTCCTCTTGAGATGATTTAGCATTTTTTTCCTTAAGAATGATAGTCATGTGGAAGGTTGATGTAGCTTTTAAGCAGGAAGATTTGCTTTTAATATGAAGTTAAGAAGAAGTCTACTTCCTTTGTCTTTCACTGTGTGTTACTGACTTAAAGCAGAATTAATTTTTACATCTAATTTTAATTAACTAATAGCAGCTGAAGGATAAAGATTAGACTCGATAATGGATGAGGTTACTGAGTATTTTTTGCAAATTGCAGAATGATAAAATGGATTATAGAAATTTGCCGCCAGCTAAAATATCGTTTCTTTCTGAAATTAACTACAGTGAAAGCCTGCTTTAATCTAGCTCTCAAACACAATGATTAAAGAAGAAAATAAATAAAAGATTAAAGGCTAGCAGCTCTGAAGGAGAATCTCAAATTCAGACTTTTTAGGTTGCATTATACAAAAGATCTACAATTTCAGAAAAATTATATGCACAGATACAAAATTTGAAACTATATTTCTGTATTTCTTTACTTAAGACAGGTGACTTTACGCACAGCTTCGTCTCTTCAGACTTTTTATGTTGCATTTTACAAAAGAACTACAGTTTCAGAAAAATTATGTACACAGATACAAAATTCCTAACAATATTTCTGTTTTTCTTTACTTAAGACAGCATAATATAAATATACAGAATTTTCACTAATTGATATTTGTAAGCATTAGGAGTTACGACGTTTCTCCTTCTGTGCTGTCGTGGCGTAATTGGTTAGCGTCTCTAGTTAGACATGAGAAGATCCGAATATCAAATACCTACGAAAGCACAATTTAATTTTCATGTTTCCTGACTCAAAATGTATAATTATCTTTGTAGTGGCCCCTGAACTGCAATTCATATTGTATATTGTAGTTACTGTAATTTTATAGTGTAGCATATTTTGGTAATGATGTTATACATAGTGTTTACTACAAAACACGAAATATGAAAAATTAATTAATGATGAAAATTACCTGTGTGACTTATCAACACGTAATCTTCAAATAAATACATACACCGCGCGGTGTAGAATGCAATAGCCCTATTTTAAAAGTTATTATAAATGTTATCTTCTTTTAATCTATTGTTAGCAAATTAAAATAACAGTTGTACTTACTTATTGCTTGTATAGGGCCAATAAGAAACATCACGACTTTCAGATGTGATTACCTTATTTTACTATTTATGGCAGCTACTAAATTTATTATCCTGAATTATTAAAACATTTCTAAAAAGACAAAACAGATTCCAGCATTATTCTTACAGTTCTTGAGAGGTCTATCATAGCCCGATTACACATTGACTATCATGAGACATGTACTATACGGAATAATCCTCACAAATAAATTGCCGTTTCACACATATATTATATTTTGTAGGAACATAATTCGTCATCACATGCATTTGTTCAACTGGGTCTCGTACATCTTCATGGTCGCTCATTAAGTTCTCTGTAAGGAATTATTGCATTCCCCCGTAAGTGCTGTCATTGTTTAGCAGTTAGATAGCAACTGGAAGAACCGTGGTTCGAATTTCAACAAGGGCACAGATAAATATTTATTAGTCCGAAACGTCTAATGGTCTCCAGGATAGAAATTCAAAGAAAAAAATTTATGTTTGTTAAAACATTCGGCATTGCTGTTAGGAATGAAAGGACAAATGAGCACAGTCGAAATGGCTGTTATCGATACTAAATTTACTGCACTTATTTAGAATAACTAATTCGAGTAATATTCAGATCACTAGGAGATATATTCTTATGAAATTATAAATCTGTGCGTCCCATTATAAGATAAAAACTAAAAGCAGAAAATTAAGTACGGAATTCTAGCTAAAAAGATGGAAATTATTTTTTCTTCTTCTCTTATCCACTGAAATCAGCTTGATCATTCAACACAAAATGTAAAATGAGTTTCCTTGCTTATAATTTACAACACTTTAGATATAAGTGCTGTAAGTTAGTTTTAAAACGTAATAGTTATTGTGGATTAATGCTTCTCATTTTTCCTGTTGTACGTCTTCTTGATCCAAATATTACGACTTTTATATTTTATCCAAATATTACGAATACGTAAACTGCTTGCACTAGAATTCTGCAGAAAACTCTACTGAAGTTCTAATTTTCTTTAGTTTTATTTTATTGGCGTCAAATAGGGATTGTTCTATTTGAAAAAAAAGCGTAATTTTGTTTAAATGAATACACCATGTAATAATTGTTAAAATCTGTGCATATAGGCTCCAATTATGAACCCTAATCCAAACTTATTCTGTGAAATGAGCGAATCAGTAATATCCTCTTGTTTAGAAATATGTGTGATGCAAAATTTACTTGATTCATTCCGTATAATATTTAAAGAAGGTAAAGTTAAAAGTTAAAAATCAACATTACAATTTATCTAAATCTATCTAGAAGATAAAATTTGCTTCGCTACTCTAAATAAATTATACTACACAAATTTAAGCAGTATAAAATTACACTCACGTTTGTGAAAATTGCAACACCAAGAAGGAATCGTCATAATTGAATGCAATTTAATACACAGTTGAGTGGTAGTGGTACAAATAAATGATTAAATGTTCAAAGCAAACAAACAAGAACAAGAGATCAGAATCAGTATTTTGTGTGGCCACCACGCGCCGCAATAAGTGCTGCTACACGACGTGGCATGGAGTCAAACAAAGTTTGAATGTCTGACTGAGGAAGAGCATTCCATATCGTTTGTACGCGTACCCAAAGTTCGTCTGCAGACGCAACAGGACGAGGATCACGAGCAAGACGCCGACCAATGACATCCCACACATGTTCAATTGGCGACATATCCGGGGAACACGCAGGCCAAGGAAGAAGCTGTACCTGCTGCGCTGCAAAGAAGGATTTAACAATCCGAGCAGTATGAGGGCGGGCATTGTCCTGTTGAAATACAGCGCCTGGCAAGCTTTGAAGGAAGGGAACAGCTTCGGGCTGTAGAACTTCACGGATATACCGGTTGCTGTTCAGATTGCCCACAATTCGTAGCAATTGAGATCGTCTATGATATGCTATGGCGCCCCAGACCATAACTCCGGGTGTTCGTCCACTGTGGCGTTCGATAATGCACTCCGGAAGGTGGCGTTCACCGGCATAGCGTCTGACACGAATGCGGCCATCATGGTACCACAAATTAAAGCGGGATTCGTCAGAAAACACGACATGCTGCCAATCAGCACGCCAGTCTCTATGCTGATTGGCCCATTGTAGCCGCAGGCGGCGATGGTCGTGCGTTAGGGGGATCCTGTATAAAGGAGTCCGTGCGCGCAGTCCACACTGCAGCAGACGTCTACGAATTGATGAAGCACACAATGAAACACCTGTAGCTATTGACCACAGTGCTGCCAATTGTCTAGAGGAAGCTGTACGGTCCGTCCGCGCCATGCGGACCAGGTGTCTATCATCGCGAGCTGACGTCACATTTCGGGGTCCACTCCCGGATTTCCGAGTTGTCCGACACTCGTCCGTCCACTGCTTCCAAACGCGCATCACTGTGCTGCTGTTACGCTGCACACGAGAGGCTACTGCACGATACGACAATCCAGCTTCACGAAGGCCGATGATTCTCCCTCGTTCAAACTCTGTAAGTTGTTCAAATCTCGCTCTCTTTCGTCGACGAGGCATAAGTACAGATTGAGTTAACGTTTACCACTAGCAGATAACCACCGATAACCATACACGCCTCGCTACAGCCGTCTATTTATTCGGATCCATCAGCCGCTCAGAGGGCGCTGCTCAGCATACGCATGCGCTACGGATTTGCAATTCTAATCATTTGCATATCATGCGCTACTTTGCATTTCCTGAAAATTTCAGCTCACTCGCGTAAGTCCTTCAGGGTGTTGCAATTTTCACAAACGTGAGTGTAGAATACTCGAAATTAGAAACCAGAAAAACAGTTGCAAAAATGAAAAGCGGGTGTATAAATAACTTTAATCTAATATATGTTTAGTTTAAGAAATAGCAAAACCACTAAACCACTTTGCAAAACAAAAGCAATTAAAATTAAAGTCCAAATTTAGACCAAACCGAGTTATTTAATAAGGTAAGCAAATAACAATATCTTAAGTACTTGCGTAATAAAATGTTTCCAAATTGAGGGAACAGGAGGAAAACTATATAAGGCTATAAGCTTAAATTTGGGAAACAATTCGAAAGGTTATAAGCCAAATAAGTGAAAAAAGAATTAATTTAATAATAACTGGAATTATATAAATAATAAATTGAATGAAACAGGAAGAAAGAAAGAAAATGAAAAACCTGTTTAAAACGTTTCCCTTAATAACCTTTGAAACAATTTCCACTGAATAGACTGCATAGAAAGATGTGATGGTATTGAACAACTTTAGTTGTAGGATTGTAGTTCGATAAAATGGAAAAAAAATTAATTTCGCAGCATACTGCGTGGCTTTAATAATTAATAATCCTAAGTTTGAAATTTCGGAACTGTTGTTTTATTTTTATACCCTTGGCAATTTTGAAAAATATCGATATAGCTAATTGCTCCTAATTTGATCAATTCTTTATTTAAGATCAAGAATTCTTGTTTTATACTATTTATGTTTTGTATAGATGCGTTTGTTGTTGATAACGTCAGAGTAGATTATAACTTGATGATTAATTTAAGCTAAAAAATGTTTCATTTTTTTATACTTCATTTTATTACATTCATTATTTGTATTATGTAAACAAATTAATGGCTTTAAATATTTTTATTAATTTAATTTTTTGGCTTATGCTTTTGATTTACAATCATCCAGATGTTCTCTTGAAAATACTTCGGCTGCTCCTTGAGAAAGGTCAAAGAATATAATAATTGTTTACTGTATTATTTTATTATATTGTTTTTATTATGTTATATTATTGAACTGATTTATTTTTATTACAGTTGTTGCGGATTTTGTATTTATTTAGCTATTTTTAGTAGAATTATGATTAAAATTATTTTATTTTACAGTGCAATGCAGCGCGTGACGAAATTTAAGAAAGCGCTAAGCCGGAAAAATAAAAATAATAGAGCGCGCGCATTTAGCATTTAATAAATAGATATCTTGTAATTGCATTTGCTATCCAGAAAAGTCGAGAAAATAGATTTTACCAGAATATTCTCGTGAATGATTAAAAAGCTTATAAAAGCCGGATTAAAACATCTCAGCTCAGTTGTAGTTGTTTTAAGCAAACTGCTGTTTATTTATTATTGATTGCAGAGAGTTCGCTGTGAGATCGAATTAGTTTTTTCTGTCTTTTGAATTTGAGTGAGATATTGTGATATTGTAGGAATATCTTTGAGAAAATATTTCGACATTTTGTTTTATTTCTTGTGAAAAGAATAAATTTTATTAATTTTCTATCGACTTGTGTATTCGATCCATTACGAACCCGTACGCATGCAAAACAGTTTTTCGTATTTTCTTTCTGCTATACTGTTACTACCGAAATTTGAATTAATTATTATATTTTGATTATTTAATTTGGCAGCGTACTGCGAGACTTGATAATTTATAATCTTAATTTTAAACAGGAGTTATTATATATATATATATATATATATATA
>KK118803.1:82553-142793 GCA_000611955.2 Stegodyphus mimosarum | reverse complement strand
ATAATGAAAGTAATTAAAAGTAAATTAATAAGCCCAAGACTTGCGCTAAAGCTGCAAAGTAATAAAGCAATAATTCATTATAAATTATAATAAGAAAACTCTCCATATTACATCTCCAAGCAACGGAAATTCAATTTAAAAACATTGAAAAGGTTTTTTTCAGAATTTAAAAAATATTACAGAATTTTTAGTCCTGCTTGCTTTAAACACAGTTAAGGAAAAACTAAATCGAAAAAATGCCAAAATCAAAAGTAAACCCCTTTAAGTATTGAAAAACCAGTTATTGCCATTGATAGAAGACCAATTGACTCATCAAGGGGATAAACCAATCCACCATCAACAAACAGCAGCCAAAACAAGAGAGAGTGTCCCATTGCTCCTCCAAGCAAGCATCAAACCAATGTTTTTCAATGTTTTTAAATTGAATTTCCGTTTCTTGGAGATATAATATGGAGAGTTTTCTTATTATAATTTATAGTATATATTCTGTGATTGGTTATTTAATTCTGACATGGAAAGTACGTGGTGGTCACATTAATGTGACTGGACTGTATATATATATATATATATATATATATATACTGTACATATGTAATGCTGCTAGAGTAGGCAAGATTTGTATTATGTCAAATGTAATGCTACTGAAAATTTATCATTAAATTTTGAAGGCACTGGAATAAAATGAAAGCAATATTTTTGTGCAGCAATCATGGCATTACGTAAATCAGAAACAAACGAAACGCAATTCAAATAGAAAATGAGTTATACTTAAAAGTTAGTTCTATAAAAAAGGAAAAAGTTAAGCAACGATTCCTAACAGGAATTACAATTTTCTTATGCAAATTAAATTTACATTTTAGCTTTTGATTTTAGATTTCGAAAATAAAATCTGTAAGTCTAATGCGTCTACTAGGAATACCATTTCCGATTTTCAAGTGATCGCAAGAACATCCAAAAAGGTACTGCTACTTTGCTACGAACATCTGCGTTCACTAATGCTGAAAGGAATATCCAGAGAAAGAACTTCTTTTTCATTGCAAAGCCTGTAAAGGGAAAATAAAAAAAGTAATTGTTAATTAGCAATCCCAGTTGAGACCAACAATTACCGCGCAATTTACGAAGAGCAGACAACAAAAAAATTTCAGACGCAAGAAAACAAACGAGCAGTACTTCTCTTTACATACATTTAGCCTCGTGTTTGAATTAGACCCCTAATTTTAAGAGAATAATGCAAAACACGCTCATTTTGTAAGAGAAGGCCAAGTTTCCGTGACACTCGAAGCTTTTTCTCTGCCGGGAAATTGTTCTTTTCAGGTGTTTGCTCACGTTAAGTGATAAGGGGTTCAAGAGTACTTTGTCCCACTTTTTATTTATTTATTTGTTTATTTTTTTACTTCTGAAAAATGCTTCTTTTATTTTTGTGATTTTGGAGACAGCTTCTCGAAGCATTTTCTGAAGGCTGTTTTATAAATATTTAACTGAGAGGCGTGACCTGAGAAAATTATTTTGTTCTCGTTAAATAGGCGTTTTTGTTTTAAAACAATTACTGATTACAAGCAAGGAAAATTACCGAGACTAGCACATTTTTAACATGAAAGAATAACGAGAGAAAAAGATAGTTTTCTTAAATAGATAATTATGGAACGAAGGATATTTTAAAACTTAGCTTCAAAAAATTACGCAAATAGTTCGTTGTGGGAATAATAATTTTCGGAAAATAGTTGAATTTCCTGATAAATATGCAAAATAAGAGAATTGTCTTGTATAATTGTATTGCTCTTGAAAACAAGTTCGTTTATTGGTAGTTCTGGTGATATATCTTTCATTTTGAATTTTATAGCTTAGTTTTAGAACATTTTCACATATTTATTTATTAAAAGTGATGATAACAATAATTGAAAATTTTGGTTAAAGTAAGTACAGTGTACTCTCGATTATCCGGGTGCTGACTATGTGGTTTGGGGGATATCCATTCGTAGCGGTCCCCGCACACTTGCACACGCAATGCTGTACGCGAGATTGTGCAAAAGATAAAAGCTTGCAAATCCGAATATGGGTATAATAGCTACCGAACTGCGTCTTCAGGATTAGTTTCAACGATGGCTCCGTCCAATTGGGTTCTGCATGTCCACAGCCAAAGGCATCGCTTCGATTGGTCGCTGGGATTTTGTTTTGTTTTGTTTGTATTTTCAAACATATTTTCTTCTTATTCTTTTAAATTTCAGGTTCAAAGATCAGTTTGTGATCAAAGTGGGCATAGGTATTGTGTTTACAGTCCAATGTACTAACGTTTTACCATAGTTCCACAAGTATCCGGTGAGCACCTAGAAAAGGCTTTGCAGTTGATGCTTTTCGCAGCTAATAAAACTTTAGATCAGCAGATCGTACTTACAGAGACTTAGAGAAGTACCTTACACATTGACAATAATTTGAACAGCTGGTGTCGTTCAATCTTACAGGAAATTACAGCATTTTTACTTCCTTGGACGAAGTAAAAGAAAGTATTGTAGTCGCGAAAAATTCCGGGTGCCATATTGCAAGGAAAATATCCATTTTGCCTCTATCGAATGCAATTTGCGAGAGATCTATACGTAAGGACAGAATAAAGGACTCTTTTTCCCCAAACAAATTATAAAACTGATTTAAAATGGATTCAGAATAGATTTTTTTCGTGGCATCTGTACCTACGTACCTATGTATGTATGTATTTCGCATAATTCAAAAACGAGTATCCTCAGAACTTTGAAAGTTTGCATATAGGACTACTATAATATGTAGGTGTGCACCTCCCTTTTTTGTTGCAATCCACCGCACCAAAAGTATATCTATCTCTCTCTCTCTCTCTCTATATATATATATATATACTGCTGGCCACCGTAAATGCAACACCCTGAAGGAAACATGCAAATAACTTAACATGAAATTTACAACATGCATTAGCGGAGGTGAGATATGCAAATGATTTGAATTTCAGCGCAGACGCACATCACGCGCGCCTGTGGAGCCACTTCAAAGCGCTATTTAAGGCTTGGAGTTTTCGACGATTTCAAGTTCGGCAATCGTGTTTTTCTTGTAGTTTTTTCAAAAAAACGATTAATTATGCCTCGTAGTAAACAGCGATCATCGTTTGATCAAGTATCCGAGTTCAACAGAGGAAGGATAGTGGCCAACCGAGAGTGTGGATAATCTTACAGGGAAATCGGTAGTCGTGTTGGACGAAATCAAACAGCTGTAATGCGGATGTGTGACCGTTGGTTGCAGGAGGGTACGACGGACCGACGTGTTCGATGGCATCCACCTCAGTGCACCGCTTCACGTGATGACAGGAACATTGTGCAGAGCGGTCTGTCTGCAAGGCGTGCATTGCTTCGTGTACCCTTGACGCAGAACCACAGACGTCTCCGCCGCCAATGGTTCGATGAAAGAAGGATGTGGACAGCAGAACGGAATGAAATTGTCTTTACTGACAACTCACGCTTCTGTCTGCAACACCACGATGGTCGGCTTCGAGTCTGGATATACCGTGGAGAGAGGATGCTAAAAATCTGCGTTATGCACCGCCACACTGGTCCTCCATCGGGTATTATGATATGGGGCGGTATTGGATGTTACTCTCGCACTCCTCTAGTACGCATTGCCGGTACTTTAAACAGCCAACGCTACACCTCCGAGGTGTTAGAGCCAGTTGTCCTTCCTTACCTTCAGGGCTTGCCCACAGCCATGTTTCAACAGGATAATGAGCGACCACACGTGGCACGCATTGCCCAAGGATTCTTTGTCAATCGCCAGATTGAATTGCTTCGGGATCTTTCGCCGATAGAAAACATGTGGTCCATGGTTGCTGAACCATTTACCCAGATTACATCCCAAGCTTCCACACTAGGTCAAACTGGCAACGTGTGGAAGCTGCTTGGTCTGCTGTACCCCAAGAACACATCCAAAGTCTCTTTGAATCAACGTCGAGGCGTGTGGCAGCGGTGATCTCCAACAATGGCGGCTACTCTGGCTACTGATTCTAGAAGGAACCACACTTCACAGAAGTCTATAAATTTAATCATTTGATACTTGATCAACATGTTATCTATTAAATAAATTTTGTTGTGATAGCTCTTGTCTTTCTTGGTGTTGCAATTTGGGTGGCCAGCAGTGTATATATAACATTGTAAATATAATGTTTATTCAGAGGAACGAAACCTATATTCGAAATTCATTGATGAACTTGGTACAAGGCTTCAAAACACTTTTCCCTTGATAAGCTTTATTTGAAGCGTTGAACTTGGGACATGAATATAACTTTTTCTTTTTAAAAATATTTTTCATTTTTTTTGTTACTTTCAATGCTTTCTATATCGTCCAATGTTTACTTGTACTACCTTCGGGCGCTACTTTTTTCGAGATCCTTCCTTAATGGCTAGGATCTTCACAAGAAAATTAACTGTAAACGTGCATATTAAACTCCACTTTTACCTTGTTTTTTTAAAAAAAACTTTTCTAAAAATACTTTTCTCAATTTATGAACCTGCAGCGATTGCACAATTAATCTAAGTTTTAAAGCCTTGTTCTCATGATCCTTTAGAAAATTTCTTCTGACTTTTGAATATATATATATATATATATATATATATAATGTTTATTAGATTTTTTTTTAAAATGTTAATTATATATGTATTAAACGTAAGCCATCTAAAATTAAATGCAAATTGAAGTCAAAGCAAGGCGATTCCTCAACAATATTAATAATTGCATCCTTGTAAAGGGGTTAAACATAAAATCAAACATTTCAAAATAAAAATGGTCATAGTAGTACAAACTCGAAAACTAATTCATTCGTCGTTTATCAGCTCTTTGAGCTCAGTTTTTTATTCTTGTTTTTGGTAAATTGCTCATTTTTTGCTTTAAAAATTATTGAATTATGTTGTTCTTATCTTCCGGTTAAGGTTTTTATGCCTATAGTTAATCTGCATGCAACAGTTGTAGAATTATCAACAATTTAAAAGTTCTTTAAGTGCGGCTTATCCTAACTTTTTTTCACCATAGCAGCCATATTTGTTAACATTTGAAACTTAACAGAATAGTGAATTCAGTTTCTGCGCCCTCAGTGTTGTTTTGCCGAGTGAGATCAAAATTAAACTTTCATTTTTGTGCACCGAAAAATCTGCTTGGTTGCAGGCTGGCCGACTTGCTTGCGTTTCCGTAGAATCTAAATTTCAATTATGTTTTTTCTATTATTTTAACTGTATCTGGTATTTTATTTTTTTTCTATACTTTTCAATTTCTAAAGGAGATATTTTAATATTTTACGTATTTTTGCCTTGTCGCGAATTTCGAACACAATTATCTGAATGAGAAATACACTGCTCGACATTGAAAATGCAACACCAAGAAGGAGTGGTCAGAAAGTGATGAAATTTTAAAAAATGACAGAGACAGCAAGCAGCAATAAGTGATCTTTATTTCAAAATGATATCAGAATACAGAGCGAGAACGGCGTCGGCTCAGTAGGGTGTAGGACCACCGCGGACAGCGATGCATGATGAAACACCTCTAGGCATAGAGTCAATAAGTGTGCGGATGGTGTCCTGAGGGATGCTCTCCATTCCCTTTCAGCCATTTGCCACAGTTCATCTTCTCAACGAGGCAGGAGCAGAGTCTGCAAAAGGCTTCAATCACATCCCACACATGTTCGATTGGTAACAGGTCAGGAGAATACGTTGGCCAGGGAAGCATCTGTATACCTTGAAGAGTATGTTGGCAGATGCAAGCACTGTGTGGTCGGGCGTTATACTGCTGAAAAATTGCATTAGGCAGCCCCTGAAGGTAGGGGATTGCCACCGGCCGCAGTACATTATCCAAGTATCGTTGGGCCGTCATAGTGCCCTGAATACGAACTAGAGGTGACCTGGAATCGTAGGCAATAGCGCCCCAAACCATTATGCCACGTTGTCGCGCGGTGGGGCGTTCCACAGTTTCTGCCGGATTAGATATTCTCCACGTCCACGCCACACGCGTATGCGGCGACTGTCACTGGATAAACAGAAGCGTAACTCATCTGAGAACACGCTATTTCGCCATGGCGTCTATGCTGTTAGGTCAATGGCAGTCTTCTTAACGGACGCCGTGAGTGTAGGCCACGTTCAACAAATCGACAGGAAATGGTTCTCGTCGACATGGGAACATCCAGGGTATCTTGCACATACTGCAGAATCGCGGTACAAGTGACTTGCGGGACCGCTGCAGCTTGTCGGCTGTTGAGTCGATCCAGGCGTGCTGACATCTCTCAACACGCCTGGCTGAACCTGCACCCCTCCTTCTTCCCACATTCCCTTGTTCCAACCATATTCGCATAGCCGATGCAGCGTGCTCACATCCATGTGGGTACAGCTGCGATTTGTCGTAAGGACCAACTCTCCCTTCTCAGTCCGATCACCATACCCCTCGTAAAATCGTCTATCTGCTGGAAGTGCCTTCGTTGACGGCAGCCTGGTATTCTCTTCTATTACACGTATCCTCCGGGACAAAAACCAACTTTCCTCGATAATTCGTCAGGCAGAAATAACGACACGAATATTGCCCATTCTGCACGTTCTTTACCTTACATCTTACTTCACGTGCGTCGGAGAGCTGCGCATTTCACATCATTCTCATAACTCAGTGACGTGCGTCTACTCTAAAATTTGCATAAATTTCTGGCCACTCCTTCTTGGTGTTGCATTTTCAATGTCGAGCAGAGTATATGTCTAATGAAATTCGAGGTAATAAGAGTTAAGTATTGGGAGCAAATATTGGCGCCAGTCTGTCTCGGGCAGAGGAGAATGTTTACGAGTAGCGCACGTGCATTAGAAATGCGGCACTGAATCGTCTGTGAAAAACTGTTTCTCTTTTATTTGTTTAATTTCCTTTATACATGGTTTTAGATTTATTATGGTATTTGAATAGAACACGTGGCAGAGATTAGATAATTCTTCTGATGATATAATTTTTCTGCATTCTGAATTATAAAATGAATGAGATGTAACGATGTTAAGTGAACTAGCCCCAGAGTAGCTATGGCAAATTGCTCATTAGATGATTAGTAGTAAATTTTAAAAAGTGCATTTATTTTGTTGTGGTTTATTCGCTATCGACGAAGTACTTTTAATTCAATTCAATAAGTTTAGATGAAACACGAGAAACTATGCGTATAATTTAATATTCCGTGCAAGAAAGTCGTGTGGTGTACACATCAGGATTTTTTTATTCTTATCTGTTGGTAAATTAAAAATTTTTTGCATTAAAGTCATTGAATTATACTGTTCTTATGTACAATTTAAAAGTTGTTTAAATTCCATTAAGGCCTAACGCCGTCGCCATTACGTTTACATTTGAAACTTAGTAAAATAGTGAATTAAGTCAGTTTCTACAGCAACTTCACTGTTTTATGGCCCTGGGGCCAAAAGTAAGCTTTCAGTTTTGTGCACCGAAAAATCTGTCTTACTGCCTAATCTTAATTAATTCAAACTCTAATGTTAACTCTAAAATTTTTTTTAATGGTTTTTAATCTTTGCTTGGTTTTTTAATGAAGATGTTTTGAGTTTTTATGTACTTTTTCCTTGCCACGAAGTGTGAGTTAACTGATTTGATTGAATAAGAAATACATTTCTAATGAAATTCGAGGAAATAAGTTTGAATGAAATGCAGCAAAAATGTATAGTATATGTAGCAAAAATGTATAGCTTGTATAATTTAATAGGCCGTATAAGGAAGTCATGTGATATCCTCGTCAGAATATTTTCTATTGAAAAAAAAAACTTTAGTTCAATAATGTACACGTAGAAAGTCTTATCAAATTATCTTTCGTATAGATCTAAAAAATGGGTTGCAAAGCATAACACATGAATATCTGACTCAGTTTCACTCATAAAACAGAGATGGCTCAGCTCATCAGATTGTTGCTAGGTTCGACGCTTTAGCACAGGTTTCAGCAATGTTTTCTCGTAGCGGACGTATTACGGAAAAGTACTGTTTTTTCATCTACGGTGTTATTATTGCCGTTTGTGTATATTGTGAAGTGTATATTATTTTTCCTGAGAGTTATCTTAATTTGTTAGTCTTTTCTGTTATTTCTGGTTTCTCTTGCGTTTTCTGGCCAGGATGCAAATGAGCGAACGAGAATGTATTATAACTGAAGTAGCGTCAAGTTTAGGCAGAGCTTGTTTCGCTACTGAGTGCGCACGTTATTGTTTCTACCAGCTGTTTCTGAATATCGGCTCCGCATTCTTGCCGCTGAAGTTCACGCCACTGTAGGTTTCTAAACAACCTGCTATGTTAATTCAATTTATTAGTCTTGAAATACTAGCTTATCTTTAAATTTAGTTTAATTTACCATTATGTTTAATTTTATCACCAAAACTGGGTCGTGGATTTGTAAGAACAAAGAATGTGTTGTTTGTAAATAAGAGCTGAATAAAAGGGTCTTTTACAGGCTTCCTCTGTTGTATTCATCTTTAATTCTTAGCGATAAGTCACTAACAGACTTGCAAGTAGGTTACAAGTAGGCTTACTAGTAGCGCTCTATGTTAACCAAGAAGACTAGACTTTACGATGTTTTGATAAATATTTAGTAAATAAAATTAAAAATTTAGATAAAATTTGTTTTGTTAAAAGAGTTTTACATTTTGGTTAAAAACATCAGCTTGTTAGCTGCTTTTAGATCGTATATTCGGCCCTCTTGAAGTTTGAGTTTAAAATCACTGGTATAGAGAATAAAGCGATTAACAGCGTAATTTCGCTTATTAAAACATTTAACTAATTATAATTTTTTATTCACTATTATATTTGTAACGGAAATGTATATCAGTTTAAGTTAAAAAAATAAGAATGTTTGTTTAAATAATAATGATAATGAATGGCAGATTTGAAACCTATTTTGATATTCGAAAAGTATGATTTGTTTACATATGAATGAATATTTATTCATAAATAAATATCTAATATATTTAATATTTATGTTACACTTTCAGTCTGTGAGGAACAAGCATATTCGTATCCGATTCAAAGGTTTCCGAACAAAAGTATAAAACAGTTATAGCTATATCAACCGGTTCATGATCCAACTATAGAAATATTTAATATACATTTCCCGCAACTAAATTAATAGCTTCATTAGATATTCTAAATGAGCCATTTTACATATTATTAGACGTGTTTCTTTTAGAAAATGCAATGTTTATATTTACAAATAGTAACAGATTCATTTTCAAATGCGAAATGCTATTTGTGTATTGTTAACTTACATAAAGCCTACTTACATAGGGGTAAAAATATTAAAGAGCTAAAAATATGGATACATTTAGGTATTACAACTTCTTGAAAATAAAAATTCTTGGAATCTTTAGTAGAGTTCTCAAAGAAATTTCATGAACTTAAATAAATAGGATTTAATTCTATTTAAGAAGATATTTCTAAAATGCTAAGGCTTCTGAGATGGGAATTAATCAGTTGTGGCAAACTTCATTAATGAAATGCATTCGGGCAAAGCGATGTCTTTTATTGCAGATATTAAGGGGAATAGATTCATATAAGTCTTTAACTTTTAAATATTAACGTAATTAAATATCAAAGTAGAGACCCGAACGCAATTATTTAATCATATAATGATTCTAAATAAATTTAAATGCGAATTCCTCCTTTTCACGTAAGCAAGGACATTAAACAAATTAAATTAGGTCTCTTAATATAGAATGTATACAGAAGTTACTTTTATGCTTATAATAATATCCTAGATAATGAGTAGTAATAATTACGAATATTAAATTTTGGTAAAACTTAAGTTGCAAGTGTGGTGCCTGTTGGAAGGAACGCTACTGAACAAAGTTAACAATTTGCCTTAAAACTAACTATCCTAACTTGACATTGCTTTGTGATTTTTAACCTAAAACAAGCCATGAATCTTGATGCTCGTGAACTTACGATAAACCTTATTCCTCAAAATATGTAACTTAAACATAACAGAAAATACAATAATCAATATTAAATTTTAAGAAAAACCTTTAGTGTTTATTTTTCAAACACATAAAATTATGTCAATATATATTACATAATAAAAACATTCAACCCCGGGCTGTGAAAAATAACCTGAGAAAATTATAACTTTAATAGCGAACATTAATATTTGTCTTTAACAATTCAGTAATTTCAAAATAAACAACGTAAAAACTTCTATAACTACTAATTAAGTAAAAGCATATCTATTTCATTTAAGTAAAATTTATAAAATTCATAACAACTATTTCTTTTAACATTATTTAGGTTCTTTCACCTTATTATTGCACAACAAATAAAAGAATGCTACTATTCAGAACAATCTTAAATTTAACATCTTATTATTGCTCACAAAATAAAGACTTCTAACATTCAGATTCAATTAGCTGAGTTACAACAAAACCACCCTCTTAGGAAAGTTAAGAGTATTAAAACGGGAGCAATTCTATTACAGTTAACAATTTACTTTAACCTCAGCAAGGACAGTATGCTCATCAAATAAAACTAAACTTCAAATTCCTCAACATCTTAGAATCCTTAAAATGCAAACCTTTTAAAATTAAACCATAATTACCATAAGTCATTTTGAAATAAGTGAAACTCCTCTTTGCTATTTTTGTAGTTTATTATAAACTGGTAAAATTTAATAACCCATTTTTTTCTTAAGTTTAGAGCTAATCAAGTACAGGAAAAAAAAATCTTATCTGAGAATTTTCTGACAGCCGTCCCTTTTGTAGAAAGGAATAGTGAAGCCGCTGGTTAACTGGAACGCCACGATGTTGGAACGAATACTTTGGAGACACGTTGATGTCTCAGCCCGGGAGGAAACGAATATCCGGTACAAACATCATCGACGTCATCGGTGAACAGCAAGATGGAAATTATTCGTAAAAGTCCAAGGCAAATCATCAGGATCCTCATCCAGTAGGACGGGAGCAGCAACAGGTAGCTAGAAGTCGTAGGTGCTCTTGGAGGCCCCAGTACGGATTGAGGCATCATCCCAAGAAATGCTTAGAATCATTTTACCGTTGAATGGATGGGGGGGACAGTTTGTGCTCGTAGAAACTCATAAATTTTGAAATTCATAGCGATGAAGAACTACCTTCGAGGAGGCAAGTAAATTTCAGAATTTAAGGATATCCCATAAATCCGTAAAATGGAGCCATAAGCCTCCCACTTCACTACGATGAACTTCCCTTAGAGCTGCAAGGAAACTGTGCACAAAGGCACACAAAAAGTGCGATGCAAAGAGCACAGAAAGAGAGGGCAAAAGAGGACGAGCAACACCTGCAACGCCTTTTTGTTAAGAACAAATCCTATAAAACGCCAAATCCTGCTAAAACGGTGAAAAATCCACTTCATCAAACGCCGCTTTACACCCCAGTAAAATTTCTCCTTTTTCCGAGGCGTTGAACTAAACACAAATATAAACCTCTCCAAACTATCGCTAAAACTGAAACAGCGCGAAACGTCGAGCTGGCAAACCTAAAGCTCACCCCACCGGAAATCTCTTAACAGCGTAGGCAAGAGTGTTAGAATTTCGCTAAAAACTGCGTTTTTATGCATTTCGTTCCCCCTCATTCTCGTCACAATAAAAAATGGAAAATTCAGTTAAATAATTTACTGTATCTTAAAATTTGTTAAGGTTAGCTTCTTGAAAGAGGTCTTAGATTAAAGAGCTAATTTTTCCGCTTCTAGTGGTATAAATTAAGAATGCATAGACTTAAGTTAAGTAATATAAAGCCGAGATTATTTGGTAGAAAAGCACCCGATTCCATTGTGTGTTTCAGTGTGTTTACGAGTAACGAGTGGAAAGTACACACCAGTCTTAAATACAAAAAAAAACCTTAATTAAAATAAACAAATAGCATAGATATTAAATAAAATACTCGTTGTGTAGCATAAATTTAGAAAACTAATAAAATTAATTTTTAAAATGTCATAACTTAATTGAATTTGCTACACAACACAAACAACAAATTGTTATCAAAATTAGAATTATTTGAACAAAATGTATGATGCGAAGGAATGTAAGCAACAAGGATTGAAAACAATTATGAAGCGAAGGGCTTTGATTAAAATGAAAAAAAAGTACTGAAATACATTGATTTGTTCCCTAATAATTTCAGATAAGTATCATTATAACATACAAAATTGCAAACGAAGAAGTGAAAAAAAAATGAAACAAGAAACATTTTCACAAGTAATGCGCTTATTTGAAGACTTTAATGAAATGTAGTAAATTTTAAAAAAATGCAAGATTGTATCAGAAGCTCCAATAGTTTGTCCGATAAAAACTCTTTCAATTGGTTTTTCATTTAAATTGAAAAACTTTTTTGGCACTGTAAAAATAAGTTTTAGTGTTTCAGAAACAACCGCATGCAAGATCAGACGAGCCGTAATAAATAATTAACTTCGCACTAATAAATTTGTGGAAGCACATCCTAGATAAAAAATTTCTTCCTTAGCTCAAAGGAAGAACTACGACAACAAGTACAGAAGCATGATGTTAGTAACAGCTTTCGTTGTTAAACCGGAAAAACTTCAGATATTGGATTTTTTTAAAGGAAATTTTCAAAAAAAAAATGTTTAAAAGTATGAAAACGGCAAAAATATTAAAAATACAATATGCTATAAAATATACAAATTCATAAAAATCATTTCGCGTCTTAAATAAAATAGTATATAGACTAGCCGATTTATAACAGTATATTTTTATTATTGAGCGAAATTTAAACTCATTTAAAAAGAACGTCAGTTTTAAAAATCTCCTAAATTTTGCGGTGTATGTAATAGAATATTGTAAAAACGTATTCTATCTATAACACTTATAGTAAAATGCAAATGCCATTTTATTACAAAATGATTTGAAGAATTATATTTAAAATAATTTTCGAGTAATTCACGGTACTTACGTATTAACGCAACCACTTTAGTAGAAGTACGCAAATTTGCAAAATGATCCAAACTTTGGCAACCATATGCATGGCAGTTCTTCAGTTTAAAAAAGCAATACCGCCATTATGCGCTGTTTTTGTTGCATCACAACATTTTTTACAAACAAATCGTGATATTTTTTGCTTTAAATCCGATTTCGAAGAATGCAGTTGTGGGATTTTTCAGCGATAGAAGAAACTGCAGTAAAATTTCTGCAGGAATACAGGATTTTGCTGTGGTTTCATTAAAGAGGACAATTGCTCTGAATATATTCTAAAAGCAATAACCAAAACTTCTACTAGACAAAAGAAACAAAATCCAAAATCCGCTCGTAGGTAGATTTATTAATTAATTTTAAGGATAATGTTTAATTAAAGAGCAAAACATTTACTCATGTAATAATATTTTTTTTAAATTATCAGTTGTCATTCCTTTTCTTTTGTAAAATTCCGCGAAAGTGCGCCAAAGTGGTTACGCTAACACGTAAGGAACTAACACGTAAGGTTACGCTAACACGTAAGGAACTTCTGCACTTTTGTGTGTTCATGAGCTCGCATTTTTATAATACAGAAGAGAAGTAAAAGATCGCGTTTGTGATATAATTTTTAACGAAGAGGATTTTATCGCTAACTGGGAACAGTAAAACTTTTTCGAAGTTTTAATTATAATAAACATAATAATAATAATAAAAGAAGAAGAAGAAAATGTTCTGAGATTTATAGAGCCAATATTGTTTGGTTTGGTTTATTTATTTAATTACAGCAAAGTACACGACAGCTTTCTGCCTAAGAGGAGGAATGCATTCGGGAAGTTCTTTCTAAGGGAAACTGGCTCGTATACGAGTTACACATGTGACAGGTGTAACGTGACTGGTCTCCTCGTGGTGCAGCCTGCTTAACAATAAATCTCTCTCAGCGCTACCTCTTTTCTTTGTTTTTTTGAGGATTTGCTCTGCATTATATTATGGAGATGAATGGGCTGCGAATCTTGCAGTGGATTGCCGGTGGCCGTTCTCAGAATAAGAAGCTTCTGACTGGCTCAATTGTCTTGCAGTGGATTCCTGCTCATTGTGGCATCGAGGGAAATAAAAGAGCCGATTTCCTGGCAAAGAAAGGAACGATTATTCTATAAACCACAAATAACCATATGATTTTTAATTCTGTAAAACTGCTAATTATATTAGAATTTAAGAGGAGGTTTGCCTTCTACCTGTCAAATGAAGCTAAGGAAAGAGAGATGTCTCACTAGTTCAAACCCAGTTATTCCAGATTTTCTTCGTCCTGCAGTTGTGGCGTTATTTTGTCTTTTGACTGGGCACGATTGTCTGAATGTCCATCTTTTTAAAATTTAACTTAAGAACTCTTCTCTCTATACACTGGATAGTTCGGATAGGGAGCATATTGACGAATGAACTGCACTATTATATTTTAATTCTATTGTTCTTAAGTATAGGGACGCAAGATCAAGGCTAATGGCTTAGTGGCCAAATGTCTGGCACTTGTGTAAATAAATAAATAAACACAAGTTACGCATGAGAAAAAACATGAAAACACCCACACAGTCAGCCTGTATTCTAGTATTCGAGCTTCGAACCGATCTACCAGTGTTCAGCCACTGTACCAGAGCCAGTACGGACCCAATACATTTTATTTTGACTTAACACGGATTATTCAAATTAACTTTTCATCTTATTCAGATATGAAGAATTCTAATCCATTTGAGACGAAAATCTGTTCATTTCATTGACAGGAAAACTAAAATACCTATCTAATGATTTAAATCAAACAACCATTTATTTAAATAGAAAATAAAGGATACTTTACATGTCAAAGTAAAATCTAAGACTATTTCATTTTTCCTGCAACAAAATGTCACTAATACTCTACTCACTAGATCCAGAGCAACGATATAACAGTTCCATTTTAGCAAAGATGCAAGCAATATACCATACCATGTAGTTGCTTTTACACGGACACCGAACAACAAAAGCGGCATTCTTCGAAATACGGAAGGAACTTGACGTTTCGTAAGACATTAGTGAAACGGTATTCCAGAAAAGTCAATATATGCCTCTTGTTAGAAAGTTCTTCTTTGTTAGTATATGTATGGATGTATAGAAGTTTCCGAAAAGTTATGGGAAGTTGACACAGAAGACTTTAAATAAAAAACAAATGGTATCTACCGTTTTATCTACGTCTACACATCATTCAAGCAATTTTACGTTCAAAGAACTCTCTGGATTTTATCGCAAAATGTTCATTTATTATAATTTTGCCCCCCTGTTCGCTGTGCAAGGTTCTGTCAGTCAGAGTTTGCTTGAGTAACTTAGGCAAAAAATAATCAGAGGGCACAATATGTGGAGTTTTAGATATATGAATAAGAATATCTGATTGTTAAGCCTTAGTTTGGTCACATATGCAGTATTTAATTTAGCATTATATTGCTGAAGAATTACATTGGGTTTGATGATAAATGTAAGTTGCTTGCTAATTAAAGTTCTTTTTTTTTAAATTTCTAAATTTAAACAGATATTTTCATTAATGACCTGGTTATTATCCAATAGTTCAAAATAAAATATGTGTTTCGTATACCACCATATGCATCCACAGAAGAATATATATCTCTCTCTTAAGTGCAGTAATATTAGTGTAAATAATGTCTCATTTCGAACCATAAAATGGCTAAAGGAAGGTTGTGCTGCATTTCCAGTGAACATTAATTTATTGATGTTGACTGCATAGTGTTATATTAGTGTCTTTGAAGAACACCAAATATAAACTAGAGTTTTAATGGTTAGTACATTTAAATAACTTACATTAGCCAAAAATATTGTTACGAATTTCGTATTTATTTAGCTATTTATTTAGATTGTAATTAAAATTGTTTTATTTTCCCGTGCAACGCCGACGATTTTGAAGAGAAAGCTACGAAGCAGCGAAACAAGCAACTCGCAGAGATCGCCATCCAGTCAGCGCTGTGCGAATCTAAGAACCAGTGGATCAGTTGATGGCTCCTTTAGATGATTTATCCAAACAAGTCAAGGCTTGGAGACGGTTATTACTGATAAGAAACCGACAGTAAGGTGCTGCAACTGCGGTGCTTTAGGGCACATGCGAAAGAACTTCCGAACACCCCAGAGCACAGAAAATAAGAAGGACGATATAAACAGACAATCAAATGCCATGAGATGGAAAAGGAGTGACAAGAAAGCAAAGTGCTGGAACTGCGAAGCTGAAGGCCACGTACGAAGAAACTACAGAACACTCCAGAGCACGAAAAATAAGATCATTTCCAAGCAACGACGCAGGAAGCAAATTAATGACCATATCGAAGAGCGAAGGTTGCCAGCTAGGGAAAAACCCTGTTTTAAAGCGCTCAAGATTTCTGCAGTGACTGGCAATAATAATGGACTATCCATTAATGGGCATATCGATGGAGTTCCTTGCAATATGATCGTAGACACAGGAGCTAATCGTATAATCATTCGGAAAGATTTAGCTCAGTAATTTAAAGATAAACTCATTTGAACACCATTCTGCGCTACCCTCCAGACTACGTCCGACGAGAAAATTGACATAGAAGAGAAGTTAAATGCGAACATCACGCTTGGAAATGCCGCCTGCCATCACATGGCATATGCTGCGGATATTACAGATCCTTACATACTTGGATTGGACGTTTTAAGGTATAATTTTTCCTTTGACTTTAAAAGCAACAAACTGCTTTCAGCATCCGAGGACATGACTAGCCATCATCACAATGGACCCTCAGCTGGAAACGCGGACGCGTTGTCTAAAAGACCCGGCTCAGAAAGCTGCCAAAATCATACTAGGGTCAAAGAGAAACACCAGACTACCGGAAATTCTGCATCACAGATTCTCATCGGTCGTGATTTTCGTCTGCTTAGTGATCTCTTGTTTGGTCGCTCTCCAGATGCGCCTTCATCTCCTGACGAATACGTCCAAGATCTCCAGGTCCGGTTTGAAGTGATGCACAATTCCGCGTGAGAGCGAGTGAACATGGCGACAAGGAAGATGAAGACCCGATACTACACGCAAGCTACTGAACACCGATCCAACGAAGCCGACTCGACGCAGAAGACTCTGTCCGAAACTACAGTCACCTTGGGGTGGTCCGTACACAGTCTGAACAGGATGAACGACGACGTGGTTCGGATTCTTAGGTCATCGAAATCTAAGCCTAAAGTAGTTCATTGCGACAGGTTAGCTCTTTACCATGGCCATAGTACGTAGTGTATGTAATTGTAAATAGTATAAGACCACGGTCCTTTTCATGTTTAGTATTTAATAGTATTTGATTTGTATTTAATATCTTATATTACTTAATTTATATTTAATATTTGATAGTATTCAATTTGTATTTGGTATTTGATAGTATTTGATTTGTTGAAAGTTGCTTATTGCAATTATTGTTTAGTTTGTTATTGTAATGTAATGTTTATTATTGCATTGATGCCTTAGTTGTAAGTTTGGCTTCCTGTCTGGGGATTGTACTGCGCGAGATGTGCATTCCTTGGGAAGGTGGCAGTGTCCTATTTAACATTTGAGATATTATGATACTGTACGAAAATCTCTGAGGAAATGTTTCAGCATTTTGTTTTATTTCTTAGGAAAAGAATAAATTTTATGAACTTTTTAACGAGTTGTGTGTTCAATCCATTACAAATCCGTACGCAAGCAAGATTTTTAGTGTCAGGGGTGGGATATTGAATGCCAGTTACTAGACAGATGGAAGAACATTTAAGGCAACTTATGGCAGCCTTTGCTGCATTTAAAGAAGAGATTAAAGCTGGCCAAGATTCCGTTAACGAGGAGATGAAAGCTGGTCAAGAATCAGTTAAAGAAGAAATGAAAATTTTTAAAGAAGAAATTACCTGTACAGTAGGAAACTTTGAGGAATAGACGCGGTTGAAAATGAAGTTGGAGAAATTCAAGAGTTTCTTCTGTGAAAGTGCAAATAGAAGAGAGTTTTTGCTGTGGGGAAAAGAATCGAAGGGAGAGTTTCGGATGTCGAACAGCGAATCGAGCAACAAATTGAAGTAAATGTTTCTGTCGTCCAAGCACATATCGAACAATAAATTGATGACAGGGTTTCTGCAGACGCCAAAGAAGTTGATACCTTGAAGAAATTTGTAGCGACGGCAGTAAGCAATAGGGATGGTTTTAAATGTCTATCAATGCCTGCTCGTCCCTTTCTGATTTTATCCACGTATGATAGGAAGTCCTCCTGGCAAGTGTATAAGACACAATTTTCTATAGTGGCGGAAGCGAATAGATGGGATTCGTAAGCCCATCTATTCGCTTCAGCCACTATAGAATGACGCCACCATATTATCTCGCCACCTGTCTGAGAGCAGAAGCAGCGGATATCCTTCAGACTCTCCCGAAAACCAGAGGCTAGATTTCGAAGTTTTCTCCGGCGCGTTGGAGCTGCGCTTTGGACAGAAATGCTTAAAAGACTACAGCAGTTAATTAACATACCGCCAACAGAAGCCCACCGAAACACTCCAGGAGCTCGCCACGGATGCTGAAAGGCTGTCGCACCTCGCCTTTACGGAGTGTCTGAGGGAAACAAGTGAAATTCTGTCTTTTCAATACTTCATCGACCGGATCCGGGATCCTGAAATACAAAAAGCTCTGCGAATGGCTGATGTGAAGGACTTAAAATGTGCTTTGGTGTACGCTATGAAATTCGAGGCAACCAAGCAAGCAACTCGCAGAAATCGATACCTAATCAGGGGTGCGCAAGTACAGGAGCCAGTGGATCAAATGCAGGTGCTCGTCTAGATGATTTAACAATACAACTAAATGCCTTGCAACGGAATATTGGTGAGAAGAAACCGACCGTGAAGTGCTGGAAATGGGGTACTGAAAGTCACGTACGAAGAAACTGCAGGAGACCTCAGGGCACGGATGCTAAAACCGTGCCTATCGAGGAGGAAATCTAATTAGTGGTCATCTCGGGGGGCGGAGGTTGCCAGTGAATGAAAAGCTCAGTTTAAAGCACTTCAGATTTCTGCAGTGAGAGGCGACAGTAATGGAATTTTCACGATGGAACACATCAGTGGAGTTCTCTGCAATATGACGATCGACACGGAAGTCAATGTCACTATCATCCGAAACACTTTGGCTCAACAACTGGAAGGTAAACTTATCTGGACGCTGACCTGCGTTACCCTCTAGGCTGCGTCAGGCGAGAAGATCGACATCAACGGAAAATTAAACATTCACATCACGCTTGGAAGTGCCGCTTACATCACGCCCTTGAATACTGGGATTGGACTTTCTAAGGAAATATTATTTTTCCTTGGTCTTTAAAAATAACGAACTGCATTCTACCTCTGAGGACATAGTCTTATTCAGAATTAATGAAGAAGGAGTGAAATCGGTCCATAAATTGTAGCACAAGACAATATCACAATACCAGCAAGAACAGAATTTTAACTTCTTGGATCCGTAGCCGAAAATAGAAATTTCCGCTAGGGCATGATAGAATATCCCAAGAGCTGTAATAGGCCAAAAGGAATACTCGTAGCCTGAACACTCGTCAACCTATCGCGAACCGCTATCCCGGTGACAGTTGCCAACGTAACTGAAAAGGCCAGAGATATTAAGAAAGGTGAAGAGGTTGCAGCATACACTCCAGTGACCAGCGTTAAATGAAACATTAACACTCCAGAATCCGTGTCTTCAGAGAGCATTACATCGGAGTTATTGCAGAATACGCAATTAAACGTTGAAGAGAGGAATGCTCCCAAACGTGTCATTGAATATCTTCAAGATGTTTCCTCCCGCTCGTCTTCTGATGTGGGTCGAACGAGTTTGACGCAACATAGACTCCTGCAAACAAATATTAACTATCTGATTCATTTTGTTGCAATTTTGTGCACTTTCCTGAATATTTTATGTAATTTTGAAGTTTGAGTGTTACAATAGCATTCAATGTGTCTAAGCGCTTTATTATTCCATAATACATTCAGTTTTATGTATTAAGTACCTTGGATTCTGTAAATAGTAAGAGCAGAATTGAAGATACAGCTCGTTAAAGTCTATTGAGTATTGGGAACAAATTTAATTGCCATGTATGCGGTATTTGACCATTTCTCATCAAATCTGATGACATCTGAATCTTTGTAGAAATTTCCCGAAAATAATTCTCTTGGACGAAGAATCTCATGGAACAATTTCTTTTTAAAGTAGGTAGGATTTTTTTAAAGTTCTAGGAGTTGAGCTTTAGTTATATTCTTAGGCAGCGCTATCGGCCGGAGACAAATCTTGACATGTTTATGCAGCTATCCCGCCCAAAAATGCATTTAGTTCGATTCAGTTGACTGACTGATACAAGCTCATTTTTGTAGCAGTGCTTTTGCAACCTCAGAAGATGCAAAAAGCAGTCATTTTCCTTTTGTGAAAAGATGTGCGAGACTTCAGAAATTGTTCAAAGTCTGTGAAAAGTATTTTGTTCCAACATTTGCGAAAACTGCTGCTTTAACGCTGCCATCTAGCATATTTGAATTGAGGAAACAGTGGAAAAGTTCTTTGGGAACGGCTTAAGAATTAGCTTTTTTTGGAATAAGTGTACTCAAGTAATTGGGTATTGTGTTAAAAACCTGCATTGCAATATTGATACAAATTGACTAAATGTAAAAATTATATCTGAGTTCCTATAATTTTGGAAACATTCCTCGTATACCAAAGGTCTTTTTCATCTTAGATCCACTCTTGAGGCAATCATACCTCACAGTGAGTTTAGACCATGCAGTCAGTTTGTATTTTGTATTTGTTCAAATTCAAGAGCTCAATCATTTTTCCCCCTCACTGTGTGAGTTTACAATTCTAATGCCCCTTTTCAAATTCCAATGGGTGAAATTGTACATTTAAAATGAAATATACGACATTTGTTTCTGTGTTAAGGGGTTTAAGGCTATATTTTTCAGTTATGCTGAAGGTAATTTTAACTTTTCCTTTAGTATTCTTAAATATAATAAAAGTTATAATATTCAGGTACAGTAAAAATCAAGTTTTTCTCTTCATCCCGGCTACAAGAGATCCTTATGAAATCGTTACTATGCAACAATATTATTAATGGAAAATTATTATGTTTTTAACCTTAAAAGTATGCTGAAGAACTATAGGATCTAACCCTCTTTGGCTAAATTAACTAATCTAGATCCTACTAATAAACCTGATGACTTCTTGCACAGGCGTGAAATAAAACCAACACAGAAGAAGGGTGAATATAACCCTTTACTGTTTTGAACTATGGACAGAGGCACGTACTTCGTGGTTTACAATAACACCGACAACTTGCAATGGAAGTTAAGCGTTGTTACACAAATCAAGTCCAAAAAAAATATTGCTGGACTGGCACCTTAAGTTACGGCTAACTAGGTTGACTCGACAAACCAACCCAGCGTTATTGAGATGGCAAAAAAAGGCGTGTCAGCAAAGTCAGAAACTAAACATGCGCTGGTTAGCGAAAACACTCCCTGATTAACTCCAACATTCACCCGTTTAAATACGCACTTCCCTTACCTTTAAATTAGCATCCTGGATAGGAAATGCAAGGGGAAGTTGAGGAGTTCAGGAAAGGTAACAAAAATTTGACTAATTGATTATCTGAAGTAAGGGAAACCCTACAGATTAACCGAAAAGCGCAAAAGTAAAGCAATTTTTTTTTGTACTCACGAAAATCTAATTAGATAATAAAGTGATTATTCTTAACATTCTTAATTTATTCAGCATTTTTCTTAACATTTTTAGCAACACTGCAGACATGAAATATTTTAAGAAAAACATTTTTTATTTAGTTTAAAATTATTGCTTCAATTAAGAGCTTAAATTTACCTTACTTAAGTACAATAAGAATTCCGAAACTTTAAATACCTATCCTTTTTACAAAACATGATTAAGAATAATTAGAAATACTAAATCTTCGGAAATGGTTGAAACTTAAAAAGAAGTTTTGTATTTTATGGAAACTCTTTGAAACAAGCTGCATTTTACTTTTTGTATAAATTCAAATTTAATTAAAATGGCGCAAATGAAAATACGACGAGGTTCGCAAAGAATAACAAATCCATTCGTACAGAAATTAATTAATAAAAGATTTACTTTATTAAGTTAGATAATTTAAATTACCAATAACACTTAATAATAAGTATGAGTTACTTTAATTAGAAAATGGTAGTTATTTCTCTTAAAAGCTTTTAAATTCTGAAACTCATTAATGTAGAGGATAAAATATCGTTTCTACATCAAATTAAACTTTACGAAGGAATATTTCGTAGAGGTTATTCATAATAAACACCGCATATTATTCTACGAATATCTCTGCTGCGTGCTGCAAACAACATTTATCTCTGTAGTTTGCTTTCACCGATAATTATGACAAAAGCAGTAAGAGTTTTATTTTTTAAAGATGAATACCGAAAATCAAATACGATAGTAAGTGTGCATTACCGGAATAATTCCCGAGCACATAAATCAAGCAGAAAGTAAAAACAGGGCTAGGTATTTTAGAAAACGTAAGATAATTACACACCGCTTTCCGAAGAATAATTTAAAGAGACAATTTAATACTGAGGTTTTACCGTTCTCATAAATTGCACGGATCCTTTAAACGCCTACCTGCGAAGGGATCGGTAAATAACGACTTGTTTTAAAATTGTGTTCTATAAATTATATCTTTTTCTTTCGGGAAAAGATTTTAATGAAACTTTCTTTAAGTTGAATGCTCAGCATGCGAAATTTCTTAAGAATGCACTATGCTTTGTGCGCAAACGATCATTAATTTCGAATTTATTTCACAATTCTTTTTATGTGAATACAAAACTGCATCCTAACATAGCTATGTTAGTTTGATCCATCAAAAATGCAGATGCCAAGTGGTTAAAAAATAAACTGATTGTTTTAATCTTTTCAGTATCTTCCTACATTTAAATAACCTCAACGCATGCATGTATATCTTTTACGTTTATGAAATTTTCTAGATATAATTATCATGAAATTGAAAAGGCAACTGGCGAATTTAGTCACTGAGTGCCTTAAAAACCTTACGAATAGTATTCGTTTTCTACAGACGGATGTTTATCATGAGCAGCATATATAAATGATCCTGTGCTACACTAGTGGGCAAACTTTAAACAACTTTTCTGATTTTGGCCGTAATTCCGAAAAGCGTCAGTTGGGAAACATGAAATTCATGTACTACATAAACATAATGTAACTCTTAAAGGATGGTAAAAGTATAGCAGAAAAAATGAATAGGAGGCATAACAGTACAGAAAAAATAGAAAAAGGCTTTGTTGACAAAATGGCGTTAGTATAAAAAAAACTATCTGAACAATAGGAAGAAGAGCAAACCAAAGAGCCTTACTTTCTTTGACTACAGTGGTCACTTTGCACCTTCTTTAGACACTTATCACCAAATCATCTAACAGTTCTTAGGGTAAGAGTTCCCATTCTTCAAGATGACTTTATTTTGCATGTCTATTGTTCTTCGGAGAGTACGATCGTGCCGCTAGGTGTCTCCGAAAAGTATCCAACACATGTTCTATGAGATTTAATTCAGGAGTGCATATTGACCAATCCATTTTGCGGATATCTTCATTTTCTAGAAGTCCTTCAACGGCATGAGTGGTGCATTGTCATACATAAAAAAATCGGATGAATGACACCAAGGAAACGACGTACGTGGGAGAGGGTAAGTTCATCCCAGTACTGATCTTTGGGAATTATCATCACTGGAAAAGGCGGAACTCCATCCATCCTTTCATGATTATATCCTACCTTACAAGCAGGTCAGGACCATGCCAAAAGTTTCTTTCCCTGATGAAAGCGTGTCCTGCATCTCTCCTTATCAAATGACCCCGAAAATCGTTTGTCAGACTGAAACGACTCTCTTCGATAAAGAGGACGTGACTACATTGATGAAATGTCCAGTCTTTGTATATATCACTGTAAATACAGCCGCTGATGAGCTGCCGTCAAACCTATGCAGCATCCAGAAAGAGGAAGAACATGTCACCTTTATGAAGTCGTCTGGCCATAGAAAACTGGGACACTTGTCGCCCAGTTGCCGTGCGTTCCTAAACAACAATTGCGGCTGTATGGTTCCGATCTCTTTTTTTCCTGCAAGGCGATGTATCGAATCACCGATTTTTTCCTTGGCGGACCACCGCTAACTTTTCTTACAGCTGAAGCTGTCGTTTAGAAAGCTTTGTAAACTCATCTGACCGTACTCTTACCAATTTCAAACTTTTGGGCGACAGACGTCAAACTATGCTCCTTTTCAAGCTTGTCAATCATTCTACCACGCGTAAAGGCATCCTTATGCTTTCTTGTAACCCTATTTGTAGCCATACAATCTTAGTTTCACTTGCAGAAGGATGTCTGGAAATGGGCAACCTTCTTTTGAAGTTGCACTGCAGTGCGCGCGCTGACTGCTTGCGTTTTGAGTGCCCTGACATACTCTTCTGACATTATGAAAGTGACATTTGTATCAAGACGCAAGACACAGATATTTGCATATTCTTCACCTTTTTATTGAATTAGCTTTCCCCTGTACTGATTAAAAAGAAACCTTTTCGATAATTTTATGATTGTATACTTAAAAATAAATTTGTTGCTTAAATTTTGGACACTAATTTTAAGAAATAAAGAAGACTGAAGGAAATTTTTGGTTTATATTCAATACATACATTAGAAGGACTACACTGACTACCAATAAGTATTTGGACACCAATGGAAATGACGATATCTGCGGTCCTAAGGTACGTCTCGGACTCCGCCGGTATACATCGTGTAGGAAACAGCATCGGATTTAGTCGCATGCAAGATGCCTCGCAGTTCGGAGCTCTCGGATATCGAGAAAGGTATAATTATCGGATATCACAAATGTGGCCGATCCTTAAGGGACATATCTAGCGATCTGAAGTACCCAAGATCGACAGTGGCCTATGTGATTAAGAAGTGGCAGGTGAGCGGTGATTGTCGGAATGTGCCCCGAGTCGGCAGACCAACGAAACTGGGAGATAGAGACCGACGAGTGCTGTCCAAATAAATCCGGAAGAAACGCACCCAACCGATGGTCCTCATCCGCGAGGAGTTTCAAGAGGCATCCGGGAGTATTGTTTCAATGAATACCATCCGTAAGGAAGCACATCTGCTTGTTTTTCATGGTCTTGCTGCCCATAAGCCTTTGATCACAAAGTCCAACCGCGCTGCTCGGTTAATGTGGTGCAAAGCACATCGAAATTGGACCGTAGATCAGTGGAAACAGGTTCTTTGGAATGACAAATCAAGGTTCAGCCTTTACCGTTCGGATAGCAGGGTCTGGCGTCTACCTGAGAACGTCTCCTCCCAGAATGCATTGTGCCAACAGTCAAGTTCGGCGGAGGTGGAATTATGGTCTGGGGGTGTTTCTCCTGCTTGGGCTGGGACCCGTGGTACCCATTCATGGTAGCTCAACTCCGATGCCTACTGTACTATTTTGGATGACAATGGGCTTCCTAAGTTGTGGCAGATTTACGGGTTGGACCCCTGTTACTTTCAGGACGACAATGCCAGTTGTCATGCTTCGACGTTAACCAAGGCTTGGTATGGTGCCAATGGAGTTCATCGAATGGACTGGCCTGCTCAGACCTGAACCCTATAGAGAACCTCTGGGACGAGTTGCATCGCTGAATTCAGGGGTGCACTACACGTGTAAAATCGGTGAAAGAACTTCTATGTCTTCTCCAAGCCGAGTGGAAGAAAATACCACTAGCTGTCATACAAAGACTTGTGAAAAGTATGCCCCGGAGGGTTCACGCTGTAATTACCTCTCGTGGAGGCTCTACCAACTATTGGTTTTGAATAAAGTTAGTTTTTCTTTTCTATCACAGGTGTCCAAATACTTATTGGTAGTCAGTGTGTTTGGTGTTATGGGTTACTTTTCTCAAAGCTAATAAAATGCATTTTTATTAATACTTATAGTAGAATTCTTGATGGATATGTAACTTACGCATTTTTGTTAATGTCCGGTGCTTTGTATATGCGCAATCTTAGGCGTTGGAAAAGAGGGTGGTGAATTTTGGAAGCTGGTATCAAGAAGAAACAAGATACAAAATTGAGGAATTATACCAGAGGAAAGGTATTCATATTTATGTGAGTGGTTTTTTTTGTTATGAAGGTTACGAAATAATAGCAAAGAATTCAATTCATTGATGACTCAGAATTTGGTGGAAATGAAGAATAGCAGCATTGAAATTTTATTATGAAGAGCTTGACTCTTTTTATGAATGCTCACCATGTTCTCATTAATTACTATGCAGTATCTTAAGCCTTTAAATTTAAGGACGTAAATATTCTATAGAGAATGCGGTTAAAATGATATTCTGAATTTTTTAAGTTAGTAATCTTATATTTGGTGTTTCTTTGCGAAAGCGGTCTAAAGTTAACTTTTAATAATATTGTTGCGACCTACCTGTTCGTGGATTTGGAGTGATTGACGAGAACACTTGATGAAGCATCAAAACACAGTTTATTTAGCTAGTATTATTCAGGACAGTTCCAAACCAATCACTTGATGAAGAATGAAAACACAATTTATTTAGCCCGTATTACTCAGAACAGTTACCAAATCACGTTTACAGTCATCGTAAAACTACTACGACAAACTACTGCAACACAGCCTTCAGTCTATCAGGCTATAACAGTGAAAACAGTTTCACAGCAAAGCGCTAATGTACTACTCCCGGCTCGGTCGATTTCTCTCGGAGCTTAACACACTTGACGATGCATTCGCGATATATCCCTACTCCGCGCACAGGGGTGGATTATATAGTTTTTGGCCTGCCTTCGAGAAGATTCTACACCAAACCGATAAAAATTCGTACAGTATGTCCTCCATCTGTCTAGAGTATCGGCAATTTTGTCGCCAAATGGGCGATTTCGCGCCAAATATGGTAATTTTGTCTTCCCTTGCCATTTTCTGGCATTCCTAAACCCGCCTTGCGAGGCTGATCTTGCCGAAGCTTGGTATTTCGTAACAATATAGCAATTATTTTTAAATAATCTATATTTTGTATTCTTGAAATTATTATTCCTAAATATTTCTTAAACAAAATATATTGTGGAGACTGCGTAAGATGGCAGTACTGATCTTCAGCACGTTCTGCTAATTGGAGAAATTTCAGTCTTGGATCAGGTGAAAGAAACGCATTCAAGCTGTGTGCAATAAGAGTGATTAAACGGGCTATTAGAAGTAGAATGCCTGAATGCAGGTAGGTTTCTCTTAATTCGAATTTTAGATAAAGGTTAAGCTGCTAGGAAATTTTATGTTTTTCGAGCACGGAAAGTGAATGCGGATTAATTTTGTTTAGATTGTCTTTCATGAAGATTTCTTTTCCACGATAATGTTTAAAATAGGAATTATGTTTTTACTAGTTAAACTAAAATCTCTAGCTTAAAATGTATCACTATAACAAGTCCATACCATATTTTTCATCTTACAATTGTCATATTAATATGTGTTTATAGTTTTTGTTTGGCACTACCTATTAATACCTTAAGTATTTGAATATACGCATATTGATTTTGTAAGGTTTATCCTAAGTTTATTAACAGTTACTTTAACTTTTGTATCTTTCCTGTCTTATTCTAATTTCAGCTTACATTTTCTTGCCCGAATGTCATTCAGAAACGCAGTTAATGCAAATGAGAAAGAGTACTATTTAAGTCGATACTTCGCCGACTTCTAGAGAAAGAGTCTGGTTCCCTGAGAAGCGCGTTTGCCTTTGGCTAATTTCTCTCTTAGTTACTACGCTCGGCCATACCTTAGGCCCTTGCTTCGCTTCGCCTATTTAATTAATACTTAGGGGCCAACTAGTTAGATTTCTGATAGCTTCGGGTATACCTTTCAAATAACTCAGTTAAACTAGTTTACTTTAAATTATTATTATTTCAAGTTCAAGCACGAGTGGAGGCTTTGTGTAATGTTCCAAGTAGGAAATGATTGTAAATATACTGAAAAACAAAGGGTTGTAAACCCTATTTAAGTCTTACGTGTTTTGTTCACACACTTAAGCGGTTATTCGCTTGTTAGTTTTCGTGGGGTTCTAAGTTAGAACTTTAGAATTAAATAAGTCAAACCTCACAACTTTATGAATCATTGATTGTTGCAAACAGAAATACTAAAATTATGTAGAATATACTACTATAGTGTATAATTATTGACTACATATGAGCTTTATAAGAACTACATACTGACATAAACTGCTCGCAATATATTGTTTATTGATTGTAAACAGTTAACACTTCTTCAAATGACTACTGAAACCTACAAATGACAACTGATATGAATTAATATTAACTGATATGAATGACAACTGACAACTGACATTAACTAACTCAACTCAACTAACTCAACTGACATTACTACTAATATGAATGACTATTGTCTGAAAAACTGATTATTAACTATGAGCGGAACACTAAACTTGATCCTTCTCTTAATGTTAAATATCACCTTGCAATTTATTAGAATCTTATATTTTTATATAAATAAAATTGTGATTTCATATATTTCAACACTGAATAAATGCAAGAATTTATACACTGAATAAATGCCTGTCTATTCTGCATATTCCAAGGCTTCGTCTGGGTTTGGTTATGTTTATTTGATAACGGGAAAACATACGAGGGCTATCTGCCTAAGAGGAGGAATGCCTTTGTGAAAGACTTAAACTATTTCTTCCATCCTCTTAGTGTGCCTTCGGGGTGTAATGGCCGGCGCACTCGGCACTGTTGTGTGGATTCCTTAAGTATTATTTTACAGTGCTTAATGATTTTATTAATTTACAGTGAATAGTGGAATTTATTAATTTACAATGAATTTTAATGTTCTTGTTTGAGATTCAATTTTTAAATTATACTGTTGTTTAAACTTTTTCATTTGATTTGGGTAAAGGTCTTTTAAGTTAGCAGAAAGCTTGCACAGCAATAGTCAGTTTTTGCGTTCTTACGGACGGAGAATTTGGGGGTCAAGGGTCGGCGGCCAGCTGCATTTTTCGTCCCCTTATCTTGCCGGGGCGAACATGTGTTTTTCTCGTTCTAAGGCGAACAACTCTAGCGGCGGCGATTCTTGATAGAATTATGGGGTAAAATATTCAGGATTTGTCTGGAGAGTCGCAATCGTTAACTGATTTACGTGGTAAACATCCCTTAGTTTTGCGCTTGAAAATAGCTGTTTGCCACTGTGAAAAGAGAGGTCTGAGTTTTCTTAGAATTTTGGTTGGTATTTATTGCTCTGGTTCTAGTGGTTAGAGAGGGTTACTGTTTTGTGTAGCATTGGTGAATTTTAATTTTACGGATTTTTTGAACCAATAGTAAGTTTAGAGGCGGTCTACTTTTGAGCGTCCTGAGTTTTTGAAAATGGTCGCAAACGGAGATTAAGAAAAAAGAAAAGAAAAGATTTTGCTGAGATTTTTTAGACATTTTTGTGAAAAGGGAGAGACCCGGCGGCCTCGCCCCATCTTGGGGACAACGCTGTCTGCTGTACGGTTGCGGTTGTAGGATATTATAGGGGCGAGTACTTGTCCAAGAGCTTTGTGGATCCCTATCGTTGCATCTTCGGGGAAATTTACTGAAATCTTGCAGCTACGTCCAATTCTCAGACGTTGGGTCTGTTTAGATGTTTAAGCTGTTTAGTCGCTGATGTGTTTTCTCTTTGGAAAAAAAATCGTGCTTGAAAGAAAATGGAAGGCTGCTCCCGTTTGTATTTTTTCCCGTTATCGTCATCGGCGAACATCGAAAGAATGGTTTTTCCCTTTCGAAAAAAAAGGTGTTTTAAAGCTCGCACTGAAGCTTCCGATTACTATGGAGAACACAGAAGATGCGTCGACCACCCGAAATAAAAATGGAAAAATACCATTACATGGTATTTTTTTCCTGGCGTCTTTCTCATCTTAGAACTGGAAGGAAAACGGAAGGCTGCTCCTTGACTGAGTACGGTGCAGGTTTATGAAAAGTATTCCGCTGTTGGAAGGAGCTATTTCACAGTCGAAAGTTTTCCACATTTGGTGCTATAGAACAGACATATGGTTTTCTACGATTTCAAGAAGTGGTCAGACAGTTCCTCGGTATGCGGCTTTTCCGTGAGTGATTATTATTTTTTTTCTCTCGTTATATATATTTCTAATGATTTAACAAAGTGGAGGGAGTGATTTTTATTTTTTAAATGTTTAATTGTCATGGTCATCACTTACAATTTAATTCAGGAAGAATAAATGTGAGATTCTATCAAGAAATTTAATTATATCTATATGTCCGAAGATAAGTATACTGAGGTGTCACAGGTGAAAGAATAATAAGTTCTTCTAAATTGGCTTTTCATGTGATGTTAAATTTCCTGAGTAACTATTTAAAATAATCGTAATTTTAAAGTGTTTATTAAGATTTTGGTAAGATTTGTAACTATTTAAAGATTGAAAAATTGTTTGTAAGTACTTCATTATTTTTCAGTGGTAATTACGAATTATTGTAAAGTGCATGACTAGTAATTTTGGGTTCAATATTTATAGTTGTACGGATTGTCGTATGAGAACTTTACGAGTAATGTTTTGGAAAATGTTTTTGTAGAGGTAGTCTGATGAGCCATCCGTAATTAAAAGTTTTGGAATATTAAATAAATGTATGTTATTGATTTATTATAGTCTGTTTTTTGCATTTTTTATCTTGTGGTCTACTTTACGTCACCCTTGTGATCCTTTCGGAAAACACGGTTAAGCTTCCATTCGAACCTGGATAGTTTATTGCGGGCGTAGGAGAAATGAATGATGTTTAAAACTATACGATCAGATTTATTAATTTAACTGAACTGGTGTTTTGACTTCTTAGTGTGAGATTTATCTTTCCTGGTGTTTTGAGTTGTTCTGTGCTATGTTTAAATGAAAAGTGTTTGTGGCTATCTCTAAAGTTGAATTGAAATTTATGTGTTTTCAAGAAAGAGAGCCGGATTAGTTAGTTTTAGTGTGAGATAGCATGTTGATGATTTTGTGTCGGTAATGCATTTTACGTGATTATTAATCTTTTGATTTTAACAAAACACCAAGGAGGATATTTTCTTTTTTTATTGAACTTAAGAGTTGAGAGTTGATATGATAAACTTTATTTTACTGTATTGAGGATTTATGAAAATTTAATATAACTTAAGGTCATTAATTTCAATCACCAAACTATATGATTTGATTCTATGAATTTCAATATATTTTTATGATAATGTTAATTGGGTAATTTTTAGTTTGTCACGGCCCCAAGAGAGGTTGAATATGCAGTTAAATTTAAAAATTAATAGAAAACCCGTAAATTTTTAATTCGCAACAGCGCGTGTTCGAGAGGTTGGGGTCCCGGCGGAAGCTATACTTATTTTTCATATCTGCTTTAAAAAAAACTATTAATGCCTCTACAGTGGCGCCCGAACTGAAAAAGTTGGTAGATTATGATTCTTCCCTACCAGGATTTGGCGATCGGGTCCCCTAATCCCCAGCCGTCCCTTAAAAGGGGCAGTATGTAAATTATTTCCCCCGCCTTCTTAACATGCCTTCGTTGAATAATGGCCAGCGCACTCGGCGCGTGTTCGAAAGGTTCGAGGTTCGCGTTCCGTCGGGGAGCATCGCTTATTTTTCACATCTCCTGCTTTTCCAAAAACAAAAAAGATGCTTAATGTCTCTACAGACTTTCTGAAGGAAAGTGGGCAGTATACACGTTACACATGGGAAAATCCACAAAAACGCCCATGCAGCTAATCCATTCGCCGGTATTCGAACCCCGGACCGAATTACCAGTGCTGAGCGACTTTGCCGCACAGCCGCCTTAGTCTGAGTTTAATAGGTAATGAACTACTTGAGAATAACAACTTTGGTTGAAAGTGCAAAGAGGTCAGCTTCCATTGTTCTAAAGTCAAAATAATAACTATAATAAGTCCGTACCTTAACGATGACATACTGATCTAAAGTATTTAGACCAGGATGAAGTAACACTAAGAAAATATATGATTCTGAAAGATGTTTGGAAGATTTGAAGATTACGTAAAAGTAAGCTTAAAAATTTATTTATTTAAGCATCACCTGAAAAATTTTAATTTAGTAAGGATAGAAAGAATCACATTGGTTATCAGTTAGAAAATGTTGATTAAATAAGAATAACAGTGAAAGTAAATCGAAGTGTTCAAGTAATTGTTATAAATCAATGGAGAACATTGGCAATTGCTTATTGGCCGATTTTTATGTATTTAAAATATCTTTATCTATAACTTTATCCTCTATTAATTTCCAAAAGCAAGACGTATTTCAGAAGGTTTAAATAATTTTCAAATGGTAAAAGGTTATACGAAGCTATGATAACACTAGCTGAGAAATCCTACAGAATTGTTCAAAAAGCGAATGGAACAAAATTTAATTAAGTCTGAAAGAATTTCCACATTTGATATTACATGACATCTTAAACATAATTTTCTTCAGCAAACTTAAAATTCACCAACCTTCTGTTATTGTCATTTCTTGGAAACCGTGAAACCAACTTTAAATGCTGCATTGTCTACATTTAAAAAAAAAGAACCAGGCTTGAGTTTTATTTGAAGTGGAAATATTTTTATTTTACTTTGGAAACATTCATTTAATCTCCTGTCCCCTTTTTTACATTCCGAATTTAAAACCAGCAAGTAAATAGATCCTTCTACTTTGAAAATTAAATTTTCTCCCGACAGTCCAATTTGGACTACCGAAATTGCGCTTGAAGTTGAAAGATAGTACTGTTTTCACTTCTTTCTTCCAACCCTTTTTACAATTTTTACTTCCAGCGAGATTGAATTTTTAATCGATTTATCCTCACTTGTTTTTAAGTTGGTTAACCGCCGTCGAAAAAGGAAATGAAAATTGGACCTTGTCAGAGATTTAGAATCTTTCTAAATAAGTGTTCTTCAGAACACAGCTTTTGAGTCATTAATATACATTTTCATAAAGAAATCTTTTACACGCGAGATTAAGAATAAAATGATTTGTGAACACAAGGAATATCAGTCATCGTTAGTGATGAGCCGCAGGGAATATATCCTATTTATAGGAACTGCAAGTTAAATAAAAATAACAAATAAACAAATGGCATAAAGATGCTCAATGCTTTCCTGCGAACTAAATTAATAATAATGTAGAACAGTTCATTTTAAAAAACTTTACGAAATTTCTTTGTTTAAGGAAGCAAAAAAGCTACGCGTCCCAGCAGAAAATGTGACATGTATGTATACATAAATTAATTTATTTCAGGAATATGTACTTTTTTATTGTCTTTGGTTTAGAGTAGGGACATACTATTTTCTTTTCCTATAGACTGCCTGCCTTAAATTGTTGTATATAGTCTTGTATGTTTTCAGACTTCATCATATTCCATAATTTTTAATTCCGAAGTAAGATGCTTTTTGTTTGTATATATTGTTGCGTTATACGGGTTCGTGGATTTGAGAGTATCCGATGAAAACACGATGCAAAACAATAAAAAGCACAGTTAATTTACAAGAATCAATATTTTCAGCACAGTTCCAAAATTACCTTTAAAAGCGTCGAAAATCTACAATAAATACGCTGAAACAATCAGCAACACAGCTTCAGGCTGCAACTGTAAAGGTAGCTCCACGGCAACACTAAACTTACAATAAACACCGTGGAACAATCACCAATACACTGTCAAGCTATACTGTAAAGTTAGCTTCACGGCAAAGCACTATCTCGATCGCTTTCCGTTCACAAAACTCTCGCGTAGCTTAGCACTCACAGTAAGCAGCTATTCTCACAACTCTCACAACGCCGGCTCTCAGAAACGCAAAGGTTTATATAGCTTTTCCTTAGGTTCCACAGGTTTCGAGAAATATCTCGACAGGAAGTTATTCTAGAAGCTTCCCGATTTGACCATGGGATATCGCCTATTTGGTTGCCAAATGGGCGATAAAGTCGCCAATCTGGCAACCCTACCATACACTATTTTATGGCAACCCTAGTGCTATGCCGGAAAGCTTACATACAGGTGCAACCGCCGAATTTTTCGCAACAATATAATTTTTTGCTGCCTTTTGAAAATTTCTGAGAACAGTTGACATTACATGTATACAGTAATAATTACACAGGTCTGTAATTTGAAATCTTTCACATCTTAATCGTTAACAACTGAAGACACAGATTATGAAAATGTAAGAAAACAATTGAGGTGAGGCGAAAGATACACTATTTAAATGCAATCAGGGCCTGATATAACTGTCTCCTTTAAAAAGGAAACTTTCTTCAAGCAATTTTTAAAGAGTATTATCCGTAATCATTTAAGACATAGATAAAATCGCTCAAGCAGACATAACCGATGAAGCTATTAGCAGTCAAACCCAACATACAGTATTTGCAAAGTCTGTTGTTCTCGAAACGATTTCTTTGTTGAGAAAGATTTCTGCTTTTAGGTAGATTTTTGGTAACACAGAAAGTGCTTAGAAATTACATCAATTCAAAGTATGATAGAGTTTGTCAATTTATTTACAGAATAAATTGCCAAACTGTACTATAATTTAAATAAGCAGTATTGTGGCTAAATAACTGAATGTTTTCATCTTGGCACCTGGAGGTAGGAAGGCTATATTTCAAGACATCAAATATCATTAACGTTTGGAAAACAGATTTCACAAAGCATTGTCAAATTCATTATCAAGCAATAATATGCTACTCTCTCAAAGTTTATATGATATTTAAAAACAATATTTTCTTTCTTCTTAGAGCAGTAAGGTATGGAAAGATCTATTATTCACAACTTAAACGGTTGGGTTGTAGAGACATTAGGTTATTTAGTAGCAGGAGACATGAAAAATATGCAATTCCTTCGCCGGGAATCGAACCACGGACCTCTGAAATACCGGCTCAGTGTGCTGACCATTACACCACGAAGGCACGCTAAGAATGTGGGAGATACACCTTATAGGGTAAGGTTGCGCAAGTCGTACCACCGCTCAAGTCGTATTTCGCCATTGCAAGAGGTATAATACCGCGGCTCTTCCGGCGAAAAGAGTTATCTAGTGAAACATATTGTTTCACTAGGTATTCACTTTCGGCTCCTTGTAATATTTGTGAGAAAGAGCGCGAAGCGAACATGATTCAATACCTAAAATGCAAACGATAGGCACACGACTTATTTGTAGGAGTTGACAAGAAAATGAAAAAAATATCTTTTTGATCATTGCTGTAATTAGTGGTTTAAATAAATTAATTGAGAAAAGAAAGTTATATTATAACTGACCAATTTTAAACGTAGTATGACTTAAGCTGTGGGTGGTCCGACTTAGAATACTAGTTTTTTAAGTCGTATTATATTCGCGTTCATATATTTTACTAATTTTATCCAAGAAAACAGACTTTAGGGAATTTTATTGTAATAAATATCAGCGGCGACAACACAGGATATTACGACCGCACATAATTTTTATCTTCGTTCATAGATTGCAAGTTCATTCATTTCATTAGTTTATTTACGCAATTAATTACAACAGAGATTACAAAGATACTTTTTCATTTTCTTTTCAATTCCAACACATAAGTCGTGTACCCAGCCTTTGCATTTTAGTCACTGAATCACATTCTCTTCGCTGTCTTCCTGACAAATATTACAGGGAGACGAACACGATGCGAAACGATACAGTTGACTATCGCTTTTTGGTAACTTCTTTCAAAATTGTAAGCTTCAGGCTAACAGTAGTTTGCTGAAATAGAAATGATAAGAGACATCTGTAAGGAACATATAAGCTCAAGTTAGATTTATTATTAAACAGGGTGTAGTTTCAGGAGACATACCACGTTACCCCTCTCCCCTCATGATCAGAGAAATAAGACAGCAGATTTCTTGGTAAAGAAAAGATTGGTTGTCTTCTAGGAACTCTGAAATTTAATGAACTGTCATTCTTCTAATAGACTGATAAGCGTGAAGTTTGGCAAGATTCATGGCTTACATTAGTGTGTAAAAGGTATCGGAAAGGCCTGGGAATATCTCGTGGGCAAAGATATATACTCTCAATTTCTTCTTGTGTTATAGCTGGGTATCATTCCGTCTTCTGACTGCGCACGATTGCCTTAACGCTCATGAGACTCAGAAATTCTCTAGCCTTTTGTCTTTGTGACTGCTCAACTCATTGGACAGAGAACATTTAAACATTTTAAATTCCTTTAAACATTCTTCCACTTTCATATGCGGAAAAGAAAGTAAAGTATTCTCAGTAACATCTTAAGTACAATTAAATAAATTAACATTCACGGCAGTGCAGCTGAAGATGAATGCATCTCGATAAAAGCTTACATATTTTAAAAAGCCATAAAAATTATTAGGGTAATATTATTATAAATATTTTGTGTTCATTATTCATATAAATGTATGGGAATTTGTTGATTGTCTAGATTGGATAAAATTATTAATGTACGTTATAATTGTTTCCATAAAAAAGATAAAAAATATAGTTCTGTAATAAGCAGATAATCAGATATATATGGAATTAAGAGTTTTGTTCATTATTCACTTTTCTGTAACTTCTTTAATTGCTCAGAGACTTAAAATATGCCATTTATTGCTTAAGCAAATGAAGTTAAGACATATGCCTAGCTTCTGATAGAGTTAAGCAGCGAACTATATACATATATATGATGCATTGTTTTCGGAAGATGAAATCGACTCGCTACTTAGTCATGGCCAATAAGAATGCTGCTTAGATGACGATTGCTTCCAAGATCACAACTGTCTTGATCGTTAAAACATCATTTATATTGTGCACAAGAGCAATTATTTGGAAGTGCATTTTTGCTTAAAACTGGTACAACACAAGGCGTGCTAAACACGGCCCACAATTTTTAAATGCTTAGTTTACATTTTAGACAATAAAGAGTAAAGCCAAAGCGAGAGACACGGTTTACTCAAGCAGCAGCAGGCGAGAAAAAGTGATGTGTACTAACTTCGTATTTATATCCGGAATGTCTTTGTATTAATCCGCAATAGAAAAATTGTCGCAGTGCAGATAAATTGCAGGGAAAAAGTGATGTAACATGCAGCAGTGTGATGCAAAACGAATCTTTGAAGCAGGGATGTGTTTAGTTAAAATGAATTAATTTGAAGGTTTGTTGCCACTTGATTTCAATCAAATATTCATTATTTTGTTTCATTTTTTACTTTACACACACACATTTTTAAGCTAGGTATGCAGAATTTAAAATATACAATATTTCTCACTTAGGTCACCCCTAGTTTTTAATGTCAGATTCTATAAAAAATATTCGCACAATTTATACCTGCATTAGTACGCACAAAGAATGAACTTCTTTAAATTTTAAAAGGGGCTCTTCTATGCAGTGATTGTTTTCGTCTTACTAAGAAACAGAAACCTCAAAAACTACTTGCGAAGGTCATGTGAACTTATTCCTTCATGTTGAACTTTATGTCAAGCTAATACAAAAATTGACCAATCACAGAGATGCAAACAAGAACTGACATTCAGTCTACGATTTTGCTAAGTTAACTGCACATCTACCTTGTCTAATTATTTATGGATGATTTGAGGCCTAAGGAATAGCAGCTGCAACTGTAAAGACGGGATGCAAGTTACAGGGAAATATGAATGAAGATATCTTATGTGAATGAAGATATCTTATATGAATGAAGATATCTTATTAGACATTGTAATGCTTATATCACTATGCATTTTTACTGGAATGCAGATTTCTTTAAAAAAATAATATTGCGATAGTTACCTGTAGTTTTAGCTATGGCTACTTTTCATTTGTTATATTCATACTATAACCGCGTTTTCTGAAATTAAATTTTTCGCATAATTTTTCTTTCGCTGTTATAGGACGTTAAAATTAATTAAAAAAGTAGAAAAATAAATGAAAAAATACGATATTAACCTTTTTTTTTGTAACGGAAGTATCCTGAAATCAAGAATAACATTGTTACAGAGAAAAATGCTTGAAAGCGGTACAAGGAAATTCAGATCCTCTTTTTCAACAAATTCAAAATGACTAATGATTTTTTTCCAACTACTTTTTAATTACTTTTTTAATATTTTCGACAATGATATGTCGAAGATAATAGTAATCTAAAAATTAGGAATTACTATTTGCTTATAGGAGAAAATTTCTTAAACCGGTTATACAGCATATAAGGGAAACCAACAATAAAATTACATTGAAACGCATGAAAATTTATTATATTAAATGTATTAAATTGCACAAGATTTTGAGTAGCATTTCCGTTTGCTGAGCAGTAAGCTGAACAAATAAAATTCGCTCAAAACTCACAATAAGTCTGCTGTCATTGTGAAAGAGGATAACAATGAAGATTTTCCTAACATCCAGATTTACACATTCATTTTAGTTTATTCCAGAAAATCATTTTTTTATAATTATTGAATAGCAAATTTTACTTTAATATAATGCTAGTGATCAGAGAATTATATTACCTACTCCACACATGTGTTTCCTAAATATCTATGTAATGTGAGAATAGGAATAGGCGTAAAGCTTAAAGACAGCTGGAGTTACAGAGTAAAAATAAGAACAAAGATATAGGAATGCTGCATCTGAAAGAAACTGATCTTCCAAGACATCCAGCAACTGTGATATGAAGCGAAAAAATATTCGAGAATACATCAGCAAGAAAAGCCAATGACGGTCAGAAAAGAAAGTGCGATAGAATCAAATTTCTTGGTGTACTACTGTTGACAATAAGAATGGAAATAATGGATATTGGCAATATGAGTAAAACAGAAGTAATGTGCATTGTGCATTGTCAAAAAATAAGAATGGAGGAGTATGATTTCCCTTTCAGATCAGAATATCTGAAAAAAAAAGGAAAGACATATTACAAGCTTATGAAAATGAAGGGAAAGGCTGTAGAAAATTAATGTCGATGCATGAAAGCGCATAATACAGTGTTAGTTGTTAAGAATATTATTGATATAAAATGAAAATGGCTTTATAATACGTATTTTTACATGGATATCAGATCAGACTTCTTCAAAGTGTTTATTGGTTTCAGTTCTCGGAATTAATATCCTGGCGAAACAACCAGTGTTGCCTCTTGAAGAAAACATCTGTTTCAAGATGCAGAAAATCCAATGAAAATCTAACGAGTGCAGAAATTCCAACGAATGCAGAAAATCCATTGAAATAAATGCATATTTAGATTTTTAATAAATAAATCTTTTCTTCCTTAAGTAAGTGTGTTAATCTTCGCAGAGCGAAAATTTGCGATGAAATATTATTACAACAAATTTTGTTCATTTCCGCTTGGGATTGTTATTTAAATAACTCGCTTAAATAGTTTACCGTTTTAAATCTTGCTTACCTGAAACAATAGTTCTTAAACTAGAGAGTGTTATGTGTTACATACTTAGCTACTTCAGTTGTTGAATTTAAAATGTCTTAAATGTAATGATTTAACTTAATTCTGTTATCAGACTTAAAGGTTATTAATTTGTTTTTATTTTGTAGATGATCTTAAATTTCTTTGCCTTGTTGAAATGTAATTGTTGTCATTTAATTTTTGTGGTTTTGGTTTTGGTTAACTCTGATTTTAAGTTGCTTGAGTATTAATTTTTCTTTTCCTTAAGGTAGTTTGGTTAACTATTTAAATTTTTTGTTTAGTTAATACTTATTCTTAACTTGGTTGCTTAGTGTTTAATCTCTTGTTAAGTTGACCCTTAAGGTCAATCTTTTTTAAAGCTCTTTTAAGTTTTTGCTTACACAAGTTGGTGTTAAAGTTTATTTAAGTTTTGTTAACGTACCCCCTTTTCTGCTAAATTGGGATCCATATTTTCTGACTATGGAGGTCGTGTTTGGTGTTGTGGAAAACATAAAAATTTTCCTATGTGCTTATTATATTTTAATTGAAGTAATTTTTATCTTCTGACTATGGTGGTCGTGTTTGGTGTTGTAGAAAACATACGAAATTTTTCTATGTGATTATTATATTTTAATTGAAGTAATTTTCTTCGGTCTTGTATTAATTTACTATTTTAAAAAACAAATCCTTAATTCTTTTCGAAAACGTTTTTCGTTGCCTTTTGGGAAATCAAGATTTATGACTTTGTTTTCGAATTTCCTTCGCCCGCCAGACAGTGGTCTGGGAAATATCTGCCATTAAGTGAGATTTCTGCACCCTGTTGGATCGGATACTTTTTACATACAACTACGCTACGCCATGGTTGAGGGGTCGGGGTGATTCGTTTACTTGCAGGCTTTCACCATGTTGGAATGGGACCCCGAGACGAGGCTAGCTCCTGCTGACAGGTTGATGACCTTGGAGGATCGGCGATTATTCGCCAACTTACAGCATCCCAACACCCTTGCTTCACCTTCCTGTGTGCATTCTTTCCCCTGGGGTTGCTCTGCACTTGGCTTGTTTTGTACCATCTCGGATCGCCAAACGAGTATTTGGAGGAAAGAAGAAAAAGGCTTAGAGCGATCTACGGGAGGAGACGTTGGCAGACGGCGAGAAGGAAAATTATACTGAAGGTGTCACGAGACCAGAAAACTGTCGCTTCGTCCAGAGTAGCTGTCTGCATTATCAGTGAACGATGTCTGAAGTAATGGAGGAGGAGGAGAATCCTTATGGAGGGCGAGGAGAATGCCTACCTAATCTTCGATAACTAACTTTTTTTTCCTATTCCCACAGAGCATGGCAAGGCTTTTGAAAAAGTATATTTCTTGTGTTATGTCCAGCGAGAAACTGCTCCTGTTAATGGTGTGATTGTTAACGGGTATGTGCTACTTTTTCCTCAATTCCCAACCGCCACCATCACCATATAAATGTATAATTTTGTACCAAATCAGTTTATCTCTAATAAATCATATATTTAATTTCACTTAACTTGTAATGTCTTCACTTTTAACTTAGAACACTGGACCCAATAGATTAATTAAAACTTGAACTGGTTATAAAATGATAGTATTTTAAATATAACACAACGCAAACTTAATTTCTTCTGTTGGAGTATTTTCTGGTACTATTTACTGTTATATTTGGAAAACACAAGTTTTACAGTCTAAATGTTGTTTTATCATGTATGTCACAAACTTTTACACCCATGCAGTATTGGTTATAATCATGTGATTTAGAGTTGTTATCCTAATTTAGTCTTACATGTGTTATTGAATATTGAACTTTAAAACTTAAAAACCTAAATTAGTAAAATCTCCAACAAGAGCTATTTCTAATTGTTTACATAGGTTCAAATTATTTCAAGGTTTAAAATGGGATCAGCCAGCGAAGACAAGTTTTTAATTTTTATTAAATTTAAGAGTATTTATTAACTTTGGCAAAAACTTTGGCAGTAAACATTTAGAGTTGTTAAAATGTTGAAAGTTAATAGCTGATAGCACGCGATGCCACCACTACTTTACCGTAGAATCAACAGATTTTGCCTTTTGACTGAAACTTTCTAAGAGTTAAAAGTTTACTTGGAGTATAATACATCTCCAGAATCAGTACTTGTGCAAACCAGTAAAAATGAATTGTTAGTACATGTGAGGCTCTTGCACTTACGGGGATGCAACACCTGTTATACTTGCTTTGAAGAATACATGGTGACCACAAAAAAAAAAAAACTTTCCCGATACATGAACCACTGGGCTGCCTATACTCTCATCCAATCGAAATGAAATTTCAGATGTTGTTATTTGAAGATTCGATACTGTGATGATTTAAAAAACAAAGCTATCACGGTTGCGGTTACCGTGAAAAACTTCAAAATTTTCGAATGGCACTTATCCTTCTTTTTCTTTTCTTTTTTCTGCTGAAATTAATCAGTGAATTGAAAAGCGTTGGAATGATAAGTGGTGCAAGACCAACCACAGCGAACCATAAAAGGCGTATGAAACAGATTGCCGGCGTAAAACATTTGCAATGAAGAATATTGTAACGGACCAGTGCCAACACAAAATAGAACAGGGAAAACACTTTTTACTGGAAATACAAGTTTTCAGCATAAACTATATAGATTTTAAAGTGTTTAGCTATTTTCGATAGTGTCTAAATTGTTTGTAAACTTTAAGCAACTTATATCTAAGTCTAAATAACAACTGTAACTTGGGAAAGGTGTAAACGATCCTTTATTAAAAGTAAATAAGAACAGAAAGCACATTTGTGCTTACAGCAGCCAACCACCTGTGATGAGATGACTTAAGTAACAGCAATTCAAATTTAGAATTTAAATTCAAATAAACTAGTAGGCTAAACTATTTAACGCGAAGCTGGATCAGAACTTATCCGGGGTGGTATTCGACTATCGGCAATAATAATTTAAGGCTAAAGACAAGAGCTCTTACCCAAGATAGAAACAGAGTAACATGGCCACGAAAGGCAGAACACACAATCACAAAAATCTAACCTTAAATACACGCAAAATAAATTTGCATTCTGGCCGGAAAATAAAAAGGGAGAAATAAAAATACAGATCTCGAACATAAAATAACTAGTCAATTAACATAAAGGAACCTCGCAAAACAACTACAACAACTTGTCCTCCTTCTCTCTTGTGTTGTCATTGGTCCTTTACAATGTCCTTTCTTACAAATGTTTTAAGCCAACAATTTGTCATCACACGTGTATCGTTCCAACTCCAATTTATAGTTTTTAATGCGCTGATCAGTTTTTGCAGGGAAAAAGTGGTTGCTGTTTTTCGGAAAATTCGAAAGGTGTGGTCTGTAACCGTAACAGTAAAAGTTTTCTGTGGTTTTAAATCATCACAGTTTCTAGCGGATACCTTCAAATAAAAATATTTGAAAGTTTTATTCGAATGGTTGAGCGAATAGGATACTAGAGATTCATATAATGGGGACGCTTCTTTACGACAGCCTTTTGTGTACTTGCCTGGAGTACAGTTTATATGATGCCTTGCAAAATGAAAGCTAATCATTTTGTCACTGTTGACGGAATGAAATTTTTCTTCAGATGGAAAATTTTTTTGTCAGGAATGACATTTTGTTTATGCTTCTAAATTGTATTTTCTTATCTTTACCTTCAACATCTAACATTATTTGATAAGAAAAACATTTGCTTATCTATCCTTCAAGAAATCCACAGAACACTTGGAATTCTTTGTCATTTTTTCAGAGGGAAAATTTTATTTACAGCTATTTACAGTTCGTTCGCTTGCAGATGAATATTTATCATTTTTTCTGTTGTTGCCACTACATCTCAATTAAAATATTCGCAAAGCGGTAAGGAAAACAATAAATATAAAATCAAAAACCTGTTCCCCCTCGTGCCTAGCAGCATTAAACTGTAACATGGCATAAATCTATGGCTATATTTGGTACCATAATCATTATTTTGATAATGTTTCTTTTACGTCCGTTACTTTTTATGAGGAAGTTTACACATTCTGGAGTTATTTTTGATGGATGAAGAATATGAAAATAGTTTGTTATTGGACATTTGAACAGATAATGCGGACGTCCTCTTAATTTGCCGCAGATGAAGAAAGGTTTCTGGAGAAATACTTCTGGAGTAAAAGCAGAAGCAGAAACATTTCTTCAGCAGTCTGCTGAAGAAATGATTCTGGAATAAAAGAAGGCTATGACCCGATAGAATCTGTTTATTTGTGGAGTAGCTATAAGTATATTAGGATCACTATTTAGAAATGTATCGAAAGTTCTCCTTCCCTTTTCTATGATGTCCATTCCTGATGCTACATTGTCAATGCTATGTTACAGATAGGTGGTGAGACGTCTTCTTTGCCATGATGTATAAGTATAATATACTGATACCCATTGTGGATTTGTCTGGAGCATCATCTACAGAAATTTTCACATTACAATTTATTTATGATAATAGTTTAAATAAAACACCTCGAAAGAAGAGCGCTTAGTCACTAAAATATATTTCGTAATATATAACTCATTGCAGTAACGGTGTATAGTAAAATTTTGTTTTTGTTTTAATTTTAGTAGTTCTAATAAATAAAACATTAGATTTAAGAGCAAGTGATTTCTTTAAGTAAATGGTAGTATCGCATTTAAAAATAAAAGATATGCTTCCTTCATTATTCACAGATATTTCTGAAACACGTTATGATTTATAAAGGCTGTCATGTTATTTTTAATCCTCTCAAAAGCCGTTTAGTGAGAAATCGCTGGAGACGCCAACTTAATATGAAAACTGGCATTTGGTTCTAAAAAGAGAAAATCTGCCTTTTAATGGGTAACATTTTCATAATTTTTATATCTATTTATATAAAAACATTTCATAAAAAATTATATAAAATTCAACATCATATAAAAAAATTAAAGGATTATTATTTCAAATCAAAATTGAAAGGAAACATAATGTTATGCTCACAAATTTATTCCTCGTCGTCAGTTATTGAAGTCGTTTGAGAACGTTTGACTGATCTTATTTCAAGAGTTGAGTTTGTTTCATTGACAAGTTCCACTGAATTTCCGGTAGGCTTAGGCTTGAAAAAATATGTCATTAGAAATTGTTTTCTGTTTGCTTTGCAAATCTTTATAGATTTCTTGATAGGCATATAAGCAGTTTTTAAGATTTCGTTTAAATATTTCTTCTCTCTCCGCCAGAGGTATCGTTCTGTAAAACGTAAGATTAAATCTGTTTCGCCATGTCTGAACATTTTTCTATACCATTCAGAGTGAAGTTTTTGGTTTCTTCATTCAAAAGACTTTCAGAATTATCTTCAATTGGTAATGTTTCGAATATAAATACCACCAAATCGGCTTTGTTTATTTCATTTTCCTTAAGTAATTCTAGACGATCATTAACAGTTATTTCAGTGAAACCATCGCCTCCTATTTTGTGTGCAATGCTTATTGTGTTATTATATTCCTTATATATATATGTGGCTCAATAATATTTTTCTTTCTATTTTCCGTAATAAAGCTTTCGAAGAAGCATTAGAGTCGTTATTTTCCTAAACCATGTTGCAAGAAAAAAAAATCCGCTTTTTTCCAACCGCGTTGAAACGAAAACGCTTTGTAAAGTTACCTCATTGTAGGAGGGCTAACTCTACTTATAATCAGTCAGAATGAGGAATGTGTTCTCTTTAAGAATATGACGGCCTTGAAACCGTATTTTATTATGACCATACTATGCCTACGTCTAAAAACAAGCTACATAAAAATGATAAACCTATAAATATACATTGTTTTTAAATGCGCAAACATTACTGACATTTAAAGATTCTAAATCGTTAAAACTTCGTTTATCCAGAATAATACATAGGAGAATTAGTAAAACACTAACAACGACAACGGAAAAAATAGAATATTTGATCTCTTAATAGAATATTTCTGCGCACATTTTCAGGAATGAGGTATTTTTGACTTAAATCATTGATTAATCCGTCTTAATTTTTGACAAGTGTTTCATTGAAGTTGGTTGATAAGACACTTACAGTTAAAAAATCATTTCATTTAAATAATATACTTGAACAAAACTTTGGGAGTTACAGTGAGGATTATAGGGAGAAATTTAATAGATAAAAACTACACAGAATATGTCAGTGTAAATGTAAAATTGTAGAAGAGGAATTGGAAATATAAGAAAAGTAAGAATAAATAGTAAGTCGAAAAGCAACAATTTTCCCATTCAGTGTGAAAGATTTCATAAGCTCCGTATTGAACATTTGTATACAAAACTGATTGAAAAAACCTTTAGAATAAGCCCAAATCATTCCAGAAAGCAAAATTTAAATGTAAATCTTAGACAGAGAAAAGGAAACTTAAGCCTGTGTTTTGGGTAGTTCACATAAAAAGCCAGTTCTTCAGAAAACAGTGAAAAGAATTTTTTTTCTATTGCCCATTGTATCAGCCATTAACGGCCGAGCGTTGAAATCGCTGATTGCTACTGTTCGATGAAGACTAAAATCCAAACAAACAGACTGAAATTTTTGGGCTTCTTACAATGTACACTACTCAAGGAAAAAGAAAAGGACAGTTCTATATGTCCTGTTCTACTATTCGATTGACGAAATTCAACTTGCGTTTTTTATGCCTCGAAAGCGCTACTTAGGATATATATTAGATTTATATATAGCATTGTTCTAACATAGGTATTTTGACACAAAATCGGACTTTGTCTGAAATAACATATAAATTTTTTTACGTATTTCGATTTTACGACTCAAATTATGCCTAGATATGAAATTTTGAAATTTTTGACGAAAAATGTATGCAGCAATTAAAAATTTATCTTGGTGCATTTCTTCCAGTTTGCGCCAAGAGTTCACTTGACGAACTTCTTAATTTATAGCAATCAATTTTCCTTTCCTTTTTTTTCTACAGGAGTGGGTAAAAGTCACCGTTCATATTTTGAAATAATTTTAACAAAGCGCGTAAACCACATTAGGCGTTAGTATCCCTTGTAAAGAATATGCCAAACTCCAAAACGCGCAGAAATGTAAATTCAGGTATATCTTAAAACGTTTTGAATAAAAAGCTCTATTTTTTTTGCAAGTACGCTTAGAAATACATCTACTTTAAGATGGTGGTAAAACTTTTATACGTTATAATTCAAAATTTTCTTCGAAAAATTTATAAAAATTATTTAAAAATACAAATTTAAAAAATAAATCAGGAAAAATGGGTGAATTTTATTTGGCATGAAAATAAATTTTAAAATGTGAAAGAAAGAACCAAATAAGTTTAATAAAAAAGAGATATTAATAAATATATACCAAATTCAATTAACATTAGAGCAGTCAAAATTTGAGAGGTAAATTTTTAAAAACTACTCGTGCGATTTTTACAAAACTTGGCACTTTGGCATAATTTGTGTCGTATAATCGAAATATGAAAAAAACATTCTTATGTTATTTTAAAAAAGGTCCTCTTTTGTGTCAAAATGCCTATGTTAGAACAATGCTATGTATAAATCTAAAATACCTATCGTAAGTCGCGCTTTCGAGACATAAAAAAAGCAATTTACGTTTTGTCAGTCGGCCCAGTAGAACGGGAGATGTAGAACTGTGCCTTTTTTTTGCTCAGTGTAAAACGTGAATACGAACCAGTTTCTCTTAAAACTTTTTGCACGAAAGTGTCTCTTCCCTTATATAATATCCGTCACGCAGCTTGCAGTAACCCAAATAGTTTGAACAGATTCATTTGATATAAAATCTTCAGAAACTGAGATTTCCTCGATGCATGACAAATTGTTTGGTTGCACACAAGCGAGTTTGTACAAGTACTCTTATTCGTATTTTTATAATCTGAAAAAATGTAATTTCTCAGTGCAAGCAAAGATACTTACCAATTTACCAAAATACAAACCTATATTCAAATTTTTCTATATAACTACTCGTTATATAACTAGTTACGTTAATAATGTTTCTTAAAAACCCAAATGCATTAGAAATATTAAATAAAGAAACATACGTAATTTTATTAACTACCTTCGAAATATTTCAAGGAAAATTATCAGTGTCTGGAATTTACTCAGCTTGTTTCTTTTAACTCTTTATTTTACATACGAGTTACATTAAGGCCATTTCCTTTCATTTTCTTTTTAACGAAAATGCTGAAAAAAAGAAAGATGGTATTAAATTAGTGCATCCATGTGAAATTTAGAACTGAAAATTTAATGATACACAAAAAGGGCCCGCTCAATGGTTTTGAAATCCCTTGTTGTTCACTTTCTTCATTGTATTCAAAAATTCATTCAAATGGAATGAATTGTTTAATGAACCTATTCTTTATGCCGCCGTATTAGCAGTAAATGCAGACGAAAAAATAAATTCTGAGATCATAAATGACTATGTTTACATTATTCAAATCGTTAGTTTTTTGGTGATAAAACTGTTTATTCTGCTATCTTTTCGCTTAAATTTTGAGAAAAAGACATTTTTTGCTACGTTATGTATTCATTTGTACGCGTGCTCATCGTTTTTTAAAAATGATTAAGAAGATAAGTATTCTGGTGAAAAATTTCCTTAGTCTTTTCTATACAAAGAGAAAAAAAAGAGAACCCAGGTCCTAATTTCCATGCGTTGACCATTATTCAACTCCAATTTATTCAAGGTTTTAAGGAAATGGTTTTTTTAAACATGAATAGCAATATATTTTTGTAAATCTTGTGGCAAAGAGGAAGGGAATTGGTTAATATATACAACCTGCTGTAATATTTCATTCTGTGAATTTTGTAAATTTTAACAAAGTAAATAATTTATTATTTGGCTTTGTGGGTATTATTATGCATGTTTTATAAAAGATGTTTTCCTTTTGAGTGCAACAAGAGCTTATTTAATGTAAGCGAGGATAATTCTCCTATGATAGTTCCGAGTATTTCATAATTTAAAAATAATATATGTAGCTTTTTTCAATAAATGAAAATTTTAGTTTGGTTTTACTTTGCATGTTTAATGAAATCTTAGGAAGACGTTCAATAGTGTTCTTAAAAACTAAATTACTTTTCGTATTGATATTGCTGAATTAACTAAAAACTGAAGATATTTTTCTTAAAATATTTTATTTCAATCACTGCACAAAATTTCTTTGTATTAATTTCGTCTTCTTCAATATGAGGCTTTAGAATATATGACAAAAGTTTAACAATTATTATCTGAATTGTAAAGTCGAATTAAATGTTTTTTCTCTTGCATGGAGTTGGTAAGATTTACTAACGTTCTTTCATAAAATATTTCCGTAAGAAATTAACAATATACAACAGTCATTTTATGTCATTATCCAATGAAAATATTGTTAACAAAATTCTAAGGAAATCCTTTCAGCATAAACGTTCATCTTTATAGATGTAGTTGTTAATAAACAAACACTATGCTTTTCTTAGCATATCATTTAAATTTATATTAATTAAAAAATAATGTCAGTTCTGAGTAACGCTGTTGTGTTAAAACTTTCCTCATTTTTAGATATCAGTATTTTATGTTCGAAAGAGAAATAATATTAGTCTAAAACTGGCAGTTCTTTATTTTCGTTGAAATTTTTGGCATGAATTGTTTTTAATGTTTTAAACGAATAATGCTGAACTGTTTTGATAAAACATTTAAAATTAACATTTAGTGCATGTAAATAATAATTAAATAATTTACTACGTTGCACTACGGAAAGTGTTGGGTGCTCTGAATAACCATATAACATGCATAAAAATTGATAAGCACAGTAATTTTTAATCTTCCTTCGAAATGAACAGTTTAGTAATCAAGTACAGTGGCAAACACTTTTACTCAAGTTCAGTTTTATGAAACAATTTGAATGTGCATTCGCAAACAGATAAACCCGTAACCATAGCTACATAAGTATTCGTTTTTTGCAGCACCCTAGCTATAAGTCTACCACGTCCTAAACCTAAACACGACACACGATCGTCAAACGTTTTGTCACAAATAGTCACAAAGCCTGAACTCCGATGGAATTTCTCGAATCAGAAAGAAGAAGGCACTCTGAAAGGACTCCTGAAATAATTCACTGTAGATAGGATTTTTCATATTGAACATCACTCGTAACATTAAAATCAGATAGTGAATTTAAAATTACAGAAACCCTCTGGAAACAATCGCTTTTCCAATGTCAGTGATATGGATGACTTTATCATCGTCGGACAAGAACCTTCACCGTTCAGTTATTTCTTCAATTTCTGTAAACTTGAGCTCTCTTATCGTCTAGTCATTTCTTAAAGGTCTGTGAAACTGGAACGCTTCACGCGTGTAGGACAGGATATTTATCACTCAGTCATTTCCTTAAATGTCTGTTAAACCGGGACATTTGATCTGTGTAAAGCAGAGTCATATATCGCCTAGTCATTTCTTAAAGTTCCACCCCATCTGTATTTTTTGCAGATGGAAATGAAAAGCAAAAATATTCACTTTTTGATAATATCTTTCCTATTTAACTTCTGACCTAATTATTAATTAAAAATATCTCTTGATGCCATCTTTCCTCACTTAATATGTCGATCATCCCACATCTATCTACCTTTTGTTTCCTTTGCAGTCTAAGGGCAATTTAAACAGTAAATCGGCGCTATTGTTGCGTCGCAAAATTTAAGTGTTTTTAATCATTTAAGTATTTTATTATTTAAGTATTTTATTTGCATTTGTGTTTGATTTTTTTTAAATTTGAAATTTGGAAGAGCATACTGAATATATATATATTTGTAAAGAGTGTATTTAAAATCTTTAATCAATTACTTTTGTTTCAACTGTCCAGTTTCTTAACGAAGAAAGGGGAGCGCCTTTTAACGGAAGTAACATCTGTGGGAATAGTTTTAAGATGACATTTGGAACTGAGAGCAGTATAGTGTTGTTTCCCTTGCCTTTTGTTACGAAGCAGTAAAATGGATATCGTAATTGGCTCCGCTTTAGCTTTGTGAATGTTGTCTTGCTTATAACTTCGGAAGAAAGGAAAGGTTGTAAATTGAATCTTGAAAGGGCAGTTTTTTGTTGTTTCTCCTTAGATTTTCCGCTTGTTAGCAAGGGGTGTCGAATTTTTGATCTCAAGTTTTCGCAGGTGCTAGAGTCATTTCTACAGCCGGTCAACTGTAGACAAAGACTTTATTTTGATTCGTTTGAGGGTTTTGATACTGTCCTGTTAAATTATATTGAAAGTCTCGAATTGACAAGAATTTTATTTTATTGTTAGGTTTGACCAGTAATGTTTAATTTGAGGAGAAACCGAGTTCTCCTCGGTTGTTGCGCGAGTTTTGAAGTCAGTTCTTGGAGTGAAGTTTTTTTAATACGCTACATCTCGAGAGGAGAATCTAGAGAGAAAGGGCGTTTGCCCTTGCGGGCTGGCTTGCGCCTGCGATCCGCCGAGGCACGTTGAAGAAAGACAGAATCGTGATAGAAGGGTTGAAAGTGCATTTGTGTTGGATGACAAAAGCTCTGCACAAAAATATAGCATCGCTTCTTCTTCATCATTTTACTCGGAGAACAATAAATAGTCATTTTCAAAGTGTTTCTGATAGAAGGGTTGGAAGATTTTAGGAAGCTTCCAGAAGCTTTCCTGATAAAGAATTTTTGATGCATTTGTGTTGGATGGCAAGAGCTCTGCCCAAAAATATAGCAACGCTTCGTCTTCATCATCTTTCTCAGCGAATTATAAATAGTCATTCTCGTAGTGTTCCTGATAGAAGGGTTGGAAGATATATCAGGAAGTTCCCAGAAGCTCTCCTGGTAAAGAATTTTTGATGAATTTGGCTGCTTGAGGACAAGAGCTCTACTCAAAATTATAGCATCGTCTCATCTGCATATCGTTTTTCCTGAAATATAGTTGGACGCTCCCTGACGTGTTGTGACAGTAACATGATCATAACGTCGGAAGAGTTGTTTTCGACCTGTGAGTGAAATATTTTAATTATTCTTGTCTCTGTCTCTATTTATTTGTGAAGGATTAAGATCTTTTCTACTTAATTAGTGAATTATCTTTTATTTTATTGGTACTTTTATAGTAGTTGTCTTAATTAAATCTTGCGTAACAGATAAAAACAATTCATTTGATAATAGATAAAATTATCTGTCTTAGAAGAATTTAAAATTTTTGTCAAAAATATGAAATTTACGTTAATTGTAGTTTCTATATTAGTTTGTGTGAAATCTAGTTTAAATGATTCATTTGACGTTCTAGTTATTCTAAGTAATCGTTATTATGTTAAATTGCAAAATTTTATCTTGATAAATCACCCTTGAAGGAAATTTAATATAGAATATTAATTGCTATTGTATATAAGGGTAGTCTGGCCAGCTCTCTTTAGGTTATCCTAGATAATAATAAATGAGTTTGATTTTATGTTATTACTTGCATTTGTTTTTTTGTGTGTTACGTAGTTGGTCTGTTCAGTCACTTTATTTGTTTGAGCCGTAAGGCTTTTAAGAAACATGAAGATTTTATCGGGGTTATGGAAAAATGTTTATGCATTTTAGGGTATTCACAACGCACCCTGTTTTTAGCAAAATATGTACTAACCACGTTTTATTGAATGTTTGAATGCTTGTTTTAGGTGCCAGGATAGTTAAAACTAGTGCCTGAAGTTTCGTAGAAGAACTGATTGATTGGTGTTTGAATTTTTATTCTCTGTTGCTTATGAGGCTTTGATTTAATGAATATGAACTTGCTATTCTTGAGTTAATTTAGTTGAGATAGTATTTTATTCTACCGAATACCAGAGGAGATTTATTCCATCTTGTGTTTTTTTTAGTGTTTTTCAGGCTAAGATTTATTAAGATGAATTTGCTTTGCTTCGTGTCAATTAATTGATTTAAGAAATAGTTAATTTAGATATTTATTTTGAGTCAAATCAATCAACCAGTTCCTTCCTCCCCCTCTAACTAGAAGAATTTTATTACTGATTTATTTTATTTTACTCGGTCCGGCACCATAATAGGTCAGAGTGTTAAAAGTTTAAAACTTAAAAGTTAAACAAGTAAAGACTTAAAACACAACACTATGTTTTAAAGTCAAACCTTTTTTTAAAGCTACAGTTATTGCTAAACGAACATATAGATTTGTTAACAATAATTTTTCAGCTTTCCCTTTCTTGCTATCCGATAACTCATGAGTAAGGAAGTGTTTTATAACGCCCATTCGTTCCTCTAAGCGTCTAAGCAGTTTCCCTTCGCGACTTGCTTTGCTCATAAGCAATCTCTCCCTTCACAGAAGCAAGAAATCAGAAGAATCTTTTCACAGAAGCAAGAAAGCAATCTCTCCCTTCACAGAAGCAAGAAATCAGAAGAATCTCTTCACAGAAGCATTCTCTTCACAGAAGCAAGAAAGCAATCTCTCCCTTCACAGAAGCAATCTCTTCACAGAAGCAAGAAATCAGAAGAATCTCTTCACAGAAGCAAGAAATCAGAAGAATCTCTTCACAGAAGCAAGAAATCAGAAGAATCTCTTCACAGAAGCAATCTCTTCACAAAAGCAATCTTCACAGAAGCAAGAAAGCAATCTCTCTCTTCACAGAAGGCGTAAAGGTACCTTTATGTAATCTATTTACTGGCGCTTGTTCACTTTTATGAGTTCCAAGAAAACAGATAGTATTTTCCCTCGTTACCTAATTAATTAATTAATTAATAAACTAATTAATTATTTAAATAACTAATTAAACAACTACCTTTCATTTTCATACGCATGAATTGAATCTTAAATAAGTTGATGAGCGTTACCTTTATTCGCTTAATTAAACGAAGCTTCAAGTTTAGAGTTTAAAAGCAAGTCTATGACAAAATTTGAGTTAAAACTAATTTTAGATTATTTTATTATGATAACGTGTTAAAGAACTGAATCCGCGGAGACCTGTGGCTAAGTAGTCATAAGTAGGGAATTCTTTAAAAGAGAGATTCACATTTTGAGTAGGTGTGTGCCTTAGTGTTTCAAAATTGTCTCTGCTAAATGAATCAAAATAACGATTCCAAAGTTAACTATGATCAAATATTGTGCATTAAATGAGAACCAAATAAAAAAGACAGAATCTGATATAAATTTATTATTAAGTAATCGAGATAGCAATTAGTAAATGTTTTACTAAGCATAGTTTTCAAAGCAGCATATGTTTAAGCGTTATGAATTAAATATTTAACAGACAAGAATTTTGATAATGTCACAAAGAATATGAATGTCGCTTTTTACCATGTATTAATTTGAAACCTTTTACAGCTGAATGAGCATTTGTCGAATTTTATGATTTCTAAAAATGCATAGAAGCCTTTTAAATATTAACAGACAAGAAGTTTGATGATGATACAAAAAATTTAAATTTTATTCTTCAGCATGGATTAATTTTGAAACTTCTTACAGCTGAATGAGCATTTGTAGAACTTTATGATTTTTAAAAATGTATAGAAGTTTTTAGGTAAAATGTTTAGAGATATACTTATTAAAGGTTATGAATTTTTAATTAAGTATGTCCTATTCGATGGATTTAGAAGGCACTCTGTACTGTTATGCCAGACAATAAAAACTGATTACCGGCTCTAAAAGAACTCATATTTCTTTTTCTAATAATTTGCTATGCAATTTAAAAATTAATTCCGTCAAAGAAACGAGAACCATGTGTCTTGAGTAATTAGAACATTAATTTAAATCATATTATACTTCATATTATACTCTAGATGTAACTTTTTCTTTTAAGCCTTCTTAAAAAAAGCAATTTTAGTTCGTTTTTCTAATAGGTTTTGACAATACAAATTTAACTCATTAAGTTTTCTGAAAGTGCTTGCATGAAGGCCTGTGGAAAAAATGGATATTTTTATCAGCAAGCCATAAATATCCATGTGGCGGAATTATATTTTTACAAGAAATGTTTTTCAATACTGAATGAAATTTAAAACTCTGATTAACATCAAATTTGAGTAACTCTCAATGGATTTCTAAAGTGATGCTACACAAATCACGTTTATTCAACAGTTAAAAATTTGTTGCATAGATAGAAGGGGTAACAGCAAATTAGAACAGAATAGATAGAAGGTAACAACAAAATAGATAGAAGGGGTAACAACATAGTTAACTTTGGAAATCATTGAAGTATAGAGAACATGTGCGTTATCTTTCGAGGATCAGAATAATGAAATGTGAAATGTCAAGATATTACAAATTTGTAAGCATTATGAATGGATAGAATTAATGCCATTAATCAATGAAAGTAAATTTTGCTGAATATTAAATATGAATTAAAGACATTTTCTGTGTAATCTTGGCAGAATCAAAATAAAACTGTGGCTTAAGTGATCTGTTATGATAAATTAGAAGAGATTTGTTTCTCTTTTCGAACACAGGATTCATTTTAGTGAGAAATTTAAATGTTTTTTTTTTGTCAAACCTCAGATATAAAATGGGTTTCGTATTCTTCAAGAATTAAAATCTGAGGTAAGTTCTTTAAGAATCGAACAACAGATAGATGAAAAAATGATCTGATAGTTGAGCATGGGGAACAATTTTGTAATTAATAAAAATAACTGATAGACAGATAAAATGAACAAAGTTATTATTGTAATTTTTCGTAAAGGAATGCCTTTTATTACGGTAAGCGTTTTAAAGTCTTTGTCAATAGCCACAGAGGTTAGTCCTCTGCTGGTGGTAACTGACTAATAAAAATATGTTCTGGAAATAACTGATAGACAGATAAAATGAATAAAGTTATTATTATAATTTTTCGTAAAGGAATGCCTTTTATTACAGTAAGCGTTTTAAAGTCTTTGTCAATAGCCACAGAGGTTAGTCCTCTGCTGGTGGTAACTGACTAATAAAAATATGTTCTGAAAATGCAATATGTTTTATTATTTTTTGTTTGTTTTTGTTTAACATGATGATACTGGTATGCATGAGGACACAGACGTAGAAAAAAATAAAAGTTTACGACAAACGGTAATGATAAAATTGCAGATATTTATGATATCAAGGGTAAAAAAGGATGATTACATTCTTCAGAAAACACAAAATAATCAGCAGCATCTACGAGAAGTTAGCTCTTGAAATGATCTGTTACGAATTCGATTGCTTCGCGATTCAGTCCACTTTTGAAACTCAGTTGGACAACTTCCTATCACTTCTTGATATTCTAATTATCTTCAGTAAATTGAATTTTAACCTACCACTTGCTTTCAATCTTTTTCTGTTTGGTTGCCTTTCAGTGGGAAATCATAATATCTTGCTACGTAAAATAATATTTTCTTTTTACACTTACGTATATCGTTCTCGCGTTTGTTCTTCGGAATGTTTTCTTTTTGACATGAGCAGAAATAGGAGCTCATTATACTGTGAGCTTCAAGTTTCCGCCAGTGTCCATACCTAGAAACGCATCGACTTGTAGTCAAGTGTCTGACAACATAATGTAATGCCAAATGGACCCAATAGACATGGCACAGTAACATCTATCTTATCTTGTTTTTTCCATAGTCAAAGGTTGACTTACAAATCAGTCACAAGTAGTTCATCTATAGTCTGGCTTAGGTAGTCATACGTTGATTATATTATATTCATCATATTCCTAAGGAAAGTAAATAAAACCTTGAGTTATTCATTTACATCCAGTGTTCTCGTGCTGCGTAAACTTTACTGTGTAACCATCACTCTCAGTACATAACAGAAATAATCACAATAATATTGATTTCCACCCATATTATGCTTACACAAATGATAAAATTGCGGGATTTTTCCGAAAGTCCAAAGTTTAGAGAATTTTCTCACATATCTGCAGTTTGTTCGATTTTAAATTTACCATCTCTGACTTTACTTATTCAATAATTAATAACATATTTTCTCAGTGTGGTTTGTAAAGCTAAAGAGCATTAAAATTTTAAAATTTCGCATGCTATTTCGAAACAGAAAAGCAAGTGCATCTTCGTAGTTAATCGTAGTTGGTCTATAATAAAATTCTGATTTTGATTCTGCGAATAGTATCTGCAAAGTTTCTTCAGCTGATGAATTAGATATCCGTTACCCCCTTCACATTCCCAAAAATTAACCGCCATGAGTTAATTTACGAAAACTGACAGTCTTTAATCTTCTTCTGGAAACTATAGCTACGTATTAATTTAGAAGTCAATAAAAAAAGATCAGCGTTATAGTTTCAAATTTTCACAGGACTAGTTTCGATGGTTTTACCGAACTATCATCCTCAGCTGCCAAAGCGCAAACGAACGAGATAAGATACATTGATTAGATAAGATAAGATAAGAATGGCTGGACAGGAGTTAAGCTATTGGCGAAATCTATTGATGAAACGAGAACTAAAACATAATTTCCTTAAAGGCTGATGGTAAAAATGGATTGGAATTAGGGTCGTTAACTAGAACAGAAAGATTTTTTGGAATGTGAGACGCCTCTAGAAGATCTTACCAATGGAAGATGTTTTTTGAATAATTTTGGCTTCATAAAAATTGTGATGTGATTAAAAGCTGGATTTTCGGACAAGCAGTGCTGGGCAACAGAGGACTTCTCTGTGTTTCCTTCTTTCTAACATCTGCTTCATGTTCCTTAGCGCGAAACTTTAAGGCTGTCTTAGTTTGACCAATATGAATTAAACCACAATGGCAAGGAATCCTGTAAATACCCCAGGAATTCCTATCATTCATTTTTCTTAATTGACTTCTAAATTAATACTTGTTCGGCGTAATATTCTGTCTTAATTATAGCTACTTACATTTGTTTCTGGATTAACATAATACAAATTGCAGTTTTACTCTATTTTTATTTCAATAGCACCTGTTCTTTTCTGAATAGTTTATTACAGCTACTTACATTTGTTTCTGGATTAACATAATACAAATTGCAGTTTTATTGTATTTTTATTTCAATAGCACCTATTATTTTCGGAATCGTTTATTACCTCCTGCACCATTTACGTTTAAGTTTTTTTAACCAAATATTTTAAAATTTCTTACCTATTTTCCGCTACGAAGTTCTGTCATTCCAGAATTTATGTACATACAGTGGCGGGTAGTTTACTCTAATGTCCGAAGAATTGCGCATTGCTGTATGTGAGAGATCTGGCCTATCCGCTATCGCTGCTTAGTCATGGAAAATATTGTTCTATTTTGGCGACTTCAACGCTGAGCTCAGACAGAAAGAATAAGGTTGTCTAGTAAAACATTTGAACCTCTGTTGCGATCTTAGATGAAGCATGTAGCCTCTGCTACGAATGGATTAAATGGTTTGAATTTATAATAATCCAAAGGAAGCTTGTTTTAAATTAAATCCATGTCACTGACAATTTTGTATTGTAGAAATTTAACTTTACCCTCATAAGAAGTGCGGATAGAATAAATGTAAAGTTATGCTATTTTCAACATCTGTTTGTTTTAGACTTTAATAATTCTAGTGGTGAGAATCCGTCCTTAGAACACATATAGCACTTTAAGTTGTTCATAAGTGAGTTAGCTAAGTTAAGTTGAATCCAAGATAAGTGATACACTCTGTACCGCCCAGACGGGAAAGTGGTTAGCCACGGTGATTGCGGTATCAAAGGGCCCAAAGCTTGAAGGCCGGTGAAAACATGTTTGTAAATGCATAACTTCTGTGTGGCAGAGGGAAACTCAAAATATACAGCGACCATATCATTCCTCTCGAGTGTTTTGGGTGACAGGAAAAGAGGAGTGGGAGACTCTCAGATCCGTCCTCCGCGGTGATCTTCCTTAAAATAGAGGTGGAACTGGGGAAAGTAGTACTGTTGCAGAGAAATTAGGTTTTTTTGGAAGCAGGATATATTGGAAAACAAGCAAAGCCCTCGTCGAACCTTGGACCTCTCGAATACGCGCCGAGTGTGCTGACCATTACACCACGAAGGTATGCTAAGAAGGCGGGAGAAATACCTTATATACTCCCTCTTTTAAAGGGCGACTGGGGGTTTGCGAACCCAGTCGCCAAATGTGGTGGTGGAGATTCATCATCCACCTCCGTTTTTAGTTTGGGCGTCACTGTAAAGTAATTAGAAGTTTTTTGAAGCGGGAGACATGTAAATTGAGCAAAGCCCTCGCCGAGACTCGAACCTCTGAACTCTCGAATAAGTGCCTAGTGTGCTAACCATTACACCACGAAGGCATACTAAGGAGGCGGCAGAAAAACCTTATACCGTCACCTATATGGTGCTCTTGCAGACCACAGACTCAACCGCGTAATCTTTGCCAGAATAAAATTCATGGGCTTGTTCTGATTAGGTCAGACTAGCCGCAACAGCAATAACAACACACCCTTTTAATGCAACTTGAACACTGAAGTGGAAAGTGTGAATTTTAAGTCAAAAGCAGAGTACAGAAGTATGCGGTTGCGCTAGTGTTCATGCAACTGAATCTTGTTTTTATACAGATTAATGAAAATTTGTTTGGCCTTTCTCGTATAAGTGTTTAAAGAACAAGTTTTAGTTTGTTGCCATTTTCGACATATTTATTATCGATTATTGTATTTAGATTTCACAGACTTTTTTTTTCTTTGGCCTGTCTACATGAAGCTAGATGAAGCAGTTTTCAAGAAACTCCACAGAGACCTCCATTTATACCCCGAACATTTATGCAAACAAAGAATACCAGTTGCGAAAATATAGCATTTTCAGGTCTTTTAGGAAATTGGTTAGGGGGATGAAAGTATAGTGAATGAAGTAAGCTTTTAAATTAATACAATTTCTGTTCATGTTATTTGTAAATAAAAATATGGTTAGACTAACAAAGTCGAACCCATTTATTAAAATTCTAACAAAAAGCAGATATTAATTCAAATTAATATATAAATTTCTACCGCAAAGATTACTTCTTATGTCAAATAAAAAGTGCTATCGTTACGAAAGCTTCTTTTGTTCAGAAGAAAGCGGATTATTTACAATGTAATTGCCTGGACAAAAGAAACGAATAATAAAAGAAAAGAAAGCAAAAGACCTGAAGCATTTCTTTATCAAATTACAAAGAGCCTATAATAGAAGCATAGGGTATAAAAAATTAACCATACTATAAGTGAGAAAAAAAATTCAATACCTCCTTCATAACAAATTTCAGTAAGACCTGAATAAACGCATAATTAATAAAGACCTCCTTAGGATTTATTTACCCTTTTAGAAAAACTGGTATCCGTGCGTTATGAAAAGATAAAAGACTAGTATTTTAGAATTTTAGTTTCAGAATAAAGTAAAAAATTCCGTAGAAATATTTTAAATTTTAAACACTTCATAACTTTTAAAGAAAGGATGAGTAACTCACAATGAAAAATAAAAAGCATCATATTTCGAAAATTCACTCGCTATGTAAGAATAAAAAGGTGCGAAGGACTAGATTAAAAAACATTCTATTTAGAAATAGTTTTACCCTCTGGTAAATAAATGAGAGAGAGATTCACTTACTGGTAGAAATAGTTAAAAAAGTTAGGAGAAACATACATTTTGGCATATAATACAATTTTGCGAGCGAATACAAACGCACAGGTAAATAAATATAAAAATTAGGTTTAGGATGTAGGATTTATGTAAAAATCAAAAACATAAAAATGTGTAAATCCTGTCAATAAAACTGTAATTTTCATGTTCCCTTTCTATTATTCTTATTGGCATGTAAAGGGATAAGAAAATTTAAATGCCCATTTTACAAGCTCTGTGATAAATAATAGAAAATTTCAGGTTTGAAAGTAGTGCAAGTTAATGCAGAGAATTTTAATTAAAGTATAAACAATTCATCAGTATATTACTACAAGAAGAATAGTGGTAAAAATTACAAAATCACAATGCTAAAACAGTAGTAAAAATTATAGAACAGTGCTAAAAATTACAACTTCCTGCT
>KK118803.1:42355-70670 GCA_000611955.2 Stegodyphus mimosarum | reverse complement strand
TAACTTTCCCTTATAGAGCTCAGTATTTAAACCTTTACTCCTAATGGTAAATTTAATCCTACGTGAAGGAATGCTAATTTGCATTCCTTCACGTTCGCTACCAAATTTAAATATTCCAGCACTGACAAATAGGGAAATGAAGGCTTATAGAAAGAAAAGCATAAACTTAACTGGTTAATGAAAATAAATATAAATCCCTACAAATTATAAAGTGAAGAGAGCGATTTTATGAGTGATTTCAAAGAGTGATTGTATGGTAATTAATATTTTCTTTTCATCAGCGTGACTTCCTGTTTTCAGTTATATTTTATTGGAAAGTGGTATATAATGTAACTGAAAATGTTTATTTCTAAACATTTCTCTATGTTATTTTTTAATTAATCTGCATGTCACAGATGATGTTTTCTGTTGAAACGCGAATATGAATGTCAAGATTCCTTGAAAGATAATGAAAGTAAAGTTAACTACAGCTAGCATATTCTAGTGTCTGTCCATCTACGCTATCTAATGCTATGCGATGTTTCCCTTTGGGTGGACTTGAAAGTTGGACGTATAAGTTCCATACTGTGTAATGTTGTCTCAAAGTCCTTAAGACCCTATTAGACCGATAAGGGAGTTATCGCTCTATCTAATGTAAATGCAGCTAAGTTCCTATAAAATTTTGAAATAAGTTTTTTATTAAACTTGAAAAACAAACAAAAGACACAAAAGGCACCATTTAAACAAAAGGCACCATCTGTGCATACAAAGAAATGTCTTTCACTTGGGGGTAGTAAGATGTTGAACATATAAGGAACATACAACCTCCTTTCCGCATGGATTCTAGTGTAATAGGAAGTACATTCGACGTGTATTCGAGAAGTCCAAGGTTTGAATTCCTTTTCAGGCCCACTTGTAGAGTCATTAGGATTCTGAAGCAAAAGACGCGAAAAATGTACATTGCTCTCGCTGGGACTCGAACCCTGGTTCCGTTGAATATGCTTAAAGTGTGTTTTCAGTTACATCATGAAAGCATTCGGAAATGAGGGAGAAATTACGCAAGCATTCGGAAAGCATGAAAGAATTCGGAAATGAGGGACGAAGTATCGTCCGCCACCTTTTAGTTCGGGCATCATTTGTAGAGGCCTTAGGCTTTTTGATGAAGAAGACATGAAAAATGTACAGTGCTCTCGCCAAGACTCGAATACTGGTCCTGCCGATTACACGTCGAATGTGCTTCTAGGTACACACAGAAGGCTTGGGGAAAGGAGAGAGGAAATGTCTTATAAATTTACAATTTAAATGTATCTTAGGAGACCCCACAAGTTTGGTCTAACTAAGCTCATCTTTAATGGCGCTAGCAAATGTCTAATGCCGAAATATTAACTAAAAAAGCCGAGTAGTACAAAATAAAGCTGCAAGCTCTGATGTTAAAAGCTCTATATCTAAAACATTCAAAAGGTTTCTTTTAAATACTCTTCGATCTCATTTGCATCCTGAAGAGGGCTAACGGAAAGAAATGATAATACAAATCGAAACAGTAAAAATTAATTATTTAACATAAAATACCTTATAGGTATTTGTATGATATTTGTCCGTAAGTTCACAATCTCCTAAAATACCATGTAATTCCTCCATAAGAAAAGCTATAGTGTATTAAGTATGGAAGGAATTAAACTGTCGCCGAGATGTTACTTAGTAAAAGAAGTCGAATAAAAGACTTATAAACAAATCGTATATACATTTCCCTTACATTTTATGTGCTATTTGCGATTCTGTGTTTTTAAATTTCAGGTTAGGTTAGGTTATTCAGTTACGGCAAAGCACACGAGGGCTATCTGCCTAAGGGAAGGGATGCCTTCGTGGAGGACTTTCTAAGGGAAACTGGCTCGTATACACGTTACACATGGGGAAAACCACGAAAACGCCCATGCAGCCAGCCCGTTCGCGGGATTCGAACCTCGGACCGAACTACCAGTGTTCAGCGTCTTTACCGCTCGGCCGCTGGTGGGCCTTTTAAATTTCAGAAGTAAAGAAATTTTAAATAAAGAAAAAAACACAGGCAACTGTTTTGAATAATCCTTTACAAAACACTAAGTCAGATCTTGAGCTAACGTGAAAACGAAAGATAAAACTCCGGTGTTATAAAAATACATAAGTTAAACAGCTACATATTACAGCCCACATAAGACGAATTGAAAAAAATAAAAAAACCATCTCGCATTAAAAATATCATTATTTCCCTGCTGTTCGGATAAATAGAGTCTTTTAAGAAAATATTTAAAGTTTTCACTAATTAAGAAAGAAATATATTCACAAAATGCACGTTGTTTCTTAGATCGTAAGGTAAAAAACATGTTTTCCTTATTTCTTATTTTCCTACAACCCTCCAATTTTAAGAGTTTGGTATTTGCAATTATTAAAATACATTGCTCTGTTTCTGTTATTTCTTTGTTTTCTTTATTTAGGATTATTTTCTTTGCATTTGTTCTATTTTTTTACATCCATTTCTATCTGATGTGTCTTATATATATACTTTTATTTCAAAAAAATGCTGATCTTTCAAATTAGCTACAGAATCTTTTAAGAAGCTTTTGTTTCCTATTAAAAAACTCTATTTACATGCATTCCCTCATTTATGCATACTATTTCTTGTTTCATTAGAGAAGTTTCGATAATATAAAATATAAAAGTCTTAAGCTATGCCTCCTGTTGACTGAATGGCGGAACTTAACACTTCATACAAATGTTGCCATTCGACACGGGGCATACAATCTTTGATTTATCTTTGAAATTACAACTATAGTTGCCGAAAAACTGAGCTGTTTGAAAGAAGCAAATATATGTGTTAATTATTTAGAACTCTATTTCTCTAAAAAATTTATTTAATTGATATAGTATATAATATATCCAATTGGTAATTTTTATTATTATAATTAATAAATGATGCTTCTAACGCCATATATAACTTAAATGTGTACAAAATATTCATAATTATTGTTCAGAATGATATGATAATATAAATTCAATTTCATCAATTTGATATTCAAATAAATATCCTGCACGAAGAAAACGCGCGAACCAGTAGATGAGAGACCGAGACCGTTGAATTCTGTTACTTTGACTTTAGGTTGATTCTCAGCAGAGGGATTGGCTGCATTAACAGTTTCGTTGTGCTTGCATAACTTGAATATAAGCAAAGTTTGTTCTTAAATTCTCCATGAAAGCCTTGCCCTTTTTTGGTAACTTTTCCGTGAGTTCGTTGGCATAATTAGACAGCCAAGTATACTATGGGTTCTTTGGCTGTCCAACTGGTATAGTCGTTAGCGCCGCTGACTGCCGTACCAAAGGGCCTGGGTTCGAATCCCGGAGAAGGCATGGATGTTTGTAAATGTATAGCATCGGTGCGGCATGACGGTACTCTAAATATGAGGCGAACCGAAAGTCCTCTCGTGTGGTTCGGTGGAAGCGAAGAGGGTGAGAAACCCTCGGCCCCGTCCCCCTCCGGGTTGATCTATATCAAAATTGGGGCGGAACTGAGCTAAATCGCACTGTACCTGTAAGGTGCTCAAGGCTGTTGCCATTGGCAGGCGTATCTTGCGCTCCTTGCCACGTGGAATTTCGTGAGCTTGGGCTGATGTTACTGTCAGACGAGTGAGCATAAGTAACAACAACAACACAGCATCTTTGCCTTCTACAGCTGCTTGAGCTTTTACAGTTATTTTAATGGTGGTTTACACATTTCTCTGGCTTCAACTATATTTTTGATAGAAGTTCCATTTCCTGGTTTCCAGTTTTGGCTACAGTATTAATATTCGTAAATTAAATGCTATCTGTATTTATTCCAAATGATGGGGCTATATTTCCTGGGAATTTCAAGACTAAGTGTTTATTGACGTCGTAAAAGATTTAGATCTTATTATTAGTAATTCAACATTTGAATATTTTCTTTACAAATTGCATGACAGAAAGAGAACAACATTTCGGGATATTTTCTGTTCTTTTTTGTTGCATGATTAATTTTTAATTTCTGCCATCATACTTTAGCAATAATGAAATATAATTAAAAAGTAAAAAATTGATTTTTTCTGTTAAAATTCTTCCCCAGAATATGATTATAAAATGCTATCGGAAATTATTAAATATCAGATGAGCTCCTTTTTTGGAGGTGTTATAAGGTATTTCTCCCGCTTTCTTCGCATGCCTTCGTGGTGTAGTGGTCTGCATGCTCGACGCGTAACCGAGAGGTCCGTGGTTCGATTCCCGGCGAAGGCGTTGTTCATTTTTCATGTCTCCTGCTTCGAAATAACCTAATGTCTCTACAGTGTGAGAGAAGAGAGAGTTTTTAATATTTCAGTACGAAACTAAGTCACTCCGAAATATAATACTGATACATTTAGCAAATTTTAATCAATTTAAAATGCTTATGTTTCCTTTATGACTTACAACTCTGTCCCAGTTTTGATGAACAGCACTTTGGAAGAGAGATCCGAGGGTCTCCCACTCCTATCTCTTTCTACCATCGAACCACTCGATAGGACTTTCAGCTTGGCTTGTATTTTGAATGCCTCTCTGCCGTACAGACATTATATACTTACAAACATCGATGTCTCCTCCGAGATTCAAACCCGAACCCAAAGAACGATATAATAGTTAGGAGTATTAACCACCAGTGGTTCTCAAAAATATGTAAATAAGTCCAGTGAAATTATATGTAAATTGTAGTATCTTTTGTATATTGGAATATGAAACACCTCAACAAGCAAAACATCACTGGGAAAATAATGTTACAGTGTTGATCGATAGGTCGATAGACAGCGAGACACTGACTCACTGACTGACTGCTACTCCGCGTGCAGGCAAGGTTTACATAGCTTTTGGGGTGCCTTCGGGAACAGTTAAGTTAATTTAACAATTGACATAAATAGTTATTTCGCATAATTGAAGAGTTAGGGACAAGCTGGCGAGGGTTTTGGCGAATAATTGTTTTCGCCAAATTTAGCCTCAAATCGCCAGAAGTTGCCAAGATAGGCGACCATTTTGCAATATTTTGGTTCTATTCCTGTGTAATTGTAACTGGTCCGATCCTTGCGTAACTGTAACTGCATCCTGCCCTATGTAACTGTGACTGTGTATGTCTTCCAGCAATTTCGAGAAGTAAAGTTTAGCTCAGAGTACTGAGCAATTACTGTGCGAGCTTACTCATTTAAGGCATTTTATATTCTTTGACTTTAACATTCTTAATTGTTTAAAGTTGTAACACTCGATTGTACACTGTTATACGGAGAAGACCTATATAAACCATTTCTGTAAAGGGTACCAGAACTGTCAAATGGTTTTGAAAAAATTAAAATTTCATCAAGCTTTAATTGGTTTTGTGTGCATTCATTCCATTACGAATCCATCACGAAACAACACATATACTTTTAAAAAAAATCAGCTTATTTTTAATGTGTTGTATAAATTATATTAGGAAATGTCGGAAAATGGTGATAAACATCAAAGATTTAATCATAGTAGTTTTTTATATTCATAAATTAAAACGAAGTATTTAACAGGTAAATAAAAGGCTGATCGCATTCCTCTCTGGTTGAGGATCCCTGCACTACACAGATTAGGGTGACAAGAAATGTATAGTTTATTTTATGCCATGTAAAAAGTTCGCGATAAAATGGGAAAAAAATAGGTCTGCTGTTTTCGAAATGCCTGTATACTGATATATTTCTGAGTTCAATAAATCTTGCTCATATATATATATATATATATACGAGGTAATGCAATAAAGCTTAGTAAATTACGTCACACGATACGCACCAGTGGTATTTGGGAAACAACAAAATGTTAAAGATACTCCATAATGTATTTGAAAATGTCTAAGCGTTGCGTTGTAACAAATTCATAACAGAAACCTGATACTATCTCTGGAATAGGCAAAGAACAGTGGCTGTAACACGGAGCAGTGGACGAATTTAAAGATCTGTTTCAAGCTCGTAATTCTGTGAAAGTCATGACGTGATGAAATCAGCTTTCGGAGATGAAGCAGTATGAGCTTAAGGAACGGTTTAAACATTTATAGGATGGATGAACTTCTTTTGATGATTGAAGAAGTAGGTCTACAGCTTCTTCTAGTGACGAAAACATTGCAAAATGAACACGTTAACTAGAAAAGCAACTGAGAATGGAAACAAGTACTAGAAAATTTAGTCAAACCTGTTCAAAAGATCTGCCCTAAACGTCGAGAAAATAACAAGCGGACTTTTGATTTCTTTATATGATAATGCCTGACAGTTTTTGGTCCTCGTCATGGAAACGTTTACGGATGTAAAATATCTGTAGCTATGAACTATGCGTCGTACTACCTGGTTTTACTTCAGGAGACCTTCATATGTTCCGCAATCTGAAGTGAGCTTTAAGATGAAAGCAATTTCCGTCTGTTACAGATATCCAAAACAATTCGGCAATGATTCGTCATAAGATATTGTTGCGTTTTTGTACGGGTTCGTGGATTTGGAGTGATTAATGACAACACTTGATGAAGAATTAAAACACAATTTATTAGCCAGTATTACTCAGGACAGCTCCAAAACCTCGTTTACAGTCGTCGAAAACTGAGACAAGCAAGCTGAAACAATCAGCAACACAGCCTTCAGATTATCGGGCTATGCAGCTTCACGGCAAAGCATCAGAGTACTTCTCCCGACTCGGTTCAGTTGTTCTCGGAACTTTACGTACTCTCCAGACTCTCCAAGCTACAATTCGCGATGCACCACTAGAGTGCAGCTCCCGAGTATGTTCGGTCGTTCTCGGAGCTCAACACACTTAAGATAAATCTCGATGAGGCACTAACTCGCGATCAGCTCGATAGACAGCGAGATACTGACTCACTGACTGACTGCTACTCCGCATGCAGGCAGGGTTTATATAGCTTTTGGGATGCCTTCGGGAACATTCTAGTCCAAACCGGTAAGAAATCGATCTAGAAAGGTCTTCACCCGTCTACGGCATACAGCCAATGGTGTCTTCAAATGAGCGATTTCACTCCAAATATGGCAACCCTGCCTTCCCTTTCCATTTTTTGGCAACCTTAAACCCTTTTTGCGGGGAAGCTATCTTACCGCAGACGGATATTTCGTAACAATTTTTGAAGAGACCTTTGCCCACAGTTGGCTAATGTGCACTGCAAAAGGCGGGCTAAAGGAATATGAAACGTTTCCCTGATTTTAAAATTAATTTCTTGTTTCTGAGTATAGCCTTCGAAGATTATTCTCATAACATTTGATGCAAGAATTATAATTTTATTGATGTCGCATTCTAAATATAAATGTGGAGGTTTTACTAAAGTAATGAATCTTTTAATATTTATAAATTTTTAAAATTTATTAGAAAAATTATTAAAAATATCGTAATTGCAACAAGAAATTCGAAATTAATATATTGAATAATAAGAAATGATTTTTTATATAATTCGTATTACTAGTTTTAACAAAAAATATTGTTGTAATTTCATTCTCAAGTATGTAACTACCTTTTCGTACGAAGTAAGCTTATGAGGAATTAACTTGTTGTTAAGTTATAGCATATTCAGCGCTCAACTAGCAACCGGAAAATCTATGTTTCAAGTCTCGGAAAGCACATAGTTACTTCTGCTTTGAAAAACCTTTTTGTCTGTATAGGGGCACCCAAATTTAAATGTGTAGACGATTGTTCCACACAGCCTCTGTTTGGTCACCTGGCTCCCGTGTTATTTTCAGTCCTGGCTATCACCCTTTAAATGGAGGAGAGAATAAGGAATTATCACATTTTAATAAAGCCTACTTTTGTAATGTACACTTTAGCACAGGATGATATAAATTAAGAAGTTCATAGTTTGAATCCAACGAGGGCTTAGTAGATTTTTCGCGTTTCTCACTTCGAGAAACTTAACGTCTCTACATATTGCGCTATCTATTTTTTGTAAGACAAAAGGGAAACGTTAATGCCATCATGCAAATGATATTTATTGCACGAAATGGCAAGTAAAATGCCGCTTCTATTTTATTTTAATGTCAAGTAATAAAATTCTAAAAGTTCTGAGCGATATTATTACAATTCTAAGTAAATGCCTGAAATATCTTTCGAATTTTAAAGTTTAGGCTAGAATTTATTTTTTCGCCCTTGAAGATTAAACTCACTACAAAGAGAAAAGAATAACTAAAACAAACTATTAACACATTTATGACTTATCCAAAGGCAAACAGCTGCACGAATTCAAGCACCGAACAGGAAATGATATAACGCTCAAATCTACGATTTAAGATCCCGACTGCTAAAAGTATTCGAAGTTTCCTACATAAATAATAACAAAAAAAAAAAAGCCCAATTTGGTTTTGAGTATCTGGTTCTGATTTCCTGACTGTCCTCAAACAGCTTACTTGGCAATTTCTTCTGTCCTTTTCCTCAATAGAAGGACTAAGTTGTTTATTTTCTTTACTATGCCAGAAAGTTTTTGCCATACAGTTTTTATTGTTCGCTTGTTTGTTTCCTTGCTTGTTTTCATTGCGTGCTTGTTTTAATTTTTCCTTCATGATATCACACTTACAGAAGAACAGAATATAGTGATATAAATTTAGAATATAATAAATTAAGATAAGAGGCTTGAAATGGGTTTGCCGCTTATCGCGTTGATTGTAATACAAACTTGTAGTTAATTTATTTCCTTACATTTAATATGCTAGGTTATTAAAAGCACAATACTAGACGGTCATTAATAGTGTATAATGTAATTTATTTAAGTACAATCGAACTTTCCGTTAACAAACACTCACGGGACTATAGCTTTCCTATCTTATCGGGGAGTGTCTGCTAAAGGGAGTGCCATATCTGAAAATCAATTTGTTTTATGCACAGAAGATTTAAAACTATTCTAATGAGAACGCTATAAGAGAAAGAATATTGAAAATAATTATACGTATTTAATTAAATATGAGCGACGAATTTTGAAAGTGAAGAAGTAAAACAAGACTTACGTACGTGAAATAGAAAAATTTAATACTTTTAACAAAGGAATTGACACTTGATAAAAACATGCTCTTCCAGAACTTATTTGAAATCTGTCAAAACAGTTTGCTATCGCTTACATGTGTTTGTCACTACATTCATTTCGAAGTTAATTTTACACTTATTGGTTGTAATGAACAATTTCAGAATCCGCAAGATTTAAGAGTTAATCTTTCCAAATGAATTAGTGCTGTTTAGCACCTTGCCAATTTTTATAAGCAGACTTCCTTTCAATTTTTATGCTTTATTTCCTACAGATTCACGGATGCCTTGTGCTTTCTTCATAGTTCTTCGTGTATGGATACCTTCTTTTGCTTCAACCCCTTAACTGCCGTATATATACGCCTTGCTCAGCCGATGCGTTAGCTGCTCCGGGCGTATACATACGCCCTTCCGAATTGCTATCATTTGCTTTGCCCTGCTACCATTATTCGCAAAGGTTTGGAATGCAACACCATAATGACCTTGACGAGAATGCGAAGGAGGATACTATTTCAGAGAAGGGGGAAGACATGGAGAGGGGGATGTTTCTGAAGCGGTGCAAGTAATGACTGCCCAGTTGTTGGTCATGTTTTCTGTTTGAGTAAAACGGATTTTTTATTCCATGTCTTCCGTTTTCGTTTGCTGTTTACAGTAGGTGCTTTTTCACGAATATGTACGACAGTGAAATATATAATTACTTTTCCTCATCTTCGGGATCAGACACCTCAGAATATGATATTACGTTAGATGAAGAGGATTGTGACTATTTTTCCAAAGATGCTCGACGTTGGGTACGACTTGATATGAAAAACCTGCCTATGCCGCCTTCACACTTTCCATTTAGGTATACTGATTTTACAAGGTATAACACTGAAAACCGACATTAGACTATACTGGTTTAAAAATAAATTGATCGAAACCCCATTTTTGGGGATCCTTTTTATTGTCTTTTTTATTATACAAGGGTCATTTTTGCAAACGTCATTCATTTATACTTATATTGTTTTTATTATACTTTTACTCTAAACATTAAATTTTTATTTTTATTTTGGGAAAGTAAATAGGTTTTAGACAGCAAAACTTGCACTTATTTTCCCTCTAATAGATCGCATAACTGCGCGCGACTGTGTAAAAAACGGTGGCACTGGAGAGTGAATCTTGTACGTTATCCGCGGCAGTTAAGGGGTTAAGAAAAGCACAAAATTGGGGAAAATATTCAAAAAGCATCACGTTTGTACGAGAACTAGTCCTTTTTCATTCGCGGAAAGATAGTGTGGTGGTAAACAGTAGAGAAGAAACTGCCTGTACAACCTGAATAGTGATTAACGTCGATGACTACCGTGCCGAAGGGCCTGACTTTGAATCCCGGTGACGGCATGGATAACGGCATGACACTGAATCCCGGTGATGGCATAAATGTCGGGGCGGCATGGCGGCACTCTAAATATGCGGCGAGCCGAAAGTCCTCTCGTGTGGCTTGGCGGAAGGAGAGACCCTCGGACGCTTCCCTACCGATGTGCTTTCCAACAAAATTTGGGACGAAACTGAGCAAAATCGCATTGTCACGTGTAAGGTGCTCAAGGCTGTTTGTTGCCAACAACAAGCGTAAACTAGCGTCCCTTGCCACGAGGTATTTCGTGGGTTTGGGCTGATGTTACGGTGAGACAAGGGAGCATAAGTAACAGCAACAAGAAATTGCGAATATTTTAAATTGAAACCTTTGTTGCGTTTCACTTACTTAGCAGCACTTTTGTCCCGTAAGTTATACTTGGAGGTACATCAAAATATCTTTCGATTTCCTCAGGTTGGAAGTTTATAACATTGATCTTACAATCCTTACGCTCAAGAAAACTTCATCCAAAGCAAAAACACAAGGGTATTAACAAAAGCACAAGGGTATTAACTATGAAACGTAAATATAACTAATTTCCTCTCTAAGACTTCAACTACTCTTTTAATTCTCTGTAGCAGAATTTGGAAGCATAAAGTTTTTTTAACTGTCAGAGATAGCCTATCGTTATACCCACAGCAGATTCAGTCAGCTTATAACCAGTGAACGATCCTAAGGATTCTTTTAAACGTCCCAAAATCGCTTTAAAGAATTGTATTTTTAAAATTATTGATATAATGTGTAACTGTCCGACACAACGTGATTTAAAACAAAATGGTCATTCCTGGAAATATATATCCATGACTCAATTTTCGATTATTAGAGATTAACGTTTTAGATATAATAACGTTTAAAAAGGAATCACTTACAACCGATCATATTTCGGCGCTTAAAAGCGTGTGACAAAACTTTGATATTCAGAGTGAGTTCTCCAAAATCTCGAGTCCGCCAGAATTTTAATTCAGAATCTTTTTGTATTTGGGTGGTTTTAAGTAACGATTAATTCTTTGTGAATATTCTTGTACAAGAAGAGGGTTCGCTTTAGGTGTATATATCGAGTGTTATTTCTTTTTCCTCCTACAGATGAATGTAAAATGCCTTAGTCTAAAAATTTAATTGAATTCGCTTTACCTGTCCGAATAATATGTATGTTGATTATTTGCAAATTATCTGGCGTTGCACATACATGGGAGACGCAGAGAGACCAAAATATTTAAAGAAAGTTATTAAGTGATTGAAAAGACGTGGTTTAACTTTTCAAACAAGAAGACGTTTAACAAAAAGAAACATACTGTTGCGTTATACGGGTTCGTGGATTTGAGAGTATCCGATGAAAACACGATGCAGAACAATAAAAAGCACATTTTATTTACAAGAATCACTATTTACAGCACAGTTCCAAAATTACCTTTAAAAGCGTCGAAAATCTACAATAAATACGCTGAAACAATCAGCAACACAGCTTCAGGCTGTAACTGTAAAGGTAGCTTCACGGCAACACTAAACTTATAATAACAATAAACACCGTGGAACAATCACCAATACACTGTCAAGCTATACTGTAAAGGTAGCTTCACGGCAAAGCACTATCTCGATCGCTTTCCGTTCACAAAACTCTCGCGTAGCTTAGCACTCACAGTAAGCAGCGATTCTCACAACTCTCACACTTAATCACACACTTAATCACACTCTGCTCGCCACTAATCACACTCTTAATCACACTATTAATCACACTACTGGCTCTCAGAAACGAAGGGGTTTATATAGCTTTTCTTTAGGTTCCACACGTTTCGAGAAATATCTCGACAGGAAGTTATTCTAGAAGCTTCCCGATTGGACCATGGAATATCGCCGATTTGGTCGCCAAATGGGCGATAAAGTCGCCAATCTGGCAAACCTACCATAAACTATTTTATGGCAACCCTAGTGCTATGCCGGAAAGCTTACATACAGGCGCAACCGCCGAATTTTTCGCAACAATACTTTTAGTAGAGAGGTAGCAAACTAATTTCAATGAAACAAGAGACAAAAGCTTTGAGATCAGTTGTTGGACAAAAAGGTCCTCTTTTAGCCTTATGGTTTAAATCTAAAAGCAAAGAAATTTAAAAAATTAAATGTTTAAAATGAATCTTGTTGAAAATCAATTAGAGAACTTATCTAAACTTTATGATCTATATTTATAGAGCTGCAATTAGGAATCTGGCTTACGGATTGGGACAGTTTTTTGAGTTATCAAACCTTGATCTTGTCCATTATCAGTTTCTGTCCATGTATATAGAAGTATTCGAGAGATCTCCACACAATCGCTATGCGAAATATTTTGAATGATTGTTATATTAAAGGCTCTAAGGGAAAGATATTGCTGGGTTGAGAAGAACGTAGTTTTGCTTTGCACAAATAGATATTGTTATGCCCCGTCGTTTTAGTTTAGTCATACATTTTTAATCAATTTTTTTTCTTTCGAGATCTGGCAATGATATTTTTAGGTTGCTATAGCACAATCTTCGTGTATTTTGTTCGGAAGGATTGGTTTACGGTCAATTTTAATATGAAGAGATAAAATAAATGTTTTCGGCGTATTTTACATTTTTATTTTTGTAAAGGCAAGAAAGCTTTTGAGGCTAACAAAGAGACAAATAAAGTTTAAAATGTTGCTTTAGCAGAATACATAGTAGCAGAACATATGAGTCACAACATAATAGCAGAATTGTTGGAGTTTTTAAACTCAAGAGTTTATGTTTATGTTTTAAGTTCAATATCAAATGAAAGTCAATATTTGGATAATCAATTCTAAATCACATGAATATGTAAAGTTTGTGACATGCATGATAAACACAATATTTACAGTAAACTGGTTTCAAATAAACAGTAAATAATGGTACATAAGCTCCAACAGAATAATTAAGGTTTTGCGTTGTGGAATTAAGATACTATTGGGTCCAGTGTACTAAATTAATCAGTGAAAACATTACAAGATAAGTTAAAATTTAATATGGAATTTATTAAGATATAACTGACTAAATACAATTATTTACATTGGTGGCTGTGCAACGGAAACAGAATTAATCAAAATTTTTCATACCGAATTTGACAATGTCAAGGTTACTTGTTACAGAAATCATGGCAGTAGACGTCAACACAATATGCAGAGATGGCCATTTCGTGCTTTCTATAAGGAGAGAAAAAAGAAAGTAATTAGTTAAGAAATAGGCTGGGACATTTGCGTCGCCCTCCATAGTAGCCTTCTCTCATCCATTTTTTTCCGACATCGTTGGTTCTATGATAACGCAGACAGCTACTCTTCAGATAGTATTTTCTTTCGTGTTGTTTGCCACGTCTCTCCGATCCGTCTCCTTCCGTCTGGCCCGCCTCGTAGCTAGCTCCCAGGCTTTTTACTCCATTCGCCAAAACTGCTCGATTGGCGATTTTAGATGGTAGGAAAACCGCCAACAGCCCGGCAACCCCAGGGAAAAAACACACAGGAAGGTGAAGCCAATGTAGTATGAACTCCAGAAATTGGCGAATAATCGCTGATACACCAAGGTCAATCACCTCTAGCCTCGTCGAGGGGTCCCAATCCTGTATTGGAAAAGCCTGCAAGTCCTGCAAACACCCCGTGATCTCGACCTTGGTGCAGGGTTAGTAGTGTTGGAGTTAGCCTCTTCAGCAGGGTGCAAAACGTTTCAATGATGACAGATGCTTCACAGACTACCGTCTAGCGGGTGAAGAAATCGAAAACAAGCTCGTAAACTATTTGGAAAGGCAACGGAAAAGTTTTTGAGGAATAGGTATTAGTTATTGATTTTACACGCAAATTAACTTCAATGCTGATAAGTACTTCAATAAAAATATAATAATTACATAGATAATTTTCTTGGGTTTATTACAACACCAAACACGACCACCATAGTAAGGAAATAAAAATTACTTCAGTTAAAATACAATAATCAAGTATGAAAAATTTTTTTTATGTTCTCCACAACACCAAAACGACCACCATAGTCAGAAAATATGGATCCCAAATTTAGCAGAAAAGGGGGCACATTAAAACTTAATTAAACTTTAAACACCAACTTGTGTAAACAAAACTTTAAAAAGATTGACCTTAAGGGTCAACTTATCAAGAGATTAACATTAACAACCAAGGTTAATAACAACCAACCAAAAGAAAAGAAGAAAAATTAATTACTCAAGCAACTTAAAATCAGCGTTAACCAAAACTGTCAAGAGAACAAATTAAATGACTACAATTACTTTTCAACAAGCCAAAGAAATTTAAGTTCAACTACAAAAATAAAAACAAATTAATCTTTAAGTCTGAAGCAAAATAAGTTAAATCATTACCTTTAAAACAATTTAAAACACAACTGAAATAAGTAATACATAACAGAATACATGAGTCAGGACTGGTTTAAAGTTCTCGTTTTGGAGAGTTTGCACTTGAAGTTGACCAGCGTTTTGTCCGACCTTGTGAAGTTGATGACGGCAAAATTAAAGCCATAATTGAATCTAATCGTCATATAACTATGCGAGAGATCGAAGAAAGGTTAAGTGCATGTGCATGAGACTCAAAAAAGGAAAATCACATTGGAGCCGCCCAACCGGTATAGTGGTTAGCGTCGGTGACTGCTTTGCCGAAGGGCTCGGGTTCGAATCCCGGAGAGGGCATGAATGTTTGTAAATGTATAGTGTCGGTGCGGCATGGGGCACTTTAAATATGCGGCGAGCCGAAAGTCCTCTCATGTGGTTTGCTGGAAGGAAAAAGGGGTGAAAGACCCTCGGACCCGTCCCCCCCCGAGATGCTGTCCATCAAAATTGGGGGCGGAACTGAGCCCAATCGTACTGTCACCTGTTAGGTGCTCAAGGCTATTGCTAATGATAGGCGTAATCTAGCGCTCCTTGACGCGAGAATTCTCGTGAGCTTGGGGCTGACTCTGTCAGACAAGTGAGCATGAGCAACAACAGCAAATCACATAAGATGCCTTGAGCTCGTTAAAAAGCTCCCTATTTTGGTTCCGCATGAATTGAAAGAAATTAACATAACGAATCAATATTTGTGAAACGATTTTCAAACGTAATACAGTCAACTCTTTTGTGAAACTAATTATCCCTGACGATAAAAAACGGATCATCTACATTAATAGAATCTTGGTCCAAGCATGATGAATCAGCACTAATCATATCGAAATCTAAATCGCATTGGAAAAAGATCTTATTGTCAATTTGGTGGGATTACAAAGTTGTGGAGTTTTGAGCTATTTCCAAGCAATCAGGCGATAAACCCAGATGTTTGCTCCCAATAACGTATGAAATGGGAGGAAGCAATCAAAGAGAAAACGTTTAAATTAGCAAATCGCAAAGGAATCGTGTTCCACCACAACAATACGAAGTTTCTCCCATCATCAGCAACACGTACGAATTTATTAAAGCTTAGTTGATAAGTGATGTCGAATACCCCATATAGCCCCGACCTTGCAACGCTGATTGTCTTTTATTTCGAAGTTTACAAAGTTTCTTAAATGATCAAAATTTCAGTAATAACTAAGACCTCAAATCACAGTCTGTTTAGTTTTTTTGTTGATAAAAGCCAAAAGTTCTATGAGAGGAGAATCATGAAGTTACCAGAAAGAAGGTAAAACACCATCTAACAGAATGGAAGATATATGAGGTAATCTAGTTCATTTTTTTTGTGTAAAAAACTCAGTTTTTTTTCACACTAAAAGATTAAAATTACTTTGTTGCCAAAATCATGCGATATCATCCGGTTCAATGCTTTATACTTGATCAAGTAACGGTTATTCTGCAAACGCGAATATCGTTCATTGCTGAAGTATGTTTTCGTATGCATGCACATGTGAATAATTATGGTATAGATAGTTTAATGTTAAGCAGTAAAGGAATATGGAGTACCTCACATTGCTAGATACATGCCAAATCTTTAAAAGATTTCATTCATTCGAAAATAGCAACACATGTTTGCAAGCAACCATTTTTGTGAGCAGATGTTTCAAATTTTATAGTTATGTTGTAGAGGCATTAGGTTATTTCGAATCAGGAGAGAGAAAAAATCAGCAATGCCATCACCGGACTCGAACTACGGACCTCTTGAACACGCGCCGAGCGTGCTGATGATTACACCACGAAGAGAAGCCAAGAAGGCGGAGGCTTATAATATTCCCACTCGCATTGTTGAGTAAAAATGCTCTGAAGAATTGGGATCTGTATTGTTGAGTAAAAATACTCTGAAGGACTTGGATCTTTGTATGAGAGACAACCATTCAAAGTTTTGAAATACATGAGCCATTTTCGGTATATTCATCAGAAATGCATGCAACGTATTGCGGTTTGTCCTATGTCATATGGACAAACACACGTACAGACGTACATAGAAATAAACGGAAGGAAACAAAACGCATAAATTTTATTACTGATGCTATTTGTGTAGTAATATAAATGTTTGGAAAATTTAGGTAATAAAGTAATTCTTTAATTGCCAAAATTCTCCTTTTTAATTGAAGACTTAAAGCTTCTTTTCTACTTTGCCAGGTACTAGGAAGTGTAGGTATTAAAAACAATGGAATGACTTGGACTGCAACCAAGATAGCTATTGAAATGCCTAATGTGCTAAACCCTATTGAAGGCATTTAAAGATTAATCAGACACAAAGTTGTCAAGAAATACTAACATCTTGGAAATATCGAAGTCAGAATTATGTCAGGAAAGGACCAGCACAATTCAGAGTTAGGTAACAGATGGACATCGGAACAGTAGAGTTCATTTGCCTCACTTATGGACCAACAACTGCTGAACGGAGAGAGTGAATTTAAATAAAATATTTAAACCGAATGTTAGCTTTAAATTTTTATAGAATGTCTGAAACTTGGTTCTCTAATTGATCTATTAGAGAAAAGACCTCATATTAAACTCTCAAATTCTTTGCAACTGATCCAATGATATCTTTTTCTATAAGCGAACACCATAAGTATTTTATCTACTATTGCATTTTCACTAGTCATTTCTTGCGTGATGAGTTTTGCTTCTGCGATTTTATCTTCATATTATAGCTTATTTTATCAAATATTTCTGTCTTTTCATTTTTTTTGTTATTTATTAAGATTCAGAAGTGATTTTTTTGTTTATGTGAATGCAGGTATATTCTAAAATTGTAACTATGATTTTAAGCATTTTTACTAATTTTAACTTCAGCATCAAAAGAATTTTATCATTTTCCATTTTATATTTTATTTACTTTACTGCGCATTTTAATTTTTTTCTTTTGCATTCGACTACTTACATTATATATTCCTTGCACATGCGTTATCCATACTTGTCTGTTATTTGTTAAGATAGTTTAGCTTTTCACCATTATTCAGCTAATCATCCAACTTATGCTTTGATGTCTTCTTCACTCTTTTACATTCCTTTTATCTTCCTTCAAATCTCATTCTTTTCATACGAATTTCTCTCAGATGCGATAGGCTCTTCAAAATTATCTCCAACATTAAAAATTTCAGCTGAAAAAAGGAGCACTTCTTTAATTTGATTCTCATAATTATTACTCATTTTTCTATTAAATTAATCTTAATAAAATGTTTTCCTTTTGTAACAGTTTTGCACAATGTCCGAGCTAATGCTTTTACAGTTATTAACATCTATCATAATGAGTATAAACGTGGCCTTCGAGAAACAAGGCCTTACAGCTTAGTGACGTTGAGCGTGTGACGTCATTCCAGAGAGTGCATCCCTTCTTTGGGGTGAGGGCAACGCTGGGTCAAAGGTCAATTGTCAGTCGCCATTGCTTCGAAAGAAGAGGTTGAACTGAAATTCTTGACGTAAAATCTTGAGATATACCTGGATTTTTCTGCAGCTGGATATATTAAATTTCAGGTTTTTGGCAATTTGTGAGTGGTTCCAGAAACAATATAATGCCTTACATGTGCTCAGTGCCGCGATGTAACGGCAATTACAAATCTGGACCCAAAGTGAACATTTTCGCTTTTCCTAATGATGCCGATCTGAAAGAAAAGTGGATCCGTGCAATAAAGCGAAAGGACTTCATTCCAACTAAAAACAGCAGGGTGAGCTTTCATTCTTATGATTTCATTTATACTTAAAGCAAAATTAAATATTCGATATGTTTAATATGTCTGTTTTTAAAGCCAAAATGATTTCCAATGAAAAACTAGTATAAAATATAAAAGTATACAATAACTAGTGTAAAATGTAAAAGTAAACAATAAATCATTGCTAATGTAAATAAGTAGTACAATAAGCTCTTGTTTCCTGTAATTTGTCTTAAAGTGAATTCTATAATTTTGTTAATAAATACATGTTGCTTCATAAATTACATGTGAATATTTTGATGGTTAATTAAGTGCATAATACTATAGGATTATTTAATGTATAATAAATTTTACTCCATATACCGCAGAAATGCTTGTGCATTATGATTATATATTAATCATATAATATTAAATATTCAGTAGAAAATTCAGTGCTCAACTATAAAGCAATAATCGGAAAAATATACAAGATCTGGAATTTAAAATAGCATTTGTAATATATAATTTAGCTCAGCTTTTATTTTTAATTCACTTGTCATCATAAGTTGTAGAGATTTGAAAGTAATAATGTTTCTCATTTAAAAATTCAAATTCGTGTGCTTATAATATTTTAAGGGAACACATTACCCTTTCAACTCTTTTTTGTCACATTTTCAAATTTATTCTAAAAATTGTAATTAATATTATATTTAAAAAAAATTATAAACAAAACGTGAAAAAAAATATTGTTAAACCAGTTGCTTATAAAACATAGAACTATTTTTTTAAAATTTCATCTTTAAAAATTTGCTGTTACGTTTTTTATATTAATATTTTTGCTTTAAATATAATTTTTTGTGTGTTCCTTGAAAATCTAAACAAAACTGTGCTTGGAATACGGTATGCTTCTGTCACAAGATTTAATGAAACATTTTGTTGTCATAATAAAAAAAAGGAAATCTTGTTAATTTAAATAGATTTTCACTACCGAAGGTGCAGTTTTGAGATTTTCCATATGTATTTTAAACAGTTGCAGTTTAGCCTATAAAAAATTCGATAGTTTGACGATATTGTTTAGTAATGTGTCCCCTTAAAGAATTGTTTGAATGAAATGATATTAGAATTCACTGGATTGTGTCTAAATTGTTTCATTTTCGGGATATGTAGGTATGTGAGCTCCATTTTCAGCCAACTGATATCATACGTGAGGCAAGGGCTTTTGATGAAAAAACTGGGAAAGCTATATCAGTATGCTTGAAGATTCCGAGATTAGTGAAAGGTGCAGTGCCATCGATTATGATTAATTGCCCATCATATTTGACTACTTCGAAAGCAATCCGTAAAGATCCTGCCACAAAGAAGATAGAACTGGAACATAAAAATCTTGCTGCCGCTATTCAAAGTAGCATGATAGAAAAGCAAAAATATGATGAAGACAGAGAACTGCTAAGTTTGAACGATTTATGCAATAAAAAAAGTATGCTACAGCTTTCGGATTTCTGGAAATTTTTGAAAATTGAAGATTAAGTCTTGATTTTTAATATTCAAGATGAACCTGTACCTCAAATACAATATTCCATAAAGATTAATGATGAAATGTTGGCACAAGCATTTTCTAATAATGCTTCTTTAAAAAGTATTGGTAAATTGAAGTTTCCCATGAAAATTACTAATACAAATGTACTAAATGAAGTCTTAAATGAAATTATACATCCTAGTATCAAGATTTTGCTAGAGTAATTCAGATAATAGTAAGAATTTATATCTTAATAAAAAAAATGATCTAATAAAGACAGCCGACAAAACTAAAGCAAAATGATTTTCTGTGAAAGTTTAAAAATAGATCTTTGGTTTTTTATTCTATAAGAATATGGCTTATTGTAAGTTTAATAATTATTTTTATGAACAGAGTTTTTTCAGTAACATTATTTTAAAATAATGCTGGCATTAAAAATTATCATAACAAATTACATTTTAAATTATTTATACCAATAAATAAATGACAAAATATGCCTTTTTTAGTATTTAGTTTATTATAAAAGACATTTTTTACAATAGATTTTGTTTCAAAAAAATAAATGTAATAACCAAAAATACTCGTTCTTTTACCTTTTCGCCATACTGAACAAAATTATGTACTATTTAGAAAAACTTGTAAAGAAAAATTGGGTTCTTGTAAAACACTCTTTTTATTCATAGTTTTCATGTTAATCTACAAATGAAAAATAATGTTCAGTATTTTCAGTGCGAAAGCTTGACATTTTTGCGTTATGAAGTGTTATCTAAACTACAGAAAGTAAAAGGGGATGAAATAAATAATTATTGATCACCCAGGTAAAATTTTTAATCAAGCATTAAGAAAAATAAGCCCAGATATCTGGTGTCTTAAAGCATGATATTTAATAAATGTTAAGATAGCATCACTTATTTAATAATTTCCTATTTACTTTACATCGGAATAACATAAAATTAGCTTGTACTGATCAATAAGCGCGCTGTGGGTTCACTCGCTTTCAGTGGAGAAGAAAGGTTTCTTCGCACTCAGTATGGTGACGTCACGAGAGAGCTGTACGGCCTTGTTTCTCGAAGGCCACGGTATAAACCAGTCATAGATTTCACTGATTTCTGGCTGTTCGTTAATTAGAAAGACGTGGTGATCGGTAGCACTATTTTAATAATGATAATCTGTAATTTTGAATTATTCCTTAATATAACCTGGCACACCGATGTAGTGTTTTGGGAAAATTTTTCTCTCAGCATTTCAGCTTCTCTCTGCATGAGATGTATCATCGGGTATACACAAAAAAATTATTAGTTTTTTTACACTTGTAATATCCTAGTAATTTAGTAGTCCTTGAAAGCTAGAATACTTAAGAACTATGTAGCAAATTATCACTGCGTTCTCGTACGTAAATGACAGGTCGAAAGAAGGGTTAAACTTACCCTTTATTCCTACTCTTTTGATTAACAGATGGCCTCTGTCGAGCATACAATAAGCATCCACTTAGTCTTTAACTCAAGATAGAAAATAAGGAACTGATTTAATATTAACTAAACTAAAACCAGTCGAAGCTGCGCAGAAATAACTAACATATTTGCCCCTTATTAAAGATCACCGTCGAATACTAGCAAGCACGTGACAAAATATCCGAACTGCAGTGAGATTAGACTTTTAGCAACGACGTGGCCAGAAGGCAGAACACGCTGTCCTATCGCTCTAGTCTCTTCTAAGCTGTTCTAATGAAGTGACCGAGACTTAAATCTGGTTTCTACCTCATTTACATAAAACGTCATCCTGAAAACTCATTCTGGTAGCGAATGTAAGTGGGAAAACAAGACAGTAAAGGAAAAGCTTTTTCCAAAATAAAAATGAGTGTTAGAAAATTAAAATAAACCCCTCCACGCTTTGGGATAAATTAAAGCTTATATCTCAATAACTTGGCAGTCATCCAGTTCACAAAATATGTTTGTATCATATCACTTTTATTAAATTTTATTTTAGACATTTTGGTTTTCGTCTTTTCCTTATAAAGCGGTTTTTCAATATCACACTGATATTTCAAGGCATCATCACTGTCATTCTTCCCCTTGAAGTCTCACTTGCGTTATTTTTTCCTTTTCCACTAAATGTTTTTCCTTTTAAAATATTCTAAAAATCGAACGGTCTCCCGATAGATGATAATAACCTTCGACTGTAAATTTGTACCAAGCTTTCACGTTTCTTTAATCCATTTATCACTTACTGAGATTATGGTGATTTACTATAAATAGATTTAACCCTTTGACTACAAATTTAAAACAAATATCCCGTTTTCTATCCAAGTAAACAAAATAAGTCATAAATAAAGGAAATTTAGAATTTGAGATTTTTTTGACAAACGGTTTTCAAGCCAAAGGCTGAGACACATATATCCCAGCCATAGTTCATGGTGGGATACATGTGTCCACACGTAGTGATCGACTTAATATAAGTACACCTATTATTCTGGAAAACTTTATTATATGAAATAGATTTTTCGTCGTATGGTACAGGGTAAAGCATTCTTTGCATAACCCAAAATTACACATTGGGTAACTCGTATATGTTCTTTTCTCTATGTTCATTTGTGTACAACGAACACAGCGGCCTCTTGATTCTCCAACTATTGGAAGATAATCCCCAACATTAAGGAGATTGCAAGTACTTTTTAACCCAGCAGCCGTTCTTTATTTGAACTGATTTGTATAAAATATCTAGTTTTTTAGAAACTAATTTCGTCATCATTTTCTTTCTCCGCTATTTGTCTGTTGTCGTAGATAAACGACATTTATATCCTAGTTCAAGACTCTGGGGTAATTATTAATTGGCCATTAATCGGGAGTGTCCTTTAAGATGAGGTATTTTTAAACGTTTGCAATTATAGCTCTACATTAAATATAATAAATTCGTTTCCAGATGTAATTTATGTTTTATATGCACATGTTCCCTTCGATGATTGGCAGATACTCTTTATGAACTTCAACGATTAATGAACGTAGATTAACTGAAGCGAGATGGAAGTATTTGTTTATTTATTTATAACAAATGGCAATATGTTTTTAACTACATCAGTTAAGTTTCTGAGGCCCGATGGCGCATTGGCTAGGGCGTCGCGCAGTAGACCACAGATCTGGGATTCGATCTTCGGGTTGGGTAAGGTTGACTCAGTCTTTCATCCCTTGAGGGGGTCGATAAAATGAGTACGAAGTTCGCTTGGGGACTAAACACCGGGTGTCCTGAGCCAGGCTGACCACTTGTCCAGGCAAAGATACACAAGCCCCCCCGGAGCCCACGGTCTAGAAAGCAGATATTAAGGCGTCGCTGGCCATGTCTCTCTAACGATTGTTTGTGTCGCGAGTTTAGTTTTTCTGTTTTATTAAGAGTTTCTGTTTTATTATTATTTTATTCTGAGCTAAGTTTAAATCAAGTTATACATACCAGTACATATAGGAAAAAAGCAAAAAACATTCTAAATATGAGAGATTGTTATGAACCGATAGCTCCCGACGTTAGGTGGCTCTTGCAGCGTCCTCTCTCTGGAGTTACTTTATAGAGTATTTCTCCCATTTTCTTAGCATGCCTTCGTGGTGTAGTGGTCAGCACACTCGGCGCGTATTCGAGAGGTCCGTTGTTCAAGTTCTGGCGAGGGCATTACTCATTTGCCATGTCTCCTGCTTCGAAATAACATAATGTCTCTACAATTTGATAATTTAACTTCAACACGGAAGAACAGCGGAGCTAAGCCTAACGATATCGAAGGCGCGTGCCTAATATTTATGGTTGTAAAGCACTATATTATGAGTAAATAAAATTTGTATGTGTATTAATAACAAGTAGAACCTAATCACGTTCCTCTGGATTTTATACTAGAAATTTAACGAAAGGTAATGTAGTTAGTTACAACAATGCCTAAATATTGAGCTATAACTTATGTTGCTCTATATTAATGTGTGCTTCTTAATGTGTTTTAAAAATAGTTTATCAGCAGTGTAAATAGCTTTTTTAAGATCAACACTTTATAATTTCTGGTAAAATTCATTTTACAATTTTCTTAACAATTCGCCAGGTAATAACTGAAAATTTACACGAACTTCGGATTGTTCGTTTATTATACTGCCACAGCAGTAGAAAATGTAGGAAATTACAGTTTGCTAGCATTGAAACTGTTAAAATTATAAATAAATGAAATTTCTTTACTAGAACGCTGGTTCTTATTTTTGCTTTTCATGCTGATGTTTGCTACAAAAAGGAGATAAAGGCATTATTTTAAAGAAATTTTCAACTGTAGCCCTAAAATACTAATACATACATTTTTTAAAGATTAAAAATAACCAGGTTTACGAAGAAATTCTGTAGAATTGAGGAGGTGAATACCACAAACTTTCTTCAAATTCAAACACACTTAACCTTAAAAAGTTAGCAAGCTAAAGTTCACTTATTTAATTATTTAAAATATTAATGAAAACAGCATATAACGTAAGACGTTCATCTCATATTTGGTTTTGTCTTTACTCACATGTAGTATATTCGTGACTGCAAAACGTTTTTCGTTTAATGGAGTAACATTTCTGAAGGGTGTGAGAGCAAATTTTCTTGTATTTCAATGGAGAAATCGAATTGTATCATCACGCCACGCAGGCTTAAATGACACAGGCACGTAATGTTTCTTTTGCTTTAAATTGCATTTGTCATGCAAAGACTGTTTAGAGAATGAATAAAAAAGGACACAAAAGATTCTTTTTAAGCACGCTTTCGTAATTTTGAATTTTATCTTGGACTAAACTTACAATCAAAGGTAATGAGGGACCATTTACTTCCTACTTCTTTTGAATGTGGGAATGGATTTTGGCAGCATTAATGTAAAAATAATTCAGAATTGAAACTTGGGAAAAAAATAATACGATTAAATAGGATAGTACACAAATGAATATGTTTTATTCACTTATGATTTTCAAACTAAATTCAAATTTTCCTGAAAGGCAAACTTGGCATGTTAATAAAAATCAGTATTTTTACCAAAGCTTTTCATATTCACTATGTAGTAACGAATATGATGTTAAAGGAGTAAAAAATAAAGTTTTATGCTAACACGTTCCTTAATATGCAAATGCCAGCGCGCTCTTTTGGCAGAGGTATAGAAAGCGCTTTTAGATTTTAGTATGAAAGCTTATTCTAATTATCAGACTTTAATGTTATATTATAGGGAAGAGTATTAATACGATTAAGTTAGTTTAATAATTAAATAATGTATTCACGTTAAAACCAATAGAATGGCATTTTTTAACATCCGAGAGCTCTACATGCGACATCCGAGATATTTTTCGTTAATTCCTATATAAAGGAATTAACGAAAAAAATGCAGACGATATATTAAATACCTAAAAATTATGGAAATTAAGATTTGATGGCTAAGGTAAAGTAACACGCCGGACAAATATTAATTTAGAAGTCAAATAGCAAAAACGTTTTTTGTTTCCCAAAATAAGTATTACAAGCAAACTGAGGGAACATGGGAAGCCATCTTAGTCTCATCCTGGCTGATATCTACATGCATTATTATGGATCAAAATTATTTGAAACTTTAAACTTCCGGGTATGGTTCCGCTACGTAGATGACACTTTTACTCTGTTTGACCGCAATAAAGATGATTTAAATAAGTTCTTTCAGTAATGAATTCCATTCATCCTTCTATTCAGTTCACTTTTGAACTTGAGACGCGCCATTTTCTTCCGTTTCTTGATATTTTAGTCACACGTAATACATCCAGCTTCAGTAACTACAGTTTATCGTAAAACTACATCGGCCTGCCTTCCATCGCACTTAAAATCACATCATCCGACTAAACAAAAGTTGGCATCGTTTTATATCTTTGTTTTCCGCACACTTCATGTTCGCTCCTCCAAACTGGCTCTTGATTAAGAACTAAATTATTTAAAAGCAGTAGCCATTAACAGGGGTTTTTCACCCAACATTATTAATCAAGCATTTAAAAAATTCTCATCTCAACACACCAAAAGGCACTCTCTTGTTTCAGGAGATTATAAGAATTCTGTCGTCATTCCTTTCTTTCCATCAATTAGCTCTAAAGCTGCACGTATTTTACAGAAATTTAACTTTCGGGTCGTTTATTCTCCTATCAATAAAATTCCGAGTTCCATATTTAAGGATCTCATTTCGGATACGAATTCCTGGGATAGTTACAGGATTCCTTACCGGTGTGGTTTAATTTACATTGGTCAAGCTAGAAGAGCCTTAAAATTTCGAGTGAAGAAACATGAAGCATACCTTAGAAAAAGGAAGCACGGAAGTCCTGCGTTACCCAGCAATGTTGGTCCGAAAATCACACTTTCAATTTTTTCCCAGCCAAAATTATTCAAGAAACATTTTCCATCGGTGAGCTGGATTTTCTAAGGCGTTTCCCATTCAAAAAAATCTTTCTATTCTAGTTAATGACCGTAATTACAATTCAACTTTACCTTCAGCCTTTAATGAAATTATGTTTTAGTTTTCTTGTTTCATCAATACATAGTGCCAGTAGATTAACTCCTGTCCAGCCATTCTTGTCGCATCCTATCACTATATCTTATCTCGTTCATTTACACTTCGGTAGATCAGGCTGATGGTTCGGTAAAACCATCTAAACTAGTCCTGTGGAAATTTGCAAATATAACGCTGACTTTTCTTGTTTGACTTCTAAATTAAATTTAATAGCTATTCACCGCATAGAAATAAAAGCATGACAATGACGAAATTCACATGTCTCTTAATTTTGAAAATAATGTATGATAGGATTAGCAAACAATATCAAATTTTTCGCTTTGATTTAGTGACGTTTAGAATTATGGAAACAGCTTTATGCATTGCTTAGACATCACATGAGATTTTTATTTTAATTAACATTTCATGTTATGTTATCCCCAAAATTTGTTATTATCATTTACCATAGAAAATATTCTTATCGTTTTAACATAGATATTATGTCCTATATCAAATCCTTTGTCGTTTATTTGAGACATAAATACCTTGAGAAAATGCTTAACATAGAATTCTGGTAGAGTAGATCCGATTTTTATTTTCATGAAACTTTCTTTGTTTTTCAAAGTAAATTTCAAATTTAATCAACAAACTAATGATTAATAAATAATAGTTTTATTTAATAAATGCATGTTTCCTTATTTTAATCTCAAGTTTTATTTAATAAATGCATGTTTTCTTATTTTAATCTCAAACATACCTGCCAGAGTTGAAGATCTTTCTCTTATTAAAGGGCTACATGATCTCATGTATTGTCCCTATCTCTCACAATCCCATAGCTTAGACGACTTAGATACCAGAATGCACAGGCTTTCGTCCTTCCCCAAGCGGAATCAAATTAAGAGTTTCGAAACTGTTTAGAATAAAAACAACTTATTTGGTATCTAAATAGAAGAAAAAAATAAAAACAATAGGCATCACTTCTGTAACTATGAACAGAGCTGGCGAGTAATCCATGTAGGAAAGTGCCAATTAAATAGTGCCACATGAATACAGAAAGTATACAAGATGCATAAACAGGAATGAAAACATACAGATACATAATAACTAAGTGCAATATATTTACATAAATTTACATTACAAATTGCAGGATTAGAATGGCCTATGCCCTTTTGGTATTATTAGGATCATTAAAATGTTAGTTATAGATTTTAATTGCAGAATTATTTATTTGATTCTCGCTATCAAGAAAACCTTTGGCTAGGTGATAATAATGGGCCCTAACTGGACAGTTTTGAGCTCCTCGTGAATTAGATTATTTCTTATCTACCACAGGGAATTAATTATTTACTAGAGTACATTATTTTGGACAGTTTTCAATTACATTCCATTGCTTCTACATGAGAAAGCCCTTAGTGAACAGACATAACAGAGTATTGAAAAATTGGTTTGAAAATTTTGGAACTTCTTGAATATTTTTAATGCAATTCTGTTAATTCCTTGGACACGTTTACTGTCATTTACTGAACTTAACATTAGCAGATGATTTAAATCTATGGCTTACAGGCACTTCCAAATCTTCACTAGACGTGTAAGTGATTTGTTAATCCAAAAGTTTCTTCAAATAAGATAAAATATAAGAAGAAGAACAGATTGGTTTTGTTGATTTTCTCATTAAAATATCTCACGGTAGTTCAACACATCAGATTGTGCTTTCGAAAATATATTATATCGAACTTAATAGCACTTGACTGCATGAGACGTAAGTATACAGATAAATGAATGTTGTGATGAAATTATAAACATACATTAGGTATGTAGGTGCTAAAGGTACTTTATTCAGAGACAATATTAGTAATGATTGTTTTAAACACTAATGATGTATAATGATT
>KK118803.1:18690-42309 GCA_000611955.2 Stegodyphus mimosarum | reverse complement strand
ATTCCTGCTTACATAATTCACAGCATTCTTTCCTCATGTCATCGAAACTGGTTTCTTCCCTTTCTTTCTTTTGCTTTTTCTTTCTTGCATTTTCTACGAGGTTCCAGTTTCCAGACTATCTTACATTTTCAACCCTGAATTCTTTAATACATAAGGAGACCTTTAAACTAATTTTAAAAAGGCGAAAGAAATTCAAGTAAAGAATAACAGTTTCTGAGAAACACATGCATCATACTTGAAAAAGCTTTATTTTATTTAAAAAGTTTTGTACAAACTTCAGAACTGACACACTGAACATAATATAATAATTTATAAAAAAAAAGGTTTTGGGAAAAGAAAAAGAAAAAAAAAACTTTAATTAAACTCAGTGAACTTCAAAACCTCAAGCTGCTGAGACGAAAACTTAAGGCAAAGCATTTAAAAAAAGATGAAAAGATTAATATGCACGTAATTAGGGCAAGCCTTGTTAAAAATATGTAAATAAAAGAAAAATGTCTTTTTTTTCCTGCCTTTAAAGTCAGTTTGTAGTGCTTTCCATACTGTTTTGTGTTTTCATATAACTGAAAGATAGAACATGATTCTTTTCTTTACGAGATACTGAGACATTCTATATTTGACATTGTTCAATTTAGAAAAAGTGTCACTAGTGCTCCAAAGCAAACGGAATTAGTAAGTTTCTTTTTTCTAATAACCTCTTCTTTCTATTTTTTCGACTCGAAGTAATCATTATTTCGTATCTCTTCTCAGAACAAGCTCTAATAGAGCTTCTTTGAAGTAAACATATATTTAATTAGTTGTACTTTGTACTTTTTAGTATTTTGTTATCTTCACAGCATTATCACATAACGTTGGAACAAAAATTTACTCCATTGAAACTTTCACAGTAACGTAAAGTTAAAATTAGTTTCGGTGAAGAAATGGAATTTTGATGCAATAAATTATGAAAAGTTTGCAGTAAGCATAATAAAGTTTAGATGGTAGCAAAACAATAATATTTTCAAAATGCTGCATTTGGATTCATGGATTTGATGCAAAACACACTAGAGTTATTTGCCTAAGGAAAGAGATGCCTTCATACACGCAATATATACTTCATACACGATGTATTAAAATAACTTTCTCACATGAAGGCTATATATATCAAAAGCAGGAGAACTCTTAAACGCCGTATAAAGTTTGACGTCAGACTCACTGATTGACGCTTTCTTCCCTTTTCCATTAAAAGCTGGAGAACTCTTAAACGCCGTATAAGATCTGATGTCAGACTCACTGATTGAAGGCTTCCATCATGTCTTTCGTGCTGCAACGGTAGCAGACTCGGCGGGTATTTGAGAGATCTAGGTTTGTGTCCTGGTGAGGGCATTTTCTAGTCTCCGGCTTCAGAAAGACCCTAAAGATTCTACAGTGGTGTTTGAACTAAAAGATGACGGGAGATAACTCAGAATTGGACGACTGGGTCCTCTAATACCCAGACGCTCTTTGAAAGGTGGAGTATAAGATGTATTTTCTCTCTCCTTTTCAGCATACCTTCGTCATACAACGGTAGCACACTCGATGTGTTTTCGAGAGGTCCAGGTACGAGTTCCGTCGAAGGCATTGCTCATTTTTGATGTCTCCTGCTTCAAATAAACTTAACGTTACTACAGCAGTCTGTTATAATTTTTTCAATTGCATTGCTTTAAGGATTCTTTTTGATTCTGTCGGAATTATGAAAATGTTGCACGCTTTGTAGATTAACAGCCAGAATTTTATAAAATGTTACGTATTTCAAAATGTTAACAGTGTCATTAATTACAATTTAAAGAATAAAAGGTTACTTTTCACAGTATTTCAGAGCAGTTTAGTGCATCAAGCTAACGGCACTCCTTTCACCTAAATGTTATTTAGAAAGTTGATTATTGCGCACCTGGAATGTTGTTAACGTCTTAAGCGAAACTCGAATTAACTGCAATACAGTTATTTGCGATAATTAAACTAAACTATTTCTAATTTTAAGGAATGATGAATGTTTGGAGATAATTAATGCTTTAAAGAGTTTGAAGTTATAAAGCGTTCCGCTCTCATTTACGAAAACACTTGATTTAAAATAGCAGTTTGAACGGAAAAAATAAAATGCACTTTGGATGAAATTTTTCATATGATGTGTTATTCTGATTATTAAGTAGGAAATTTGCATTTTAAAGAGATATTATTGCATTATGTAAAATCTTTATAGAATTATAATATTTTAAAGAAAGTACATTTAATTGTTTCCTTATGAATTTTCATTTTGCGAGATAACATCATAGGTTCTATTCTCAGGACAGTATAATGCTTGTTATCAATTGTGTAATCATAGCAAATATTGTATTTCTCCTTGAAACGTGTATTGAAATAGTTCTTCATTTAGCAGCAGTCGATAAAACGCTCCTCAATTGTAATGAGTGAATATTTCTTCCCCCATATGACAGTAGTATGTTATTTATTTACATTTCAGCGTTAAAATACACCATGAAAAAAATTAAATGACAAATGACTTATGTGATCAGGTTGTCGCAGGCGCCAGGACATCAGTCCGATCCTGTGCGTAGCAATTGTAGAAAATAGTAGAAAAACGTAGCAGTTGAAGAAAACTATAGCAATTATTGTGTTTAGCATAATGTTGATTCCGATGCGGAAATAAAAATGTACTCTAGTTTTTGAAGAAAACCCTAAGTCAAATCAGGAAAACGAAGCGAAGAAGCTAAAGATGGAGAACTCCAGCCATAAAAACCGCTGAGTAAAAAGGTGGGAGGAGCTGTGGTGACGTAGCTGTGACTCCAAGATCAAGAGTTTCCTACTTGCTGAAAGTAGGGAGTTAACATAATAATACGATGGTTTGGTGGAGATGTAAAGTGGGTTTGACTACTTGCAGACCGTACTTGATTTAGAATAAAAACTAAAGACCTGAATTTAAAATAAATGGGAGCGAAAATAACAGTGAGAACTAGATAGATAAATAAAAATTGCAGCCATCATATTAAGAAAAAAAAATTTTATACATACAAAATTAAAAAAAAAATTCAACTATTCGGATTCGAACTGCCGAACTGTTGATCCACCGTTTGATGCCTTATCCATCAAGCTCTCACTGAAATCGATCAAACGCAAAATGAATTAAATTAATCTAAGGAACTCTGCTCCGAATGGAAAAAAACATCAAACCTTTAGATTGATATTTTCTGAACGTTGTTGATTTCCGTTTCTTGAAACTTTAAAAGAAACTGCATGAACAAGTTTTTATCGATACAAAAATTTTTGCTGAAATGGGAAATAATCCGTCCTTGTTGATATTTTCTGGGCAAGTATAAATGTTACATGAAGCTTAAGCGTTATTTATATTACATATAAATAAGCCATACATATTACACAAGAATAATATGCAAAGAAAAAGCAAAGTCAAATATAAAAGTTAGTTAAAAATTGGAAGCCCTACAATTTTAAAAGTTAAAAAAACTTCCATTTTTAAAAATTAATTTTATTTAAAATTTAAACTTTATTTTAATGTTCCAATGCGAAGCTCTGTTGATACATACTTTCAATCGGAACATTAAAACTACCAATATTAAAGTGAAGAAAGTTCTTTCTGCGTCGTCCAAAGTGTTGCCACTTGACGAAGAACAAATTTCAACGAATGATGGTTAGATGTATGTTGATGCTTAAATCATACCTACTATTGAAGATCCTGTAGTTTTGTAAATCATTTGCTTGACCTAATGCTTCTCCATCTCAAACCATAAATACTTGGTAAGATTAATGTTATGTTAATTCTACGATATACTTAGCTTTTTGTCCATGTTCTTATAAGCGTATTTGGCCATCTGACGTATAGAAAGATACCATTTTTGCTAGGAAATGCAACAGACATTAAGTGCTGCAATTTATTAATTTAGATAAGAGTAGCTGTTAGAAATTATTTTGAGGTGTTAAGTGGGTTTTGGAAAAAATAACGTCCAAGCCGTCATAGCAGCTCCCTCAACTTCTGTATAATCTTCATGGCATTCAAATGAGAAGGAATCTTTGTGGAAAATTCAGTCACACGTTCACTTGTCTACATGGTGAAATAAAATAGCTTTAATGAAAAAATTAGAACTAATTTCTTAGGCCATAATCATGACCATTCACATCCGCTGTTGATATTACATATCCAGAAGTTAAATCGTTTTTCTGTAATGATGATATGAAACAAGTTATATATCTGAGTAAACACGTAGTTGCTGTCATCGCTGATTGGCTATTTTTTTCTTTTTTTTTATCCATTTTCCACTTTAAGAGGAAACTGCGATATTTATTAAGCCCTTGTGAGTTCGGACTGGGTTCGTTAAATATTTCCTCTTTTTTTATCGTTGGTGAATGAAATATTCATAATTCTGAAACAAATTTAAATCCTGGTTCATATGTATATACATTCAATGAGAAGTTACCTTAAATGAATGATATTTATGAAATATGAAGTGAATTTTTACATTTGTTTCATAAATGGCACAGATTACTGAAAAGGCTCCAAAATATAAGGAGACAGCATCTGGAACCTACTAAGCCAATCAAAGCAACCATTCATAAAATGAACAAAATTAAAGCCATTTTTATTTGAGAAAATATATCAATAATCCTAAAGATGGGGAGAAAGGTGTGTAAATAACTAAAATCCAATTTTCTCCTAATGGCTGAAAAAACGATTTTGAGACTCAAACACTATTTTCAGTTAAGTACTCAGAAATATTCGAGATCAAAGAACATAAAAACTACACGTTATTTAATATCATCTAAGAAATTAACTGTATTTTCATATCAAAATGAGAGAAGGCCTTTAATGAACGCAGTGAAATAAGTCTCACCACCCACGTACCTAGCCGTCAAAAATAACATTTCTAACTAAGTTGCCGCCTAGATGGGAAAGTTGTAAGTGACACTGATTGCTGTAGCGAAGGACCAGGGATCGAATCCCGGAGGCATATTAGCAATTTGTACCGCGCCACGCGCATAAGGAAAAATCCGTACTTATAATTGGACATACTTTCCGATGACATCATTTTCTCTTAGCGTAATGGCGTTCAGGCGGGTTTCTTAAAGTTTTGTTTTGGTTGAATGACGCGCATGAGTGATACGAAAGCATGAAAATTATCATTGTGTTCTTTGAATAACGATGCCAGACGAAACCATTGACATGCAGCCTTCTGCAGATAGCATTCTGTTTATTGAATAATAAAATTATAAAATCCTTCAAAGATGCTATTAATATCAGAAGAAATCTTAAATGCGTAGATTGTATAAATAACTTGTCAGGACTGAGTGTTCTGTGCATACTTTTGGCGAACGTATTCGTAACTTTATCAAAGTCCTGATCTCGAACAGGGAGCTGAATGCAGCTATGTTCTGTGGTAGAATAACTGCACGCAAGGAGGATGTTTAAAATGACCCTTTTATTAAACTCCTATTTACAGCCACTTCCCAAGTCGGAAGGGATAACCGAAAATAATGACCGCACTTGGGTCTAAACTGAACAATCAAATAATTTAAAACAAAGTGAGTAGAAATTAAATAGTCGTTGCTCACAGAGCTATGGAAGCGAGGTTGGCCTCTATGCAAAACTATTAATGGTGCGTAGCAAGATTTAGCTAATACTAACGCACTTAGATTTCTTCAGTAAGTAATAGCGTAACAGCGCTAAGGCTTAGAACTTAAATACTAGCTAGTCAGGCGAACGTCGAACAGAGCAGCAGTGATCTGAGACTAAAAGTTCCCTCACACTGAGAAATTCCTTGCTAACCTCTTAAATACGAAACTTGGCTCCACTTCAAATTAGCATAAAGCTTAAAGCTCTTTGGACAGTTTTTGGTATGCCCAAATGGCCTTCTTCACCTTCCTTGAAGAAATCCATCTTAGTTTAAATCCTTCTTCTTACCTTCTGCATCGTTGCCCGTTTTTCGATTAAAATCTCGTCGTTCGCCGCTCGGCTTAGGAGATCCGTCTTTCTTCGGCCATTGCTTCGCCTTGTTTCCGTAATTCTGTTGTTGCTCCTGCTGCGATCTTGGCGTGTCCCAGTGACTTCTTCGCTCAAATTGGCGACGTCGTTCATTGTCTGCAATTCTTCGACTTTCAAATTGTACGGCGAGCTCGAATAATTTATCCAAAGTCGTTGGGTTTCTGAGCTCGATAAAATCTTGAACGTGGGTCAGTAGCCTAGGAAGTATAATTTGAATAATTTCTGGATCCCGGCGACTTCCATACAAAAGCTTGAAAACTTGGATTTTTCTCAGAAAATTTGACAAATTTTCTATCTTTTCTTGGAATCGTCTAAAAAGTTCCGCTTCCAGTCTGGCTCGATCTCGTACGACAGGAAATGCTTTCACTAAAAAATTTTTTTAATTTTCATAAGTGTATGTGAGGCTTCTCGGTTCCCCCAAAACATTCTTTCCAATACACTTGAACCAATTTATCGCTTGGCCCTTCTTAGCTTCGACTTAGGAGATCCGTCTTTCTTCGGCCATTGCTTCGCCTTGTTCCCGTAATTCGGTTGTTGCTTGTGCTGCGATCTTGGCGTGTTCCAATAACTTCTTCGCTCAAATTGGCGACGTCGTTCATTGTCTGCAATTCTTCGACTTTCAAATTGTACAGCGAGCTCGAATAATTTATCCAAAGTCGTTGGGTTTCTGAGCTCGATAAAATCTTGAACTTGGGGCAGTAGCCTAGGAAGTATAATTTGAATAATTTCTGGATCCAGGCGACTTCCATACAAAAGTTTGAAAACTTGGATTTTTCTCAAGATAAAATTTGACAAATTTTCTATCTTTTCTTGGAATCGTCTAAAAAGTTCCGCCTCCAGTCTGGCTCGATCTCGTACGACTGGAAATGCTTTCACCAAAAAAATTTTTTAAATTTTCATAAGTGTATGTGAGGCTTCCCAGTTCCCCCAAAACATTCTTTCCAATACACTTGAACCAATTTAGCACTTGGCCCTTCAAAGCGCTGGTGGCAAGAGTGACTTTCTGAAATTCGTGGACTGGATATAACATGAAATGTGCTTCCAATTTTTCCAGGAAATTAATTACGGCTGACTTGCCGTCAAAACTTGCAGCTGGCTTCATGGCTGCCCGCATATATTGTACAATGTAGCCAAATCCTTCTAGGGCAGGAGGTGGTATCTCAGGGTTGTGCACAGGTACTGCAGCTTGCAGCTATCTCAGGTTCATTTTCTTGTTTTTGAGGCCATCTTCTCATTCTTCTTCTTTGGACGCCAGTGTCAAGACTGAGTGTTCTGTGCATACTTTTGGCGAACATATTCGTAACTTTATCAAAGTCCTGATCTCGAACAGGGAGCTGAATGCAGCTATGTTCTGTGGTAGAATAACTGCACGCAAGGAGGATGTTTAAAATGACCCTTTTATTAAACTCCTATTTACAGCCACTTCCCAAGTCGGAAGGGATAACCGAAAATAATGACCGCACTTGGGTCTAAACTGAACAATCAAATAATTTAAAACAAAGTGAGTAGAAATTAAATAGTCGTTGCTCACAGAGCTATGGAAGCGAGGTTGGCCTCTATGCAAAACTATTAATGGTGCGTAGCAAGATTTAGCTAATACTAACGCACTTAGATTTCTTCAGTAAGTAATAGCGTAACAGCGCTAAGGCTTAGAACTTAAATACTAGCTAGTCAGGCGAACGTCGAACAGAGCAGCAGTGATCTGAGACTAAAAGTTCCCTCACACTGAGAAATTCCTTGCTAACCTCTTAAATACGAAACTTGGCTCCACTTCAAATTAGCATAAAGCTTAAAGCTCTTTGGACAGTTTTTGGTATGCCCAAATGGCCTTCTTCACCTTCCTTGAAGAAATCCATCTTAGTTTAAATCCTTCTTCTTACCTTCTGCATCGTTGCCCGTTTTTCGATTAAAATCTCGTCGTTCGCCGCTCGGCTTAGGAGATCCGTCTTTCTTCGGCCATTGCTTCGCCTTGTTTCCGTAATTCTGTTGTTGCTCCTGCTGCGATCTTGGCGTGTCCCAGTGACTTCTTCGCTCAAATTGGCGACGTCGTTCATTGTCTGCAATTCTTCGACTTTCAAATTGTACGGCGAGCTCGAATAATTTATCCAAAGTCGTTGGGTTTCTGAGCTCGATAAAATCTTGAACGTGGGTCAGTAGCCTAGGAAGTATAATTTGAATAATTTCTGGATCCCGGCGACTTCCATACAAAAGCTTGAAAACTTGGATTTTTCTCAGAAAATTTGACAAATTTTCTATCTTTTCTTGGAATCGTCTAAAAAGTTCCGCTTCCAGTCTGGCTCGATCTCGTACGACAGGAAATGCTTTCACTAAAAAATTTTTTTAATTTTCATAAGTGTATGTGAGGCTTCTCGGTTCCCCCAAAACATTCTTTCCAATACACTTGAACCAATTTATCGCTTGGCCCTTCTTAGCTTCGACTTAGGAGATCCGTCTTTCTTCGGCCATTGCTTCGCCTTGTTCCCGTAATTCGGTTGTTGCTTGTGCTGCGATCTTGGCGTGTTCCAATAACTTCTTCGCTCAAATTGGCGACGTCGTTCATTGTCTGCAATTCTTCGACTTTCAAATTGTACAGCGAGCTCGAATAATTTATCCAAAGTCGTTGGGTTTCTGAGCTCGATAAAATCTTGAACTTGGGGCAGTAGCCTAGGAAGTATAATTTGAATAATTTCTGGATCCAGGCGACTTCCATACAAAAGTTTGAAAACTTGGATTTTTCTCAAGATAAAATTTGACAAATTTTCTATCTTTTCTTGGAATCGTCTAAAAAGTTCCGCCTCCAGTCTGGCTCGATCTCGTACGACTGGAAATGCTTTCACCAAAAAAATTTTTTAAATTTTCATAAGTGTATGTGAGGCTTCCCAGTTCCCCCAAAACATTCTTTCCAATACACTTGAACCAATTTAGCACTTGGCCCTTCAAAGCGCTGGTGGCAAGAGTGACTTTCTGAAATTCGTGGACTGGATATAACATGAAATGTGCTTCCAATTTTTCCAGGAAATTAATTACGGCTGACTTGCCGTCAAAACTTGCAGCTGGCTTCATGGCTGCCCGCATATATTGTACAATGTAGCCAAATCCTTCTAGGGCAGGAGGTGGTATCTCAGGGTTGTGCACAGGTACTGCAGCTTGCAGCTATCTCAGGTTCATTTTCTTGTTTTTGAGGCCATCTTCTCATTCTTCTTCTTTGGACGCCAGTGTCAAGACTGAGTGTTCTGTGCATACTTTTGGCGAACATATTCGTAACTTTATCAAAGTCCTGATCTCGAACAGGGAGCTGAATGCAGTTATGTTCTGTGGTAGAATAACTGCACGCAAAGAGTTTTTAAAATGACCCTTTTATTAAACTCCTATTTACAGCCACTTCCCAACTCGGAAGGGATAACACAAAATAATGACCGCACTTGGGTCTAAACTGAACAATCAAATAATTTAAAACAAAGTGAGTAGAAATTAAATAGTCGTTGCTCACAGAGCTATAAACGGGAGGTTGGCCTCTATGCAAAACTATTAATGGTGCGTAGCAAGATTTAGCTAATACTAACGCACATAGATTTCTTCAGTAAGTAATAGCGTAACAGCGCTGAGGCTTAGGACTTAAATACTAGCTAGTCAGGCGAACGTCGAACAGAGCAGCAGTGATGAGACTAAAAGCTCTCTTACACTGAGAAATTCATTGCTAACCTTTTAAATACGAAACTTGGCTCCACTTCAAATTAGCATAAAGCTGAAACGCGCGCTCATTCTAACGGGAAGTTGAAATAAGAACTTACAGGAAAGAGAGAATTAACATAAAACTTTGTTAGTTTAAACTAAAACCTTACAAACTGAGTTCATACGTTTAGCGGGAAAAAAACGCAAAACACATTGGATGGCATGATGATCTCGATTCATATGTAAAGACATATGTGCTAGTAAGTGTGAAATTTTGTTTCATTCTGTCCCTTTCACATTGCAGAAACTATTTCCTTTGCAACTGCATATGTTATTTCCATACTAATGTCCATATCTTTGACTCTTCTAATATTCTGTTGCCTTAAATGACAGAAAAAAGTCGCATTCAGTATATTCTCTGAATACACGAGTGTAAGAAAAGAAACGTTTTTCTCTGAAAAACACTATTTTTATATTAAGGTAAGAAAGGTTTTGCACATTAAAAAATGGGCAATATTCATAAAGTACATATTCATGGGAAATATTCAATTGATACATATTTCTATGCTCCAAATCTATAGTAGTCTAACTTCAAATAAAAAAATTTTACTTTTTCAGACTGACTACAAATATCGTGAATTTACTGTGCATTATGTTAGTTCCCAAGGTTTTTGGAGTTTATGAAAACTGACGGATTACCGATTTTCCTCTCTATGAAAAAAAGAAGCACTGCATTTTTTATATTAAATTCACCATACTACAGTGCCGTAATAATTGTAATCTGTAATAAAAATACAACGTACATCATTAACGATAATTATCTTTTTGGTACTGCTATCAAAATGTAAACAAACGGCATGAAAGTGTACTTTCGAGCCCAAGCAAAGTCAAGGCGTTCCTAAGCATAGAGGAAATGATGAAGCCGTATCCAATCACAAAAATTGATTTTTCACTATGCGCGTGGCGCGGTACAGAATGCTTATATGCATTCCGGAGAATCCACAGATGTTAAATGTCTTTCTATTCATAGCAGGCAACGGTGGCCCACCAATTAGGTGCCTCCATAATAAAATGACCGGCTCTTCCGGCCTTAGCAGTGACCGACGTCTATGCCCGACTTGTTCCCGCCATTGGGTGAATGAAATTAAGCCAAGACTGATATTTAATATCCGACATTTAGCATTTTGGATGGATTCCAATCTAATATCATAAAGTATGGTGAAGGACAGCATAAATGAACTTGAATTAGAACTAGCGTCGAAGGATTTCCGCCAAATTACAGTTTTATCAGCATATCCCTAAAGCAAATACAAATTCTTCGAATACATGGATGTTTAATTACCTCAGTGCCTTAACCTCCAATACATTTCTTATTTAATAGTTGAAAACAACTCCTGTACAGTACGTATTGAAATATTATGGAAATGTAATGTAAATCTGATTTATATTGAAATGAGGGCTGAAAGGGGATCATATCATAATGCTACAGATCAAATGATATAAAGCAGAATAAATTAATTTGTTTGACTTAGCTAACTAAAGCCTATTAGTCATGTGCACGATGTAAGACATGATTTTAAATTCCATTAGTATATTCAAAAGAATCAGAAGAATCAAAATTAAGCAGTTTATGCCGAGAGGACAATTAGGCCATTCAAAAGCAGTTATGAAAGCAGATAGAGTTTAAAATTACCAATTTATGTCAGACATGATTTTAAATTCCATTAGTATAATTAAATGAATAAGAAGAAATCAAATTAAATAGTTTACGTATATTGAGGACAATCCGCCCATTTTATAGTACCTATAAAAGCAGATAAAATTTACAGACAGTCATTAAAATTGAATAAAAATAATTATTTGAAAAGAGATTTACGTATAAAATGGAATCACATATTCAGCAATGTATATAAAATTATACAAGCATTTCTTGTGCTAAATAATCTAAACATAGTTCTTATATCACCATCTGAATTTAATAGTCCTAAGTTTTATCACAAGTGAGGGGTCGTCACTTTATTATCAAAAGGTTCAGTGGAAGCCTAGATGTAAGGATATCATAGCTTTGCACTTTTAGTATGCATTTCGAAATCCTCGTTCCTATCAGTGCTTGTTTCAACACTCATCATCAGGAAACTGATTCTCACTTAATGATATTAGTGTCCTATTGTGGTGTTGAAGTGTGACTCCCTAAACAAACTCGATACTGCAAGTATCAAAAACAAATGTTATATATGCCCAATACTTGCTGGCCTAAAATTACGTTTAGTACATTGCGTTGGAATTTAAAATCAAGAATAATGAAATGTTTCACTTACCCAATAATCCACATGCATGAGACTTGCGGAGACAACTTTTCTTTTAATCTCACATTTATTTTATCAAAAACCTTCTCTTGATTAAATATACATAACACAGATCACATAGTACACAAAAATAACATAACACATTAACTTAGAACACAAAACGTAAGAAGCTAAACATGGAACGGTATCTGGGCGCCTTACATTGCAAAAGAACACAACTTTCTAATCTTTCACCGTCGTCTATGCCGTGCACTGTAACTACTTTCAAGTATATTAAACAAATTTCAGATGGAGATTTTCATGGGTATATCTATTTCGTTCACACATATTTTTTTTTGTGTATCACGTGGTAATCTCGACGAGGCGATGATTGATGACTAAATATCGGCACTTTCTGGAGATGAAACACATATTAATAATTTGCTCGAGAATGGTTTAAATTTTAGCACGGCATCAAGTCAGATTCATTTTCAGCTACTTCGTGCAATTTTTTAGGCTATCTCCGGTCCTTCTTTTTCATCCAACCAATACGCCAGGCGAATGTGTGAGGCTTTGCTTGAAACGACGTCAGCAGAAAAGGGAGGAAAAACCAGTTTTTCCAGTATTTATATACGCAGTAGTTCTCCGATTTCGATTAAAGTTACGATGAAGATGAACTGCATGGAGTGAGAAATTCACGTTCTCACACCTATATTCTAAATTTAAATGCTTATTTGAAAGGAATTATTACCTTCATATTCTCTAAATATTTTAGGCTCCATCGTTTGGAAAAGGAATATCGAAAACCTCACGTTAAGAAAGTTTAGATAAGGGATTCCCAATGCAGTCGGTTTGCCCCCATGGAGATTGTTGGAATTTTGAAGGGGGTTATTTATCACGGGGTCAACTGGAAGTCATAGACTGATTTATACAGCCAATTGATCGGCATAATCAAAATCACACTAATTGCAAAAAAAAATGTTTTAATAAAATTCCTAATTAATGTTTTAGTGATATAAAGCTAGATAAAGTAGTAAGGAATAAATTCCTATAACGTGAGGAAAAATATGCTAAAAATATATAATGTGCTTTAAAAGCTCAATAGTTTTTTTTTTAAATACGTAAATCTTTTGTGGAATAAGTGCATTATAAAAAATAAAACGCAGAAACACATTTTTCTTTATTGAGAAAGATTGTATTTCTTTAGATTACATCTTTTTATATATAAGCCACTTGCAAAATGTAGAAGAAAATTTTAATTTTCGCTTCCAAGACATTGAAAATTGTTCATAGAAACGCTAAATTGCGATATATCAGATCCGCATATTATAGTAGAAGAAGAACTCATTGCACTGAAGGAGAATGTTCAAGGACAAGTCTGTCTTATACAAAATACACGGGAAAGCTAAAGTTTGAACTCAAAAATCATCCGAGAGATTTCAAAGTCATCAACTTTTTTCATCAAAATTGAAACCCTTCATTTTTCATAATTACAATACTTCCTTTACTTCGTACAAGAGAGTAATAATACATAAATGCATTAAGAACATTCATCACATTAATTGAAACCGAATTTTTGTACAAATATAATCGTTGATTTTTTTCCTCCTGAAACTTGTTTATGTTTGAAAATTAAAATTAATAATACAAAAAAAATAAAGTATGCATTTGTTAAACCATTTTCTTGAAACTTTTATTCACATTCTTAGTCTAATTGTTACCTTAACTCATTTATTTGCAATTACATGTATTATGGTTATGTTACATGCTGTATATTTTAGAGAAAAATGTAAGAAGGTTTCTAAAGGAAACTATATTTTTAAAAAGAGCTGATGCAAGGAAACGTTTGGGAATCCTTGGCCTAGGTTGTAAATTTTAACCATTTGATTTTAAACAAAATTTGGTTTGGGTACTTTTTTAAGCACCAGTTGACCTGCTAAGTAGTGCAATTTTGTACCAGTTATGGTTAATTATGTCCCTTAGAATTTCGCCTTAACATTTGGGGACTGGCGATCGTCGCCGAAATTTCCGCCTATGGTCAACGGTATAATACGTAAGTACCTGTAAAAATTAAAGTTAGTAAAAAAAGGAAATGATAGAACAAGGAATTCAGTCAGCAAATACCTTGTTGCTGACTACCCAAAAAACCAAAGTGTTGAAAGTGTAGTCTGAATGTTCTCTACAACATATCTAACGGAATATACAGATCTTATTTTTGTTCTATTTCAATACATGTTCTATCAGAAAAAAATATTTGTTGGATTTATATTATAGTATTATGACAATTGCTCTGCCGCCTTAGGTCGAATGTTACCTGCGGCCAGAAGCATGATGGTGAAATGTTCCACTAAAATATATAGAATTCAATTCCATGCTTGGAAGGTCTTATATACTCTCTGCAAACCGAACCTTACACGCAATTGAGATAATCTTGCCACTTAAACCGATGTAGCTGGTAAACACACAAAAAATTCTATCAGCATTTTCTTAACCTGAATCTTTTTTTGAAAATGATGATAAACATCCTTGAAAATCTTAAATAAAGTCATTGTTTATCTTGCATGTTTGTAGAGTTCTAGTTCCATTCTTCTTCTGTTGTTTTAGAGCTTCATTTAGCACGAAAATTTCGTGAAAATAATTCATTAATTTTATTGATGTTTCAAAATATTATCCTTTAGGTTAAGGCATCTTATTCGAAACTACACTGATTACAAATACAGAGTTTACGAAGGTTTTGTGTATTAAACTTTGCTTATTAGCCTAAAGGTCGTTTGCTCAGAAGGGCTATTAATTTAGCTTTGACATTTTCCGTTGATTCACTTTCTGCATTAATTCATTTTTCAAACTATTGCCACCGAATGTTACAGCCCTGTATTACATTTAAAGAAATTAAATAAAGAAGAATCTGCATAAATGTATGCATATTTCTCGCATTGTGATTAAACAACGGTACCAAGAGCCATCAAATTTTGAATAGCATTTTGAATTTTGAATAATAATTCTCCACCGAATATGAGCATCTGGAAGCCGTAATTTGGAATTTAGAATTTTTTTTATTATCGCTTTCATATTTTGTCAGACATTAGAGAATTTTTGATAAACTAACTTAACGATTTCAAAGCGAGGAACGGCAACACTGTACGGGAAAAAAAAACATTTTTTCTCCAGCGCCCGAGATTGTGTATTGGAAATTCTGAAGATATGCTCATTTTACACTTATTTTGCGATATTGCTGTTGAATTTAGTTTTATGGTTAAGAACATGGTATTTAATAAATAAAGGTAACACACAAAAAAACGCCCCTTTGGGCGCAATGTAAAATCTGAAAGCTTTCAGATTTTTTTAATATTAATAATTGATTTGTTCTTCTAAAAATTTTATTATTATTCACTTCTGCACTTTTACACTCATGGACATGGCACAAATTTTTAGATGACAATGTAACAGGCGCCGCTTAATGCGATTACGTTTATCCATGACGATTTTGATTGCATTAATTGATGAGAAAAATCATTCTTCAAAATCTCAATGGAATTTAGCTAATTTAATATAAATATAATTAGAAATGTATAAATGAGTATTTTTATAGCATTTAATTTAGGTAAAATGTCATTAACAGTTAATTCTCTGCAATTGTGAAGGGAAAGATTTTTCTATTTACTGCTCAGGCACATAATACTTCCGGAAATTATTTGCCCGAAATCTCACTCAGAATTTATCACATTATAAGCTAGATTTGTTCAAAAACCATCAGGCATATATCTTATATCGCTGATGCTAATAAACGTTAAATACCTCAGAACTCCTGTTAGTTGGAGATATTTCTAGTTTCTCATCTTTCGTTTTATAAAGTTTGGCATGCTTAAAATAATTCTTCATTAATATCTCTGAGACATTATTTTAAATTTCATATAGTGCCTTAAATCAAAATCAAGAAGTTTGCCAAATTAACCCCTTTTTTGGCGGCATATCTCTACCATCTGGTAATTTTTTTATTCCATTGCGACTTTATTTGGCGACATTAATTTAATTAAAATATTTTCTCAAATATTGCTTTGCTAACAATCCAAATTCAATTGGGTTTGAATATATAACAAAAACTATAACTCTTTTTGTATAAGGAATAATATATATTTTACGATAGATTAAGTACTCAGATTTACAAAGGACTTGAAAGGAATTATTTTTCGAAGCATGAACGTAATGTCGGAAAAGGAAAAACCTTCTTATATTGTTTTTCCCTTCTCTTTAACAGAATTCAACAATGCATATACATACATACATTGTTTATGAAAAAGAATTACTTTTCTTTATGGAAAGCAAATATTAAGAAGAATGAATAAGTGCAAAAAATAGAAATATATTTATCCATCTTTATAATAATGCTAAAAATCTAACGAGAATAAGAAATAAGTTTTTTATTGAAATAGCATTATAGCCAACAGATAGAAATTTAGTAAAAGGCATTTTAAATGGTTCAGAAATAGTTGCATTTAGCTGAGGGGAAAGAAACATATAATAGCATTTCCAAAGCAAACTACTTTTTTAAAGAATAAACGTCGAAAGCTGAAAGAAAAACAGAGATTTTAGCTATGCTTCATTAACAGAAATGTGAACTGCTTCCAGGCAACTTTCATTGCTTTAATCGCAAAGTATACGAAAAGAAAATTGAAATAATGAAATTATATTAAAAAAATGCGCACTTACGAAAGGGAGAAAAGACTCTTATTTCATTTTGTTTAATATTTCGCCCTTAATGGAAGAGAAATTTTTAAATCCTGTGAACTATTGGTAATGCCACTCAGTATAGCAAAATTTACCTTGAAATAACATTTAAATAACATTTTTTCATTAGCCACAGAGATCTTAAGATCTAAAGTAACATTCTACGTCTTTTCTAAAAAAGTATTAACACTGTTATTTTTGTGCTTTGTTATTGCTTTTGCTTATTCATTTAGTATTCCTTTTATTGAATGCAGTAAAAGAAAGAACAATTTTTGAAACAAGAACATATTTCTTATTTCTGCCTATTCAATTAAGATATTCGAAAGCCGAATGCTTAAAAATTTCGTGCGGTCAAGAATTAGTGTTTTATCTCCATAAGGATATTTTAAAACTGTTGTTAGCAAAGAGGCTTAAGAAATTAATTTGTTTTATTTTGCTTTGAACCACATGATGTGGTTAATGAATTTTGAGGTTAAAAAGCACGTTAAAATGTAAACAAAAATACATCTGGAAAGAATAATTTTCATGAATATTGATTAAAAGTAGTTTCATGCACTTTGACAAATAATACAACTTTAAATTAGTTAGTTATCCATTTTGTAAAATAAACTTCAAATCAGTGACATTGTTTTGTTATTATAATTATCTTAAATGAATAATACACAAGTTTATTTTTCAGAAAAGGCCTTGAAAGTTCTTCTTTTTGTCAAAAATGCATTGCAAGATGTAGATTTAAATTTATTCTTTTTTATTAGAACTAGAATTTTTAGAAAAATACTGTTTTCAGCTATAATAAATATTAATTAAAAATTAAAAAATTAACTATTTCAGTAGGCAAGGCTTACTGTGATCACGTTTGTCCATGACAATAGATTAACATACATAACATTACGTAAAATTAACCGAATAGTAATACTAAGTAATTACAAGAATATCTTCAGAGTATCAATGGAACTTAACAAATATGATATAAATATAACTAGACATGTATAAATACTTACTTTCTAAACATTTTAATTATGAAAAAGTCATTAATATTTAATTGTTTACAAATATTAATCTGGAATTCGTTTATGAACTTGGGTTTGTCTTACGAAGCGACTGGCAGATAATTTCTTCTCTCATTGTTGCTGCTACGTTTTTCGTAAATATCCACTAAAACGTTAAATTCCTCACAAATCATGTTTGTAACAGACATTATTTTTAGATCAACTTCCTCTGTTTCATCATTTGTTGAAAGAATGGTGTGCTTAAAAAACATGTCTTTTCTGAAATGCGATTCCAAAAGATATAAGCAAATGCAACTCATTAAGAGTACTAGTATCCGCCCAACAGGGATAGTGGTTAGCTATGCCGATTGCAGTACCGAAGGACTCAGGTTCGAAAACCAGGAGAAGGACATTTGTAAATGTATAGTGTCTGTGCGGCAGGGGGGCCCTCTAAATATACCGCGAGCCGAAAGTACTTTCGAGAGGTTGGTGGTAGGGGAAGAGGGGGTGGGAGACCGTCAGAGCCGTCCCGTGGGGTACTTTTCATTAAAATTGGGGGTGGAACTGAGCAAAGTCGTATTGTCACCTGCGTGGTGTTTAAGACCCTTCCCAACGACAAGCGTTGTCTTACACTCCTTGCCCAGATGAATTTCGTTGGCTTGTTCTGATGTTACCGTCAGAAAAGCGAGATAACTCAGAATGACAACAACAGAAGATTAGTTTTCCTCGTTGATTCATTTGTATCGGTCGTATTACAAGAAAATCTAACGTTCATGTTACGGTAATAATGATCATTTATTGCTGTATTAATCCAAAGGAGCAATTTGCCCAGAAGGACTATTAATTTCGTTTTGGCACTTTGTTTTGGCCATTATTTTAGACCCTTGGACTCTGCAAAATGCTCTATATAGAGCTTAGATTATCTGTGCAAACTACACACAGGTATTGATGATTGTTCCACTCAATTACTGTTTTGTCAGTCATTTTCAGTTAAGGACATAAAACACAATTTATTTGATGTTAAACTGTAATTTTAGAAATAACCCACTGTTTCTCTTCTGCTGAGGTAACATCAAAAATGTTAATTATTAAAAAAAATACAGCAGTGACAGTTAATTTATGTTTTCGTTCATAAAAATAAAACGTAGCTTATCGAGAACTAATCGGGGCTACCATCGGAAGAAGGCACAGATTTTATGAGTGTATTGTTACTTCACTCTTACTCATAACTGGCCCTGAATCGGGCTGCTTGGCAACAGTTTGATGTTCGAGATGGGATAAGAAGTAAATACCCTTTATTTTTATAAAGCTACTACGTAGTGGCTATTATATTTTTCTGAAAATTTTGTGAAATATATTAAAATTTGTATCTAATTTTTTTATATTTATCTCTTTTTTTCACATTTCTTGCATTCAAATTTAGTTATTTTTGGTTGATAAAAGCTGAATTATAATCGGTATTGGAAATTATTTTAATTATTGTATTTCTTTTAATATAGAACTTGAATATCAGAAAATTTCATGGTACTTGCATATTAGGCGTTATTACGGAAAAACTGTTAGAATGTTTTGGGTTCTAAACGTTCAAACTGAATTAACTGTATAATGTTCAAATGTGCCTTTTAAATACTTATAACTGCATACTATGTTGACTCAGGAAGATAAAATTAAGCAAGTATCTGAAAGCACTGGAAGGAAATCACCATTTCTCTATAGTAAGCAGAACACTTTAAGAATTCTGCTTTCTGACAAAATTCAATTTGTTAAATTTAACATCAAAATGTATATATCTGTAATTGTATTCAACACCGCAAAATTTCGATGTTTAAATTTGCAAAATTTCATGGCTTAATTCCACATTGCGAATACAAGACTGCATCTAGATCGTTTATTGATACTTTGATAGTTTCATCGGTATACTGGCTTAGAGCAGGAGATATTTTCCCTGCTCTTACGAGTACCTTAGAGATTCCCGTTTAGGGCCTGACGTTTGCGAAATCTGCAATTAAATATATAATCTAGATGAAGTGAATTTGTCGGGAAGAAGTTTGGATCATTTTGTCTCTTGAGAGCAGATCGGAGAGTTCTGAGCTGGTCAGATTGGTTCCTTTAACGAATCCTGAGATAAATAGATTATTTGCAAACTATCCACAACGACCGCTCAAAATGAACAGAAAGTTATGCTCCATATGAAGAAGACAAGAGAGAGTCTCTCATAGTCGTAAATTTGAAGAAACACAATTTTCAATAGAAAATTGTCAGCCTACAGAAGTATTGTTCTCTCATTGGTTATCGTGGTCACATGGATTTGAGATGCAGATGAGCAGCAGAAGGTCTAATAAGTATATCCTCCTCCAAAATCTCATAGGCCCGGATGTCAGCGAAGTTTGAGGGGTTGTTCCTTATAGATTTATTGAAGGAATTTTACTTTATCCTGATGATGAATTCTTTAATAAATTCCATCTTCAGATCTGAGTTCAGGCTTCTATTTTGAATGAAATCGGGAGCATTTCTGATGATTCTTAGAGCCTTGTTTTAGAGAACCCGAAGTTTTTTAATGTCATCGCTGGTGTTTGCCCAGATGCGGGAAGCAGACGTAACAGTAGGTCTTACGATAGAGAGGTAGAGTCGCCTCTTCAGATTTAATATGAATCTATCACTTTAATGCGGCGGAAAAAGCCAGATCATCACGCTATAAGCCTTCCGAAGAGCATAGCGTGTTTTTTGAGGAATTTTCTGATTACTATAACTTTTGACTTCTCAGTTTGGATGATAATTTTCCACATGCTGCACCAGCTCTCGATGATAGGAATTTTTTTCTGAATTTTGACCAGTGCATGATTTGGATTCCTGGACTGGAAATATCACTGTATCATCTGCATAGCAGGCAATTAACGAGTTGATATTCTCATTAAGCAAATCATTTACACAGATGACATAAGATATTGAACCCTTGGGGTTTTCCTGCTAGGATATTTCTCACACTGGAAATTGCTTTCCCGTGTATAACCGTGAAAGTACGGTTGAAAGTACAAGCTGAGAGCTCGTAGAAAACCTGTACAAAAGCCATGTTGATGGTCAACGAGGCACTGAAGATCACTTTTTATTCTGTTGTAAATTAATCTTTCCAGAATCTTTCTTACAGATGATAACATGCTAATCGGCCTGTGGTCTGCAGGGCTGTCATACGATTACCCGGGTTGGGGAATCATGAAAATTTTGCCATGCTTCCAGGCATGAGGAAAATAATGATTCTGTAAGCACTCGTTTGGAATACTCTTTAACTTAGAGATCGTCTTGAACGGCATGCTTTCAACATAAGGTTATCAATTTCATCACACCCAGGGGCTTTCCTGGATTGGAGAGACCTAATAAAGCTATTCACCTCATACGGGAAAGCGAAGTTTGGAATGTTCATCACGCTGGATGAATTAAGCCAATTCGCAATAAATTCCTTGACAACCTGATCCGAACAACTGTCTCATGGGAAGATGTTTACGCTGAACTGATGAGAGAACGTTTATTGTATTTATACGCTGAAGTAAATACTCGACTGACTTGCCAACCCAACCCCTCGGCTAGGGCTGGTTGGATAGAAAATAACTTTCCGCCGCCTAACCATTATAGTGGTTAGCGTCGCTGACTGCAGTGCCGAAGAGCCCGGGTTCGAAGCGCGGAGAAGGCGTGGATGTTTGTAAATGTATAGTGTCAGTGGCACATGGCGGCACTCTAAATATCCGAAAGTCCTCTGGTGTGGTTTGGTGGAAGGGGAGAGGTGTTGGAGAACCTCGGATCCATCGCCCCACCGGGGTGCTCTCCATCAAAACTTAGGGCGAAACTGAGCCAAATCGTACTGTCACCTGTAGGGTGCTCAACCTGTTTCCAAAGATAGGCGTATCTTGTTTCATTTCCGCGAGGAATTTCTTGAGTTTGGGCTGATATTACTGTCATACAAGTGAGCATAATTAACAACAACACCAACGTAGCTTTCCACTAGCTCGACATCACGACTTAAAGCATAACAGCACTTTTAGTCCTCCAGCTAGCAGCAAACTGTACAGTTCTGTTATCAGAAATGCATGAATGTATACGCGTGTTTATGTATGTATTTACATATACGTGTACATGCATATACCCACATACATTCGTGCTTACATATATATATATGCATACATGAACACATACATTCATACATATATGCATACAAACATACACTTCTGGATCCGGTCTTGATAAAGAACAGTACCACGCAAACTGTACACAATATTGATATCTCATTTTGTAATAACTCCTGTAACAGAAATAGCAAAACCAAGAAAGCCTCAAATTTTCTTTCCTGCATAATATTAATAAATATTAAGATCAAAATAAGCATAATATTAAACAATATTAAGATCAAAATAAGCATAATATTAAACAATATTAAGATCAAAATAAGCATAATATTAAACAATATCCAAATTCACAGGCAGTCATTTATACTGTTATTTAACTGCTTCAAAATTGCCATTAGTATGTAGAAAGTTTGAATAAGTAAATATAAATATTGTTAAATCTTCAACGCAAACATTCGTTGCCTGAGAAATAATAATGCAGCGTTGACAATAGTAGACAATGATCGATGCTTAACGATTCATATTTTCGTGATCGCTCCCTTAAGTCATAAAGCGAAACGTTTTCCGCCCTCACTATACAATATCGATTACCACGGTGACTGTGCGTGAAACAGTGCTAAAATTCCTTGTTGGAATTTCTCTATTCGCTGTCATAATTCACCTCTTCTAATCCTTTATTGAATTCCTATCTGAACGAGTAGTCAAAAATTGCTTCGCGATACGAAACTAATGTGGAGTCAAACTGGCGGAAACATCTTTTTTTTTCTTTCGTTTGGTTTTGTTTTACATTTTTTCTTCCCTCCGTCATTTTAGTCGGGGCTCAGGTGGTATGAAAAATCTGGAAGGTTATGTAATTCCGTCTGCATCCACCATAAGTGATGACTGATATTTTTTATAACACAGTTTTTAGATAAACCTGTACAGACATGTCTTTTACAAGTTAGCTTTTTTTACCTACGTTTCAACACCATTTGTCTTCCGCATATAATTTCTTTTACTTACCTTCTTAATGATGATTTAAGAATTTTAGTAATAGTTTTGAAAAACAAATCTTGTTTCTGTAACATATTTCAAGGAACCTCATTGCTGTTTATATATTTCGGAAAGCTCAACTTGATTTTCAAAACCTTCAGTTTAAATTTCTGTTGAATAAAAACCCCAAATATGCTTATTTGCCTAAACATTATTAATGAAATTATGTAGAGAGAAAATAGTGTACTTACGCATTACCCAGTCAATCTAGAAACTTTCGTCAAGCAGCGCTATTTAGGGCTTTAAGCGTTGCCTAACGACACACTCATAATATCTGGTCTTGATAAACCCTTTTTCTGATCTTATGGACAAGGATTTAGTTTGATTTATTATGGCAGATCATACTAGGGCTATCTGCCTAAGGGAGAGAATGCCTTCATTGAAAACTTTCTAAGGGAAGCTCGCTTGTATACACGTTACACATAGGCAAAACCACGAAGACGCCCAAAGGACTAGCTCGTTCCCCTGGAATCGAACCCAGGTTAGAACTACCAGTATTTAGCTATTTTACCTCTCGGGCTCTGGTGATCATTTATGGACAATGGATAAGGATATAAATTAACCGTTAATGCTGTATTTGTCTTGTACACTCACGTTTGTGAAAATTGCAACACCATGAAGGACTTACGCGAGCGAGCTGAAATTTTCAGGAAATGCAAAGTAGCGCATGATATGCAAATGATTAGAATTGCAAATCCGTAGCGCATGCGTATGCTGAGCAGCGCCCTCTGAACGGCTGATGGATCCGAATAAATAGACGGCTGTAGCGAGGCGTGTATGGTTATCTGCTAGTGGTA